>OU426978.1:75533808-75746308 GCA_911387785.2 Aelia acuminata | reverse complement strand
ATAAAGATATGAAAGACTATAACTGCAGCATGGGGGAGGGGGGGTGGAGCACCCCAGTAGTCGGGGCCTATAAGATGTACTCGAAATATATTTTTTTAAACTGAGATATCAGATTTGTCTACTATAATCTAATAACTTATTATCTGTTGACTGCATGGAATGGGCTTATGGGATTCAGAATCACAGAAACCATAAAAAACGACGCATAACTCGACAAAGTTGCAGCCAAATTAATTTTTCAATAACCATTTTCAGCCCCCCTCTTAAGATCTTGAATCTTAAAATAAATACCACGATAAAACCGAAGTTTCACAAAGGTGCTAATTTTGTTCTATATTTACTTTAATTTTAAAGTTTTTCTGTTATTAAAACTAAAACACAACTACCGGAGCGAAGCCGGGTACCCTAGCTAGTAAATAAATAAATATTAAAAGCTACACTTTAATTAACACCCATTCTACAAAGAAAAGTCTCAACTTTGCAAGTTAGTTTTGAGCTCAAGTCGTCATCGGAACTTCAAATATCTCAAATGATTATAAAAATTCTGAAACTGCTTGTTGGAATTGGGTAAAATTTGGCATTTTTACTAATATGCATGAGCTAAAAAGGGGGAGGTTAGAATATTTAACTTCGGATGATTTTACGTGGAATGGCCCATAAGTAAAATCAAAGGTTTTTGAACCACAAAAAGAAATATAAAAAAATTTTTATTCGAGAATGGGAAATCAGATATAATTTAGAGTGTAATTTAAAAAAAAAAGGTAAAATAAATAAACTGAAGTTCGATGAACAGATAGTGGCGGAAAGTAAGGTGGGGCGGCTATGTGAATGGAGGGGCAGTTCATTGATTAAGCGTTCCCTCCCCTCATGAAGCTACTACGTCACTTCATTGATCTTCCTCGCGTACGTCTCATTCAGAAATTCATCATTTCTTTTCGATTAACTGAAGTAACTAGCTCTTAATCATAAGAAACTATGACTAAATTATTGAAAATAAAAAACATATTACAGAAGCGAAATTATTTGTTAAAGGTATCTTCGATTGTTCCTTAAAAAATATCATTAAACAGAACTTAGAAGATTTTTTAGTCCAAAATAATAAATTGAAATACATTAAAATGCACCAGAATTTCGTTAATAGAAACACTAAACCCCGTTAAGGTTACCAGGCACACTAAACAGCACTAAATATTTCAGAGCCCTGGGCCACAGTAATAATTTTTCCATAACCTTTAATTTATTAATTATACCTGGATAGTCGAAATTTAGTATTCCCACTGTAGCATCGTCCGATTAGCCTGAAGCAGTAGCATAAAGAGACGTTAAACAACCCTAAATCTATAAATTAACTTTAATTTATATAAATAGTGTCCTGTCATTTCAGTATTACGTATGAATTTCTATGAATTACCTCCGGCCTCTAAAAAGCATGAAATAAAAAACTTCGAATGAAAAATAAAAATTAACTGACTAAGAAAACTAGGAACCAGTAAAAAGAAATTCACAAAAATGTATTAAATAACTACCTTCTGATTTTTATGAATACACAGCAAAATTCAAAATGGTATAAAAAGCGGACAAATGCAATAAAACGAACAGTTTTATTTTGATTTGTACGAATGCACACTAACTACTAAAAAAAATTTTTCTAAATTATATGTTACTGATTACAATTTTATTAGAAAACGATAGACACTAAAATCGATAGCTGGGAAAAGAAGATCCATTTAGAAGATTTTCAAAATTTCTATTCTAGTGTTAAGATTTTTAAATTTTGCGACGCCTCCGGAAAGATAGTGTTGTATTTAACATGGTATTCAATATTTTAATTTAATAATTTTTATTGACAATTAGTGTATATTCGTACAAATCAAAATAAAATTACTCATTTTATTGTGTTTTTCCGCTTTTTATACCATTTTGAATTTTGCTGTGTATTCATAAAAATCTGGTGCGATACGCGCAACACACAACTTTCACTTACGAACTTACTTAGATTAGAAATTGAGATGTTTTCCATTCCTCATCTTTACACATTTTTCAACATTTATATGCTTTTATTTGTAAATCTCCATAAGTTATTGAGTACTTATATCGCAAAACTTGAAGGTTTAGGCCCGGTTCCGCAGGTAGCCGCAGCCGGAAAGGGAGCCTGAAAATGCATGCACATAGGCGGCAGTTGTCGGAGTCTACCGCACTTGCGGCGAGGGGTACATAGAGTGTAATGGACCGATTCACACGAACGGCAACATCCATGCGGCCCTTTGCGGTAACTTGCGGCAGGTTTTTACCGCCTTAGGTACTGCTGCTCCGCAAGTCCGGCTGCAGCCTATTTATTAGAACCTACTTTTCTGTTGAGAGACTCACACGGGCTACATTTTACAGCAACGGAATGTCAGAAACTTTTGATACTGAGCTGTTGATGTTGAGGAAGTTAAAAAATATAGTGAGCTGTGGGACGTGAAGGGCAAGAAGTATCACCACAAAAATATGAAACGAAGCGCCTGAATGAAAATTTGTACGAGTTTAGATCCTGATTTCGGAAGAAAAACACAAAATGAAAAAGAAGAAAATGGTAAGTACAGTTACTAATTAAATATTTTTATTATAAACAATAATAAAATATTACCAATTTTAACAGAAAAATAGCTCAATTTACATTTTTTTTAAGTTTCTTAAATTTAATTGCAATTTATCAGCAGATACTGCAAGTAAATATAAAAAATCTGGTGCGTGCGCGCAACACACAACTTTCACTTACCAACTTACTTAGATTAGAAATTGACGTGTTTTGCTAATTATCATTTCCCAAAGTCACACATTTTTCTACATTCATATCTTATTTTTGTTAATCGTTAAAGCCGTTTTTGAGTAAATAAAAAAACCCGTGAAAATTATACAAAATTTATTAAGTAAAGTCCCCCCTCCCGTAGATCAATTTTGATGAAATTTTTACAGTCATATCTCGGGCATATAAATACATCAAATACCAAGTTTGATCAAAATCGTTAAAACCGTTTTTGAGTAAATAAAAAAAAGATGTGAAAATGGTACAAAATTTATTAAGTAAAGTCCCCTCTCCCGTAGATCAATATTGATGAAATTTTTACAGTCACATCTCGGGCATATAAATACATCAAATACCAAGTTTGATCAAAATCGTTAAAACCGATTTTGAGTAAATAAAAAAAACACGTGAAAATGATACAAAATTTATTAAGTAAAGTCCCCCCTCCGGTAAATCAATTTTGATGAAATTTTTACAGTCATATTTCGGGCATATAAATCGATCAAATACTCAGTTTAATCAAAATCGTTAGAGCCGTTTTTGAGAAAATCGAAAAAAACGTAAAAAGTTATTAAATAAAGTACCCCCTCCCTTTGAGCAATTTTGATGAAATTTTGGCTGTCACATCGCGGGCATATACCTACACTAAATACCTAATTTCAGGTTCCCACGGTTTATAGTTTTTGAGCTAGTCTGTTCACATACACACACACACACACACACACACACACACACACACACACACACACACACACACACACACAGACCATTTCGCGGGACTTGGTTATTTCGACTCAGGGGGTCCCAAAACGTGTATTTCCGTTGAAAACCGGAAGTCGAAAATTTTCACGATCGCAATACTTCCACTTACTATATATTTCATATATAGGTAAGTGAAAGTAAAAATCTGGTGCGTGCGCGCAACACACAACTTTCACTTACCAACTTATTTAGATTAGAAATTGACGTGTTTTGTTAATTGCCACTTCACAAAGTCACAAATCTTTCCACATTCATTTCTTATTTTTTCCTTTTATGAGTAATTGAAAACACATGTGAAAATGATACAAAATTTATTAAGTAAAGTACCCCCTCCATTTGATCTATGTTGATGAAATTTTCACAGCCATATCTCAGGCATATTAATACATCAAATACTCAGTTTGTACAAATTCGTGAAAACCGTTTTTGAGTAAATAAAAAAACACGTGAAAATGAGACAACATGTATTCAGTAAAGTGCCCCCTCTAATAGATCAATTTTGATGAAATTTTTACTGTCACATCGCGAGCACATACATATACTAAATACCAAGTTTGATCGAAATCATT
The DNA here is from genome assembly GCA_911387785.2 of Aelia acuminata. Lineage (NCBI taxonomy): Eukaryota > Metazoa > Arthropoda > Insecta > Hemiptera > Pentatomidae > Aelia > Aelia acuminata. The sequence continues at coordinate 75,742,189 of OU426978.1, read as the reverse complement.
AAAGCCGTTTTTGGGTAAATGAAAAAAAAACACATAAAAGTGGGACACAATTTATTAAGTAAAGTACCCCCTCCGGTTGATCAATTTTAATGAAATTTTTACAGTCGTATCTCGGGCATATAAATGGATCAAATACTCAGTTTAATCAAAATCGTTAGAGCCGTTTTTGAGAAAATCGAAAAATACTTAAAAAGTTATTAAATAAAGTACCCCCTCCCTTTGAGCAATTTTGATGAAATTTTTGCTGTCACATCGCGGGCATATACATACACTAAATACCCAATTTCAGGTTCGCACGGTTTATAGTTTTTGAGCTAGTCTGTTCACACACTGAACACAGACACACACACTGAACACACACACACACACGCACACGCACAGGCACAGGCACAGGCACAGGCACAGGCACAGGCACAGGCACAGGCACAGGCACAGGCACAGGCACAGGCACAGGCACAGGCACAGGCACACGCCCACGCACACACACACAGACACACACACACACACACACACACACACACACACACACACACACACACACACACACACACACACACACACACACACACACAGACCATTTCGCGGGACTTGGTTAATTGGACTCAGGGGACCCCAAAACGTGTATTTCCGTTAAAAACCGGAAGTCGAAATTTTTCACGATCGCAATACTTCCACTTACTATATATTTCATATATAGGTAAGTGAAAGTAAAAATTAAGTGCAACAACAAAGAATGTTATTTATAGTAATGTTATAAACATTATTAATAATAATGTTATAAACATTATTAATAATAATGTTATAAACATTATTAATAATAATGTTATTTCAATAACATCATAATTAAAATATACTTCAGAACATATGTTCCCTCAGATTTAGAAAATATTAAATTGAAAAATAATGATAATTATTTGAATTTATTCATTTAAATAATAAATTAAATTATTGACTTAAAAATTGGATATATATTAATTTTAATCATACAATTTTGGCACCTAAAGTGTAATTAAATAAATAGTCATTCAATTTAAAACAAAAAAACAAAGTGAAATACATGTTGTTTTTATATTTCTTGTATTATGCTTTAATTAAAAACTAACTTATTATTATTTCTACATTTTGAAAAGCAGTGTATATATTCTTTTCTTTGTTTAATAAATATTTCTTAATCTTAAAAATTAAATGTTTATGATTTTATTTTTGTATGTCGACTTTTGTCTTTGTATCAAGTGTTTAAGTTTTATTAATTCGTTGGCATTGTGAAAACTGTATATTTCTGTTACCCACATAAGTTTTACAATATTATTATTTTTACAATTTAAAAAAAATATATAAATGTTTATTAATAAAATATTTTACTCTTTGTCCAGGTCACAAAATTATCAACAGATGGCGTAATATAAAAGACGCGTTTCTGAAAAATCAGAGGAAAATACACAAATCTGGCCATGAGCAGTGTCTAGTAGACAATATATTTATTCTCGGCAATTAAACTTCTTATTAGGCACCTCCCCAGCGGAAACGGAATCCAGCATTTTGGATAAAAATTCAACTGAGATAGTGGATGAGGCAATAGAAACTGCACCACCTGTTGAAAAGAGAAGATAGCTAGTAGCTCCTCTCGACAAAGCATTGAGGACATTTTGATTAAATTTATGAATACACCTTTAATTGCGCCTAATCCCAACATGGCATTTTTTGAATCGCTGAGACCAGCACTAGACACTTTTAATGTAGATCAGCAATTACAATTTTAAACAGAAGTTCTAAATGTTGTAAAGAGTATACGGCAACAAGTTGTGGCTGATCCTGTTCCACCACTTTACCCCCGTTACCACTTTACCCTCGCACAATCTTTAATTACAAACTCCTCCCTCTTCTCATAATACATTACCTCATCACTTATCGGCCCCCATGTACTACTCATCTCTTTTAACTTCTCCGACTTATCGTTTCCCATCATCAGCTTCACCCTCAATTCCACCCCATAGTAAGCGAAATGAGAATTCACAGACTGTCAGAGAATGACAGCGAAGAATCGTTGGAAGTGTTTTAATTGGGGTGAAACTTTTACTTTCGTATAGACTTTTATCCTAATTTCTTTCTTAATTTTAGAAAATATTACTTAATCTTAATAAATTAAATGTTTGTAATTTTCTGTTTGTATGCCAATTTTTGTATTTCTATTATTATATGTTATTTTATATTATTACATATCATTATATGAATATATTTTTGATTAAAAATATGTTATAACCAACTCGTCTTAGTCATTTTTGCTGTTTCAACTTCAAAATCATGAGTTGATTAAAAAAAAAATTAAACTTAGCTGCATAAGGGACAGAGTTGGGCAAATTATATTCGTGCATATGCTGGTAACAACAAGCAGTAACAGAATAAAGGAACCTTATCCAACTGATGGTATGTTTGCATGACATGGGTACTTCAGAAATCAGATAATTATATAAAATATGGTAAAATTAAATATGAATATTTCAATAACTAGATGGTTAGCATGATAAAAACACAAACAACTGATATTTCCTTTTCGAGGACAGAATAATGCAGAGACTGAGGGGGAAACTTATGGCTTGATGCACACGGACGACACTTTTCTGCGATGCGGACTATAAGCCAGGCCAAAAGACCAAGGTATAGGGGTTCGGATGTAGAAGATGAGTGCGAAGAACTCAATACAGATAGCCTGACAAGGGAGGCTAGAAGTATTAAAACGAACCAAAAAGTCTTTTGATAAATGTCGATAAAAAAAATGAACAATACCACAAGGAATTACATTAATGAAAGGACTAATCGAATTATAAAAATTTTAGATATTATTAATAATAGAAACCATGTTTATTTTAATGAAAATTCAATCAAAGCCCTTGTTAAAACAATAGTGAAGGAAACTTTAGATTCCCATGAATGCATCAAAGCTAATCAAATCCGGGAAAATGTGAAGCATAAAAGTATCCCCGGGATAGTTCCGCAGGAACCAATACAGGCTAGACCCTCGAAAGAGTCGGTTTTGGCCTCTGTGCTCTCACAAGTCCCCGAAAACAACACATTTGAGCTCGTTCGGAAGCCGAAGGGAGGCCAGACAGAGGAGGACTGCAGCCGCCAGCGAGGATAAAATAGAAGGGGTATTATATAATTATATATATATATATATATATATATATATATATATATATAGAGAGAGAGAGAGAGAGAGAGAGATAGATAGATAGATAGATAGATAGATAGATATATAATATCTAGGTTTTACATGATTTTTTACTGTTTACGGTGTTTAATAGTAGCTTTAATCTACTCAAATCCATAAGAATAATCTTTTAAATAAAAAAAAAAAATGTTGAGTTTATTTCTTGGCAAAATTTCCCAGGGACAGGGTCGAAACTAAAATAACTTTGCCGGAACCATTAAAAAGTGTTCATTTTTCAGAAAATGACAGCGATATTATATAACTTTATTCAAATCCATTGTTGGAAATTTATTTAAGGTTATGAATTAGGTTTGTTCCAACATGCACTTAAAACACGTCAATAACTATCAAACTACAGGGTTCACTTGTGGTGTTGTGGTTAGCATAGCAACTTACATCCTAAAGGTCGCGAGTTCGCGGTGGTGAAAGTACATGACCAGTGCGTGAAAAATGGTGAAAGTACATGACCAGTTTGTTTGTTGTAAATTTGTTTTAATAGTCTGTTGGAGCATACCTTATGTTATATGTGCCATATAGTTTTCGAATAATTAAATATTTTGAGTGATAATTAAATCATTATTTTCCTCTTTTTCCTGATAACTTCTTAAATAAATTAAGAACCCAAAAAAAGGTTTCAATGGGACCACCTCGGGAAAATACTCTACCGAATTGAGTAACCTCTTCTTTCGAAGTTGGTTTAAAAACATATGTTTTATCTAAAGAGCCAGCCAGTTGTGTTCGAATCATTGTTCTGTCATGAATAAAATATATTCTTTTACATTCCAAACTATATTAAAGAATACTATATTCTCATTTAACAAGTATAATCAAAATCATCAGAGCCGTTTTTAAGATATCATAAAGAGAAAAAAAAAAAAAAAAAGACGTTGGTATATAGTGAGTGCCCTTAGGCTTATTCAATTTTGACGAAACGTTTGCTGTCACATCACGTGTACTACCTCAAATACCTAATTTTGGTTTCGTGCGAAAATAGTATCTGAGCAGGTCTGTCACTCATAAAAATACTAACGTTAAAAACCGGAAGTCGAAATTGTTCACGATCACAATATTCTATAAGATACGCAGACCATATTGCGGGACCCAAAAACATGTATTTCCTTTAAAAACCGGAAGTCGGAATTTTTCAAGAGCCCTAAATATGGTAAATATTTTATATATAAGTAAGTGAAAGTAAAATTTAAAAAAATGTTATGATAAATTTTATTTGTGGGTCTTGAGATTAACTTGTTTGAGTATTGGTTCTAATTAGATGAAGATATTTTCTGTAATCGAAAACAAACAAACAACAAAATCATATGAATGGACTAGAAATGAGTGTTCAGAATGTTTAGAAGCAGAGGAGATGTATGAGGCGATAAATTATTTATTGGTTGATTTGGTCTTTTAGTTGATTTTTTACTTCACCAATGTAAGCTGCATTACAGTTAGGAGAGGCACATGGAGTGTGACAGCGATGCGTAGGTTTGGAGTCTTTTAGAGGAGTGTATATAATAAAGAACTGTTTTAAGGGATTTAAAGACAAGTCTAAAGACTTCACTACACTAGTAGACATGCTGCGCGAATTTGGTAACATTTCGTCAACGTGGACATCGTCTGCAAACAAATTTAAGTGTCAAGGCCTGTTGCCAGAAGAAAAATCGCAAGTTATAAGTCTCCTCCCGTTCGGAAAGGGAGGCGTATTTTGGACAATATGGACTGTATGGATGTCACTCAGAATTATTCTAAAATGTCAATCAGGTCTTTGACTTTCAATATCAGTTTTAAATTTGTTTAGTATTCTTAGTTTTGGGCATAATGTGTTATAGATATACAAAAACAAATCCAGAACGGCTAGACCGAATTTTATGATCTATCAGTTTTATTATTTTCCGCTCCGTATAGCATAATAAGTATTAAGACACCGAAAAATTAGGTAAAAGGGGGGACTTGTTGAACTTTTTTGGTTTTGACAAAAAAAAAAAAAAAAAAAAATTCGTTCTCGGGTGTTAAAGTAGTAATGAAAATATTAATTTCGCATATATTTATCATGCAAGGGTCTTGAATGAGAATGAAAGGAAGTATTTTTAAGTTCCACATATTACGAGGACACACTGCTAAGAAGTTTGCTTTCGCTAAGCTACGTTATATTAAGTTAATTGGCACTATGGAGGATGGGATGAAATAGGCTTCCACAGCATTCCTGGTCTACTACAGCTCTTTCATCTGCAATATTGTTCTCAATCCGACTGGTCAGTCTTCATTTTTTAAAGATTCGTAATGTAATTTAATGACGACCAATAGGACTTTGTTATTGTTTATGTTTTTAAAATTATTTATTGCTTGTACAGTAAACCTTCATTATTACGAACTCGGATATAACGAACACCTCGATATAGCGAACCAAAATACTATCCCCCCAAAATTACCATTATATTTCTGCTGAACCCCTCGTTATAGCGAAATCCTCGGTTAGTGCGAACTTCGAACTAAATTTGATGCCTGAGAATTATTATATTCTGTTATAACGAACTGCTAGAATTTTTTTTTTTTTTTACTGTATTACGTAGAATGAGTGCGGGAAGACGAAGTAGCTCCAGTTTCTAGAATTGAGGTGTTTTTTTACTCTTAACTAATCCGATTTGCTTTTGCTCTCTCTCTAATTCCATTGACTTTTTTCTCAAAACTAGCTCAGTTCTGTTTCGACTTCTGTATTATTCGAATCAGTAGTCGTTTATAGTGTTTTTTTAAATGCACAATGAGTTCGTTGGTAAACATGTGTCACAAACGAAAATCCTTATCAATCGAGGAAAAATTAAAAATTCTCCACTCCAGGGAATTCTAAGTAAGAAAACCATCGCAGAAAAATATGGAATTCCAAAATGAACATTGTCAACCATTATAAAAAAAAAAAAGATAAAATAGAATCAACCGCAGCCCAAGGATTAACTTCAGCATCAAATAAACGACTGTGCTCTGCCGCTCATGAATATTTGGAAAAAAATTGATAAATTGCTTTAAACAAATGAGATCTCAAATACCAATCTTAGACCGTCTTATTAAAGCTAAGGCTAAAGAACTTGGCAGGTGAATAATTGAATCTCATTGTTTAATTAATATGCAGTTTATCTAAAAATAATTACATACATGCGATTTAATTTAACTAGTTCTAATGAATGAATTTTCTTCGAAATATGATCAAATTAGTGCGGCCATTGGATAAAAAAAATATTTAAAAAAAGAATCCTCGGTTATAACGAATCTCGTATTAGCTTACTATGAAAATCAAACCCCCTACCAGTTCGCTATATCGAGGGTTTACTGTAATGAGCTTAGGCTATCTGATAAAATTAAAAATTTACTTTTTTCCGACTGATTAATATATTTTAAGGCTTCTAGAATAGCGTATAATTCTGATGTAAACGATGAACAACCTGGTGTGACAGTTGGGAGTTCCATCAACTTTGCTGCCTTCTGAAACTAAAATGAAACTCTAGATTATGTTAAACACTTTGCGATTTGTAAAATTTTTCACTTATTTTCTTGTTCTGGCTGAAATAAAACACGAAAAATTGGCCCAAAAATTTTGAAATGACTATTTTATTATTGAACAATTAATGTAGATTTCAACGGTGCTGTCAGCTTTTCGGAGAAATTTTCAGATTTAAAGATATCACGGTTTCCCGATGCCAGGTCGTGATATCTTTCAAAATCGATAAAAAGCGAAATTATTCCGAAATGGTTGAGAATCGGACCATGGTCAATATAAACTTTTTTAATCATTTTATGGTGGAGAATGTACTGGTGAAGTTTGTCGCACGAGTAGCATGTCACCCTGTATATATATGTGACAGCCAAAATTTTATTAACCGTATCATGAAAATAAAAACTTTTATTTATCAATAAAACGATCAATTTTACTTAAGAGAGTAAATACGAGATGCTCAAATTTTTGAAGCATCGCAGGTGTGTAAAAATCTCTATATATATAAGCGGCTTTGTCCTGACTGACAGAATCAACGCAGAGCAAAAACTACTAATGATAGAAACTTGAAGTTCGGAATTTAGATTTTAAACGCGATGTAGGTAACCACTAAGAAAGGAATTTCAAAAATGTAACCCCTAAGGGGTTTAAATGGCGAAATTGTCGTTTAACTCTAACGGACACCTATTTTTGCACTTCGAGAAAAAATGTTTAAAACCACTTTTAAAACCGAAAAATGAAGCGTTCACAACGAGTAAGCAATTTTTTGTTTCGGCAGTTTTAGTGAAATCTCTCCATTGCGCGTCTCCCTCTCTTCTACCGAGCCGGCAGCTTCCCCCTCCAACACTCCACCTACCGGAAGCTCCGATTTTACTAAATCTCCTTAGCATCAGTTAATATATTATATTAAATCAATACCAAGATAATAATCACAGAATTGATTTTAAAGGCTCGAGGGCAAAGCCGCGACCGGGAATGCTAGTATGGTATAAGATAATAGTCTATAATTATTATAGGTATATTTTAGTCTAGAAACTTTTGTTCCATAATAAATTTTTGAAAACAATATACAATAAACAAGGAACAGTAATCGTTCTTGATTTCCAAAAAGACATGAGAGACGTAAATACACCTAATCGATTCACCTTCACGATGTATTTGCAAAAAGCAATTCTTAGTAAAAAAATCTGGTGCGTGCGCGCAACACACAACTTTCACTTACCAACTTACTTAGATTAGAAATTGATGCGTTGTTGTGGTCCCCTTCGTTAGACCAATTTTGATGAAATGTTGGATATCACATCTTTGGCATATAAATACATCAAATACCCAGTTTGATCAAAATAGTTAAAGCCGTTTTTGAATAAAAAAAAACACACGTGAAAATGATACAAAATTTATTAGCTAAAGTCCCCCCTCCGGTTGGTCAATTTTGGTGAAATGTTGGCTATCACATCTTTGGCTTATGCATACATCAAATACCCAGTTTGATATAAATCGTGAAAGCCTTCTTTGAGTAAATAAAAAAAACACTTAAAAATGTTACAAAATTTATTAAGTAAAGTCCCCCCTCCGGTTGGTCAATTTTGGTGAAATGTTGGCTATCACATCTTTGGCTTATGCATACATCAAATACCCAGTTTGATAAAAATCGTGAAAGCCTTTTTTGAGTAAATAAGAAAAACACGTGAAAATGTTACAAAATTTATTAAGTAAAGTCCCCCCTCCGCTTAATCAATTTTGATGAAATTTTTACAGCCATATCTCGGGCATATAAATAGATCAAATACTCAGTTTAATCAAAATCGTTAGAGCCGTTTTTGAGAAAATCGAAAAAAACCTAAAAAGTTATTAAGTAAAGTACCCCCACCCTTTAAGTAATTTTGATGAAATTTATGCTGTCACATCGCGGGCATATACTTACACTAAATACCCAATTTCAGGATCGCACGGTTTATAGTTTTTGAGCTAGTCTGTTCACACACACAGACACACAGACACACACACAGACCATTTCGCGGGACTTGGTCATTTCGACTCAGGGGACCCCAAAACGTGTATTTCCGTTGAAAACCGGAAGTCGAAATTTTTCACGATCGCAATACTTCCACTTACTATATATTTCATATATAGGTAAGTGAAAGTAAAAACAAGCAAGCAGTAAAAAAAACTCGACTATTGATGAAATTAGTCCCTTCATAAATAAATTAGCAATAATGAATCGAAAAGTGCTGAGAACTACCAAATTTTGCTATACAGATACTCTATAACTTATGGAGATATACAAATATAAGTATATACTTAAATGTGGAAAAATAAACGTCGTGGAAAAACCGATTCACAACAAAATTTCGTGTTTTATTTTCTTTTAGATGATTTTTTTTTTTTTTTTAATCATTTCAAGCGTATTCGAATACATTCGGAAAAAATTTAAATTATTTCTTCGCCATTAATTAAATTAATTTATCATTATAACTAATAATTATCGTAGTGTTGCAATATATTCTTCTTATTATATGTTTTGATAATGTTATCTTCTTCATCAATAAAAGTACACTTAACAGCTATTTCTACCATCGAAAAGTTGAACTTTTTTTGGCCATAAAATTGATGAATGAATCCGCCCTAAGATGTTTATAAATTTAGTAATATATGGAGGCTCTGACATCTCCACTGCCACTTGATATGTACCATCAACTCACAGAATAAACTTTGCCTGATTCGAACAAACAATAAATATTATTATTTTCATTTCTTCATAGTGTATCTTATAATATGTTTGTATATCTCAATATATTATCTGGTTTGCTTAAATTGTTTTGTTGATCATTATTTGACTCCATACTAATTCACGAAGGAAATACCAATTATCCAAGCTTTAATTAATTTTAATTTAATTATAATATTTTCCAATTGTTTAAGGTTTCATGGAAAGAGGGATAAAAAGCTAGCAAGGGTAAGAGCCTATTTTTTGATCAAAGAAATTTGGTTATTGCCGATATAATCAGGTGCACACATATCTCCTCTAAGTTATGTGTTGATATTTAATTTTCTAAATTGCAGGTAGTTTTGTAAATTCAATCAGGCAAATCCGGGGTTGAGCATAACACAAAATCGATTAATTGTTGATTAAGTAGTCTCAAATTAAGGAAAGGTCATTGATTAATATGTTATGCAAATTCTTTGCTCAAGCTGACTAGTATAGCCTATTTAGCAAAGATATGCCCAGCGTATGAACTTAAATAAAAATATTTTTTTTGTAACTAACATAACTAAGTTGAGCATTCCTTTAGGAGTTTTTGTACTGATTCTACTTTAAAGAATGAAGGTACTAGTGAATCCAGCAGGCTATCCACTAATCCTTGTTATGTAACCTACCTTTGTTATCAGTTGCATCTATTAGTAGTTTTTTTTTATTTTGGTGTACTTTTCTTTAGGCTCTTTGGTTTTGTTAATTTATTCTATTAAAAAAATTATCGTGATATGGAATAAGTTAAAAAAAAAGAGCTTGACTAACTTTATTACATTTCAGCTTTTGACTTCCACTCATTACACTTGCTCAGATGAGATAAACAAACCCCATTTTCAGTCAGAAATTTGAGTCTTTTTCAATGGACATCGAGGCCACTGTATTCCGCAAAAATAGCTCAAATTTCTACTTCCATTAAGTTTAACACCAGGCTAGTGCCTTATCACTTAGTGTTGTGTCAGGTTATAAACACCATGGGAGATAGCAGCAAAGGTCCAGCTATGATTTGCAAGTACCATATTAATATTATTAAACTATGTCCCCATTGCTTTACTTAGGTACTTAAAACATCTGAAAATATTGTATACATTAACATTAAAACTAAAAACATTAAACAGACCTGAAATCATTTAAGAAACATCAACAATTAACAATGAAAGGACTAAAGAACAGTATATTGTTTGTTGCATAATTGATATAAGCTGGCAAAAGGAGCAGATAATTAATTCAATCAAATAAAATTATTGACTAATAACACAATCTCTAAACCACTAAGCTAGTACCTTGTTTAATCAAAGAATGTATGGACCTTTTGTTCATAAATACAAGAAAAATTTACTCAAAATAATCAAGGATTATACCAATTAAAAAATAAAATTATATCTGATACAACTATAACAAATTTACCGCATAAAACTAATACAATCATAATGATTATTCTTAGTTGAGATATTTGACATCAAATAAATTATTATTATGCAAAATACATGGGGAAAAATACACACGGTAGTCAAAATATAGTCAACATAACAATAACATAAAACATAATTAACAAGAAAAGATAGTCAGTTAAATAAAATAAATAACTCACCTATTTCCAAAGTTGTTCTTCCAGAACTCAGCTGCATCACTCTTGGTTATTCGAAACTGGTCTCCAGCAAATGTTCCACTAGGAAAGAGAGCTTTTAGTTCACTTAACATGTGACTAAATACTAAACTTAATTTAGTCAAGTTTCTTCTATAATGTGAATTTTCATCGAACATTTTTTCTTTGCCTTCTTTGAAGAGTTTAATAGCCTGCTTACACTTCCTCATTAGGTTGACAATAAAAACATTGAAATGTTCATTATTATGTAGAGTAACCATTTTATCTTCATATTTTGAATAAATCAAACGTAACCTCTGATAAGTATCAGGAAGAATGTCTAAGATAAAAGGTGGAGAATTTTTCAAGTTCATTTTTGGATGCTGACATAATTTAACAACTTTGTCCATTAATTTCCACGTCTTATCTAATGTTTTTTTGTCAGTAGTTAATTTAGGAGGCGCCATCGCGTCAGAAAATGCAACGTGCAACTTGGAAAAAATAGATGAAATTGTTTTTGGCTGAACCGTTTCTTTTCTGTTATTGGCCGCCATAACTGAGAGGCCACAGCACTGGTGGGTTATCCCATTTCAATCCTTTACGAGTTCCCTTTAGACGACATAATTAGAAATGGCGAATAATTATAAAACAAGAATCACAATAAGAACACAGCGATCACAAACTATACATCACGCATTTGAAACGAATTAAATTCAAGTCGTACAACGAAACTAAAACAATCGACATCTCTCCCGTTCCATCACTTAATGGAATACCCTTATCCCCACCATTACCTAAAACTAGTGCTACCTGCCGGTTTTCTATAGAACTAATCGTTTCAAATTAACATCTAAAATTATTTCTATCACTCTTGTTTGTTTGTTTAACGTCAATTTTTATGCTACTAAGGCTAATCGGACGATACTACAGTGGGAGTCCTGAATTTTGCCTATCCAGGTATAATTAGGATAGGGATCTTTAACGAGTACCTGACATCGTACAGGCTCGGGACCTCCATTTTACGTCCTATCCGAGGGACGGCATAGCTAAGGATTTTTTAGTCCCATTAAAAAATCCTAGGGCCACCGCTGGTATCGAACCCGCGATCTTTAGTATTGTAGGTTGCCATGCTAACCACAACACCACAGGTGACCCCTTCTATCACTCTTAAATGATTCAGACAATTGAAAAATAAGTAAAAAAATAAGAATTTATTTATTAATTTATTTAAAAAAATAAAATCGGTTTTTTTTTCATTTCATTTTTCATTTTCCTTGAATAGGAAGTATTCATTTAATTCTAGGATACAATAACATGAACAAAGATATAATAAATTCATTTTGAAAACTTAGAAGACATTTTATATAATTACCGGAATGAAAGTTATGATTTTCTCTAATCTTAACTTCTCAAAATTTTTATTGCTTTAATATAAAACAAAACTCATTAAATTACTGTAATCTCAAATTACTTCAGCGAAAAACACAAACAAAAAGGTTTATAAGGGATAGCCCACTTGTTTTCTACAAAAAAAAAAATTATTTATTCTTTTAACGTATCTTCATAAATTGCTATTATTTTTTCATAAATCTCATACATTTTCTTGAATGTCTAACCTCCATAAAGTTAATAAATAAAACATTTATTGTGATAAATTAGTGCTTCTTCCTATTTTATTTTCTAAATTTTATACCTAGTAAAGAATGAATTTATATATGATCTATACATATGTGAATAATATTGATTCGCACGGTTTATAGTTTTTGAGCTAGTCTGTTCACACACACACACACCCACACACACAGACACAGACACAGACCATTTCGCGGGACTTGGTCATTTGGACTCAGGGGACCCCAAAACGTGTATTTCCGTTGAAAACCGGAAGTCGAACTTTTTCACGATCGCAATACTTCCACCTACTATATATTTCATATATAGGTAAGTGAAAGTAAAAAAATCTGGTACGTGCGCGCAACACACAACTTTCACTTACCAACTTACTTAAATTAGAAATTGGTGTGTTTTGTTAATTGCCACTTCTCAAAAACACATTTTTCCATATACATAATTAAAATACCCAGTTTGATCAAAATCGTTTAAACCGTTTTTGAGTAAATAAAAGAAACACGTAAAAATGATACAAAATTTATTAAGTAAAGTCCCCCCTCTGGTTGATCAATTTTGATGAAATGTTGGCTATCATATCTTTGGCATATACATAATTCAAATACCCAGTTTGATCAAAATCGTTTAAACCATTTTTGAGTAAATAAAAGAAACACGTGAAAATGATACAAAATTTATAAAGTAAAGTCCCCCCTCCGGTTGATCGATTTTGATGAAATTTTCACAGTCATATCTCGGGCATATAAAAAGATCAAATACTCAGTTTAATCAAAATCGTTAGAGCCGTTTTTGAGAAAATCGAAACAAACTTAAACAGTTATTAAATAAAGTACCCCCTCCCTTTGAGCAATTTTGATGAACTTTTTGCTGTCACATCGCGGGCATATACATACACTAAATACCCAATTTCACACACACACACACACACACACACACACACATTTTCTCCTATGGAACGTCATGTACGACGGCATATTCAAGTTACCAATGCCAGAAGGAACCACAATAGTAGGATTTGCAGATGATATTGCAGTGGTAGTGGCGGCAAAGTACTTGGAAGAAGTTACCCTCACAGCCAACCAGGCTGTTGCCACGGTCCGCGCTTGGCTGACTTCAGTGGGCCTGCAGCTTGCCGATCACAAAACAGAGGTTCTCTTAACCACTAGCAGGAAGCAAACTGAAACCATCATTGTTACGGTGGGTAGACACGAAATACGTTCGCAATCTTCCCTAAAATACCTTGGGGTCATGATTGATGATCGCCTCCGGTTTAAAGTCCACATGGATTATGTCTGCGGTAAAGCTGCTAAAATAGCATCCTCGTTATCACGCATTATGCCAAACGTTGGAGGACCTAGGGAGAGCCGCAGAAGGCTTCTTGCTGCGGTTGTTACGTCGATTATGCTTTATGCAGCTCCAATCTGGAAAGAGGCGTTGGTCATCAAGTCATACAGGAGACAGATGGTTTCCGTTTATCGTCGAGTGGCACTGAGGACAGCAAGTGCTTTCAGAACTGTTTCCTATGAAGCAGTGTGTGTGATAGCCAGAATGCCGCCAGTTGAACTTCTTGTAGAAGAAAGAAGTAGGCATTATGGACGACGCTCTCACGTTTCCAGAGAAGAAGAACGAAAAATAACTATCGATCTGTGGCAGCAGCGATGGCAGGCAGCCGATTCTGGGAGTTGGACTAGAAGACTAATACCCGATGTTGGCTTGTGGTATGGTCGCCGTCATGGGGAAGTAGACTTTTACATAACCCAATTGTTGACTGCTCATGGATGCTTTAGAGCCTACCAGAACCGATTTAAACTGGATAATACAGCAGAATGCCCAGCATGTCAGTCTATCGAGGAAACAGCGGAGCACGTGTTTTTCGAATGCATTCGCTTTGCTGGAGAAAGAAGTGAAATGGAGAGATTGTTTGGAGAGAGAATCACTCCAGAAAACATAGTGAGCCATATGCTGCGCTCGGACCTACATTGGGAAGCAGCGAAAAAATTCGCTACAGTCGTCCTTAAGAAGTTGAGAGCAGAAGAGAGAGCTAGGAGAAGTAATTAGCGTGGAAACATAACAATCACGCGACGAGGACTATGAGGCGGCACAAAGCCAGTCCCCCTCCACGAAGTAATGCCTAACGGTGGTCCCGTGGAGGGTGGAAACAGGTGTAAGGAGGTGGTTTTAGTGGGTAAAAATCCCACACACGGATAGGTACGGGCCTATCCGCGTCTTTTGAAGATTTCCACCTACCTTCGTAAAAAAAAAAAAAAAAAAAAAAAAAAAAAACACACACACACACACACACACACACACACACAAACACACACACACAGACAAAGACACAGACACAGACACAGACACAGACACAGACACAGACACAGACACAGACACAGACACAGACACAGACACAGACACAGACACAGACACAGACACAGACACAGACACAGACACAGACACAGACACAGACACAGACACAGACACAGACACAGACACAGACACAGACACAGACACAGACACAGACACAGACACAGACACAGACACAGACACAGACACAGACACAGACACAGACACAGACACAGACACAGACACAGACACAGACACAGACACAGACACAGACACAGACACAGACACAGACACAGACACAGACACAGACACAGACACAGACA
The DNA here is from genome assembly GCA_911387785.2 of Aelia acuminata. Classification (NCBI taxonomy): domain Eukaryota; kingdom Metazoa; phylum Arthropoda; class Insecta; order Hemiptera; family Pentatomidae; genus Aelia; species Aelia acuminata. The sequence continues at coordinate 75,726,874 of OU426978.1, read as the reverse complement.
CAGACACAGACGCGCGCAACACACAACTTTCACTTACCAACTTACTTAAATTAGAAATTGGTGTTTTGTTAATTGCCACTCCTCAAAAACACATTTTTCTACATTCATTTCTTATTACTTTCAATTACCTATATGAAATATATAGTAAGTGGAAGTATTGCGATCGTGAAAAATTTCGACTTCCGGTTTTCAACGGAAATACACGTTTTGGGGCCCCCTGAGTCCAATTAACCAAGTCCTGCGAAATGGTCTGTGTGTGTGTGTGTGTGTGTGTGTGTGTGTGTGTGTGTGTGTGTATGTGAACAGACTAGCTCAAAAACTATAAACCGTGGGAACCTGAAATTGGGTATTTAGTGTAGGTATATGCCCGCGATGTGACAGCAAAAATTTCATCAAAATTGCTCAAAGGGAGAGGGTACTTTATTTAATAACTTTTTACGTTTTTTTCGATTTTCTCAAAAACGGCTTTAACGATTTTGATTAAACTGAGTATTTGATCGATTTATATGCCCGAAATATGACTGTAAAAATTTCATCAAAATTGATTAACCGGAGGGGGGACTTTACTTAATAAATTTTGTATCATTTTCACGTGTTTTTTTTATTTACTCAAAAACGGTTTTAACGATTTTGATCAAACTTGGTATTTGATGTATTTATATGCCCGAGATGTGACTGTAAAAATTTCATCAAAATTGATTTACGGGAGGGGGGACTTTACTTAATAAATTTTGTACCATTTTCACATGTTTTTTTTATTTACTCAAAAACGGTTTTAACGATTTTGATCAAACTTGGTATTTGATGTATTTATATGCCCGAGATGTGACTGTAAAAATTTCATCAAAATTGATTTACGGGAGGGGGGACTTTACTTAATAAATTTTGTATCATTTTCACGGGTTTTTTTATTTACTCAAAAACGGCATAAACGATTAACAAAAATAAGATATGAATGTAGAAAAATGTGTGACTTTGGGAAATGATAATTAGCAAAACACGTCAATTTCTAATCTAAGTAAGTTGGTAAGTGAAAGTTGTGTGTTGCGCGCACGCACCAGATTTTTTTTTTATTTACTCAAAAACGGCTTTAACGATTAACAAAAATAAGATATGAATGTAGAAAAATGTGTGACTTTGGGAAATGATGTTTACCAAAACACGTCAATTTCTATTCTAAGTAAGTTGGTAAGTGAAAGTTGTGTGTTGCGCGCACGCGCCAGATTTTTTTACTTTCGCTTACGTATATATGAAATATATAGTAAGGAAAGTATTGCGATCGTGAAAAATTTCGACTTCCGGTTTTCAACGGAAATACACGTTTTGGGGTCCCCTGAGTCCAATTAACCAAGTCCCGTGAAATGATCTGTGTGTGTGTGAAGAGACTAGCTCAAAAAATATAGGCCGTACAAAACTGAAATTGGGTATTTGGTGTATGTATATGCCCGCGATGTGACAGCAAAAATTTCATCATAATTGCTCAAAGGGAGGGGGTACTTTATTTAATGACTTTTTAAGTTTTTTTCGATTTTCTCAAAAACGGCTCTAACGATTTTGATTAAACTGAGTATTTGATCTATTTTTATGCCCGAGATATGACTGTAAAAATTTCATCAAAATTGATCAACCGGAGGGGGGACTTTACTTAATAAATTTTGTATCATTTTTACGTGTTTTTTTATTTACTCAAAAAAGGCTTTAACGATTTTGATCAAACTGGGTATTTGATGTATGTTTATGCCAAAGATGTGATAGCCAACATTTCATCGAAATTGGTCAAACGGAGCGGGCACTTTATTTCATAATATTTACCTTTTTTTCTATGATCTCAAAAACAACTTTAACGATTTTTATCAAGTTCGTCATGTTTAATGAAAATTAGGTGTCCTTTAATATCAGGTAAGCTTTATCATTATTAAAATGTTATGAGTGGGCTTTTTTTGGGGGGGAGGGGGGGTTGGTGCCTTTTTTGTTTGTTTGTTTCCTATAAAGTACCTCTGTTTTTGTTTATATGGAGAAATTAACTGTCTCTCGTTACGCCTAAAAATAAGAACTAGCTAAATATGAGACATGATATAAATAAAGAAAACATAAAGAGGAGAGAAAAAGAAAAATATTCAGTCAACTCATAAAACTCGTTGAGCCCATGCATGCGGACTACGCCTTTAAGGACAGACCATTGTTCATAATTAAAGCCGTTCTGTTCATTTGAGAAGTGGCAATTAACAAAACGCATTAATTTCTAATCTGAGTAAGTTGGTAAGTGAAAGTTGTGTGTTGCGCGCACGCACCAGATTTTTTGGCTTTGTGTTTATTCACATCTGCCACAACGAATTAGGGTCGGATATGAGATTCAGTTTTCATTTTATTTCTCTTCTTCTTCCTCTCCGGTGAGTGATGCTTCTTGGGCTAGGCGGTCCACCTTATTGTAGCGGTTCTCGCTATGCCCTTTAACCCATATAAAGTGAATTTCTCTGCTTATTCGTTTAAATTTAAACATGAGTAGTTTAATGTCTGTTGAGGTAATTTTGGGGCTTTTTAGTGCCGTTAGAACGCTTAATGACTCTGATAGAATTATTGATTTTTCATAATTAGTGCTTTCTATGTAATTTAGGGCTTCCTGAATGGCTAAAGCTTTAGCTGTAAAGATTGTGGCTATGGGTGGTAATTTTATTTTCAGTTGATAATTGGTGTTTACCTCTATTAATGCTGCCCCAACATTATTCTCGGATTTAGAGCCATCTGTATATAATGTGCAAGGGATAGGAGATCGTCCTTTTTCATAGCAGTCTCTAACGTATTCGGAGTGACCGTCTAGTTCGTCATAAATAGTTATTACATTTACCTTTCGTAAGGCTACATTCCAATGAATAATTTTATTTTCTGAAATAATCAAATTTCCCAATGTCAACTCCCTCAATCTCATCAATATTCTGATTAGTAAGTGTGCTTTCTTTCGAGTATAGGGGTTGTAACTGTAAAGGTACGGGGCCAACTCGTGAAGCGATTTGGTCACTGGGTGTTCTATATTACTGTACCTGGTGGAAAGAAATTTGGCCGCTAGCCTTTCTCTTCTTATTGCTAATGGCATTACATTGGCTTCAATTAACAGAGCGTTGGTTGGGGTGGAGTTCATGGCACCTAAGCAACATCTTAGGGCTCTGAATTGGATCCGATCCCTTTTTTTTAGGTGAGATCTTGCTGCATTGTCGTAAAACATACTCCCATAATCTATACCTGATAGGATTAGGGCTCTAAATATTAATATACAAAAATCGGGATGAGCTATATATTGTATTCTTGATACACACCAAAGAACGTTCATAGAGTTTTCTGTTTTTTCCTCAATATATTGTATATATGGTTTCCACAATAATTAAGGTCTACTATGACTCCTAGAAATTTAAAGATAGTACATGTTTCAATCTGAAAAGGTCCTATGTTTAAATGTTCCGGTTGGGGGGGTGTTTCTTTTTCTGCTCAGTATTATGGCAGCACATTTATCTTCAGCCACTGGAAGTCCTAAATCATCGTTTCATTTGGCAAATGTTCCAGAAAAGCGGACATTACTTCCTTAGCCATCTCTTAGTCGTTGTTTGCTCCATATACCGTGATTTCATCCGCGAATTTGTGAAATCTTTATTTGGTCACATTCTAATTTTTTCTGTGATGCTGTATAAATTGAAAATAATAATGGGCCCAAAACAGCTCCCTGTGGCAGACCTGCATTGATTTCTCTAGGTCCTTGGAGTTCTCCTCCTATTTGAAAGTAAATTAATCTTTTTTCTATGAGGCCAAACACTGTATTTGTTTTTTTGATCAGGATGTTTTCTTTAACCATAACTTCTTTTAGAATTTTAATACTCACATTAATGTACGCGTTGGCTAGGTCGACTATACTGCTATAGTAGTTGCATTTTTGGCCAAGTTTTTTTTTGTATAGCACTAAGAACTGTAGCGATGTTATAGAAAGTGCTATGTCCTCTCCTAAAGCCCTGTTGAAAATCCGGAATTTGTTTACGATCTTCTAAAAACCATTCCAGCGATATTCAATCTTATTCTTTCAACCAATCGGACTTTCAGATTCTATGTAACGAAGAGGTGATGGAGGTGGTGAAAGAATTCTCATACCTTGGTATGGTGATAAACAGATCTGGTCCCCTGCCCCGCGCTGAAAGGCAGGCGGGTGGAAGAAAAAGAAGTTCTCAAACCTAATGAAAATGAAGAAGAAAATGTTAAACGCCATCATAACGATGAAGAAAATAAAAAGGAATTTCAAGTTGCTGAAAGAACAGTCGTGAAAGATGAAGTAAATGAAGTTGTTATAGGATTAGATTTAACAACGCTGAAACTGAAATCATTTTATGCAACAGCAAGACAAAAGTATCAATAAGAATCTTCAACTGACAAAAGTAAAGATAAAAAAAAAGGCGTTTGATATGAAATTAGACGATTCTCAAAGTGAATCTTCAAGCGGAAATAGATTTAAGCTGTATTAATTTGTATGCACCACTTTTAAAGTTAATTTTACTATATTAAATTCAAATCGAAATATAACTCTTATAACTCAATAACCCCCTAATATTATTTCATCGTTAGATAGAAAATTTCATCCTGTTTTATATAATATTTCAATTGGCTTTGAGAGAGATTTTAGCCATAAAGATAATAATCTCTCTGATATTTATGGTATCATCGGATTCTGTATGAAATGTAGAATCAATGAATAAATTTTGAAAGCTCCAGTAATAACTATTCTACAGAGGAAAGTCTTAACACGTACAAGTTGGTTTTGAGCTCGTCGCCATCAGAACTTCAAATATCTCATAAGTTCAAATGACCATAATTCTGAAACTACTTGTTGGAATGGGGTAAAATTTGGCATTTTTTCTTATTTCTGTAGGTACTTAATAACTACAAATTGTAATCAAAATCTGAGGGGAAAGGTAAAGTTTTGAACTTCGGCTAGATGATTTGAAGTGGAATGGGCCAAATACAAGAATTAAAACAATTTTGTAGGCATCAGAATCTTTTACAGTCCTCAGAATCTTATTAACCATTGAATTTCAATTGTAATTAATATATCTTCTCTAATCGCCTTTTTCAAGTTTGGTGATTTATTCAATATGGCGAATTAAATAGTTTTATTTCCAATCATTCTATGAACAATCAAATATGATGTATAGTAGGTAAATAAAGTAAATAGCAAACTGTTATAAAAATTGTTTATGTAATATTTATAAATTAATAGTTTCTGAAAAAATGCTTACAGGCTAGAAAATGTCTCTAGGAGCCGAAACGTTGCCTAAATAAACTTGTGTTGCTTTGGAGAATATTTGGCCTATTTTTTATTTAATTCATCATATTAGTATATCTTTTATTTTTTAATAAAATATAGCTTTCATTCAAAAGCTTTAGGTAATCAAATCCAGTTCTTTATAATTTGTCCAAAATCAATTATTATTCATAACTTTTTTATGGTTTCCATTTATAGCTAAGTCCTACAAGAACTTAATAAGAATTATAAGTTAAGCAAAAAAATCATCTATTCGTTTTTAATATGTAGTATGAACGAATATATATATATATATATATGTAGAGAGAATTCTTTTTTAAAAAGAGCATGATAAATTAAATAAAAAATAAAGTTCATAGGCTAATAGGAGAATAATAAGGTTATGAACCCAGATAACCTACTGATAAAAATATTATATAAAAAAAATTAAACAGTATTAATTTAATTAAATGTTTATTTTTTACTTCTCTGAAGAAAGTTCACATTAATACAATTACTATTTTTATTTCATAACACTTCATAAGTAAGTTTTTCATTAATTGCATATAATCAATTTAAAACTAGGAAATATTGATGGTAACATCTGACATAAAAAGAAATACTCCTCACTTTTTAGATTTATGTTTATATATGTGTGTGGGAGTAAAATTACATAAAATAATTTTTAAGTACAATCTGTTCATTTCAATTTCAATTAAAATTTCCCTAGTATGGGTTATTCCTACTATGGATTTCTTTGGCTACTATCAACATAACAAAACTGGTGAATGCATAAAAAGTACCAGGCACTGAAGCAAGTAGTCTATAACGTTCCTCTGTAAAAAAGAAAAAAACAAATTTTAACATTTCATTCAATTTATTTCATTTTGATAACTTACTATTAAGTATCTATATTTTGAAAATAATATTTCTAACTATTCATTTTTGTATCTGAAATCCCAACAATTTATCATGGTAAAAGTCAACCTATAATTCTATTACATATTTACCTTAGGAGAGAACCTGAATGGGAACCAAAACACTTTAATGTCTATGAGCTTTTAACTAATATTATAAATATGTCATGAAAGGATCAGGTGTTTTCACCTAATTACATTTTTTTGTATGGTAACACAGTTCTTTAGGCATTCTGGAAAAACTTTCATTTGCCTGGGTATTACAATCTGTAAGTTTTTATTCCTGTAAATTATACTCCCACCAGATGTGTGGATACTTTCTATTTTAGGTTATTTAAGTAGACATTTGAAAACTTTTTAATTGTTATTATAATTAGACAAATAACATTGTAAATTAATTATTCTTTCAGGCATGTTTAATATGAAGCTGTTTATTCTGTTAATTTTGATTCTTAATCAGATAAATTCTTTCAGAGCAAGAATAATAATTTTCGTGATTCAAGAACCTACTAAAAAATCAATTTACCAGATTATTGAAGAAAAAGAACATGAATAAAGAGGATGCCAGTTTGTGGTACATATTGGTAAGGTGAGTAAAAGGGAGTTCATAATAGTTGGATTGGAATAAAGGTTACCAACAACCAGTTTTAGACATCCATATTAGGGATGTAGGTTGTTGAAAAAAAAAAAAAACATAAATGGTTAAAACCGGAGGCATAAGCTAACCGATTAACCTTTTTTTTTTTATTAACTGGTATTAGGTTAATATCTGTCCAGTTCTGGACTCCCCTACCTTCCACTGAGCATTTCCGAAGAATGTTAAATTTCAATGGACGGAATGGAATTTAATTAAAGATTATTTGGGTTTTTCTACAATTATACATTTATATATATATATATATAATTTGTAAAATATTTTTATTAGCTTAAAATTAATCAACAAAATTCATGACTATCATATTAGGGTAGCACTATTAGAGAAAAATATTTAGACCTTCCTTTAACTTAAATTTAGACGGACTGATATCTGTAAAGAGTGTTCGATTGGCAGGGAAGGTAAAACCTGCAGGGGCAGGATTCTGACTTAGGATGAGGGTTAATGGACAAATGTCTGAACTGGGTCCAGCTACTGCACCAGTTGAAATCATTTTTATTGATTTTGATGGAGGCTTTGCAGGTAACTGAACCTCTGAGGATGATATACTTTGGTAAACCAATTTAGCCGATAAGCTTGTATTTCGAATATGAAAGGTCAATGTTCAAAAGATTTTTTAAAATTTAATAGCTTCTATAGCTAAAACAAACAATATTAAGTTAACTTTGGTGGATCAGTACACAGGTATAAACTCTAGAGTTCTTAAAAAGTATGTTGACCAAATGGGAATTCAGTTAGTGTTTACATGTTTATTTATCATTCGAGTCTGAATTGTTTCAATGAATGTTTAAATCAGATTCATGTCAACAGAAATAAGAGGAGGAGATAAAAGTACTTTTTACACCTTAACAGAGGCATGATGTTCAAGACTATACTCGGACAACTCATAGACATTGAACCAGCGAACAATCAACTGTTTACCCAGTCGACCCAAAATTCAGCAGTAATTCACTGAAGAATAGTAGAATTGTATTTTGTATATTGAGGAAGATTTCTTCATCATTTAAGAAGTCGATCGTGGAAAAAGGAAGACAGAAGCTAATTATTTTCATAGTAGTAAGCTGTCACTTTATTCTTCCAAAAAGGTCCCCAGGAGGGGAAGAGATGTAAATAATGCTCCCACCGTATGTGAAGATACCTTCTACTTCAGATTCTCTATGTAGACATTAGAAGACTGAGTTAATTGTTATCATAAGTAGGCAAATAATATAAATGAATTATTTTCTTAGATATGTTTACCTTTCATTGTTGTTTATTTATTGTATATCTTATTCAAATTAATTCATTAGGTTAAATGATGATCAGGATTTTCAGTTTACAATGATTTTATAATGGTAAGTCAACGTTTCGATCCAACTTGTGGATCTTCATCAGGGCTAAAAGAAAACAAATATATGAGTACCTATGCTAGAGGGTGACAATAAATGGATACATTACAGAACTCATAATAATATAAAAGATGGTGTATACATGAATATTAAAATTATTATTATCAGTTCTGTAATGTATCCATTTATTGTCACCCTCTAGCATAGATACTCATATATTTGTTTTCTTTTAGCCCTGATGAAGATCCAAAAGTTGGATCGAAACATTGGCTTACCATAATAAAATCATTGTAAACTGAAAATCCTGACCATCATTTAACCTATCGTAATTGAAGAACAGTTGACCATCTCTCACCTCTACAAATTAATTCATTTAGAAAAAGAACAATAATTCTGATGATTAACAATGCACTTACATACCATTAAAAAATAATTATCTGTCCAAATCACTTATGTTCCTATGGCTATTTATTGTGACGCCCCTTCACTAAAAACCCAGATTAATTGAAACTTTTTAAATAAAAAAGTATAAATTATCTTTCTTACAGGAACATCAGTTCCTACAATTCTGTAGTCTCCACATTATAAGGATTACAAAGGTACCCTCCTTTGCTTGACGACTTTTGGCATTATTTCTTTTTCTCTCAAACTCAGAAATTCCTACTACCCTCTCAAAAATAATCCTCTTTCACAAAAACAGATATGATGTCCACAGTTCTTTCCAGATCATGGACCAGTTTCCATGATCATCCATTTTATCTTTTTTAAGTGGTCAATAAACCATATTTCCTACATGACCAGATCTTAACTTTTTTTATGGTGAAATTTTGTTATCTAATAATCCTGCATATCTAATGAAATATTCTTATTTGCTTGTTGAAGTTGTCAACTGACAAACTTTTGAAACCCAATTTTGTCACTAACTATTCTTTTTATCTTAAAATTTTACAACTTTGCTCCATATACCTTACCTTTATCCTACATAGTTGGTTAATCATTAGCAACTAACATTATTAACTATGATACAGGGTCACATTCTGATATCATTTAAAAATTTTCATGACAAACTTCAAGGAAATACCAACAAACTAATACAAAACATGACAATACACATCATGTGTCATACTGTAGTTGCGGGCTGGGACAGTGGTGGATAGACAAATATAATATTAAGAAAAATAGCTTATCATCTCTTAATTTTTTTTTGTCAAGATTTTTGCTTAATCTTTCCTTCCAGCAATGACCGTAGCCTTCTCCCAACAAACTTTTACAATATTTTAAAAATAGTGTTCGTTTTATTAGTTAAGTATGATGTATGTGTGTGTTTTACAGATTTAATTATAGATAGATTTATTTATTTAGATATGTGATTGCACATGTATTATTTTCGATAGGTGAATGATAATCAGGATTTGCAGTTAGAAATTTTTTTTATTTTTGAAAGCCAACGTTTCGATCCAACTTGTGAATCTTCATCAGGGCTAAAAATAATAACTTCTAAAACTAACAATATAACTTCCTTCTGTATATTTTTCAATTTTTTATGCATTTTTACCTTATGTATTATCTCAATTTTGTGTTATTATTGAGTCCAGACATAACCATTTGTATACAGTACCATATATTTTGTTAGTTTTTAATATTTTATTTTCACTCAGTTGTCATGTAGCCTTTCACTTCAAAAGCGTTGGGTTTCCCCGTCATAAACCTTTGAAGTCGGCAAACTTCCCCCTACCACTACCTCTTACCTTATTTTACCTTCAGTCTTTGTATCTACCTTGACTCAGAAGGTAAATATCAGATTCTATTTTCTTCTTATCTTGCTAACCAGCTACTTATTTAAATATTCAAGTTAATACTTACCATCTTTTATATTATTATCAGTTCTGTAAAATATTCATTTATTGTCATCCTCTAGCATAGACACTCATATATTCGTTTTCTTTTAGCCCTGATGAAGATCCACAAGTTAGATCGAAACATTGGCTTTCGAAAATAAACATTTTTTCAAACTGCAAATCCTGACTATCATTCACCTGTCGTAAAGATTAATAGTTGACTATCTCTCACCTCTATATGTATTATTTTCTTAAAGTAACCACATTTTATTATTTTACAATAATTTTAAATATCTTATTTTTGAAGAGAAAATATTGGCCTTCGCCGGGAGTTGAACCCACATCTTCTATGTAGCAAACGTGGAATGTGTTAAAATAAATGATTAATTTATTCAATATATATATTTATAGTGTTGAATAATCAGTCTTTTCTGAAAATAATAAAATCGGGGAGATTTGGGTTCTTTTGGTAAATAAAGACTGATCCCATTAAATATTGTAGTATGAATACATAAATGTTGATGAGTTAAGATAATAAATATAATTTTAGAGTAAAAGATTTTTTTTCTTTTTACTTATGAGAACATATTATTTGTAAAAAGATTTTGAATTTTATTTCATTGATTCAATATAAGCTGTATTCCTATTTTTTTGGTAAAAAAAAAAATCATTTAATAATAATATAATTGTTTTTCGTAATATGTTATAATTAGGCCAGGTATGAATGGCTCTTAAGGTTTATACGTAATAATATAAGATTGTTTCCTTTAAGTATTATAAATAAGCCAGTTTGGAATGGCCCTTATTAAAAGATTTATTTGATTATTTAATGTTTTTCTTTGTGATTCATTATAATTAAGCCAATTTGGATGGCTCTTAAAGTTTATTTATTAGATTAACATGTTCCCTTTCATATGTTGTATGTTATTGTTATATGTTCCCTTTTATATGAAGCCAGTTACACTGTGTTCTGTATTCATTATTTATTTAGAGAAGGATAATGCTCTCATAATTTAGATGTCAATATAAAATAACGTTGATAGAAGATATACGACACCAGACCAGCCTATTAAAAAAAATTGTGATTGTTTATCACATGGTTCCAATATTCTACAAACCATTAGACAAAAAACACTTTATCTACCTCCACTAATCCGAGGAAGGTGACTTCAAAATCTATATCCAGAAGAGTGGCAACATCCTAAAGAGATGTTAGAGATTTTGAAGAGAAATGGAAGAAGAAATAGAAATGACAAAAAATATATCTTTGACAATCAGCATTTTCTGCATTGGATGGCAGGGTAGTGAGATGTATCACATTTCCCGAGGTAAAAATATTTTTAGGATCAACAAAATCCAGTAAACAGCCGTTGAAAAAAAAAAAAAAAGCTGATGGCAATCTTTATTTACTTAATGTCTACACCAGAGCTCTGGGGTTTGGAACTTCTGAATAGCTAGGCACTTTGCCTCATCGATGAAATCAGGTATTCACGGGGAAGACACCATCATCATTATCCGTAAATACTTTTTTTTACATAAGGTATTATATTATATATAAAAAATAGGTATTTACTGATAATGATGATGATGGCTTCCACGTGAATACTTGATTTGATGGATGAGGCAACGTTAACAGTAGGATGTCAAGTTATTTTACTCATTTTTGTTGATCCTTAAAATATTTTTACCTCGGGAGATGTGAGCATAAGTACGTGAGTTAAAATGGGAATATAATTACTTCAAATTATTTTTTTATGTGTAATAAATTTAGAATTTTTTTTAATAAATCTATGACAGCTTGAGTCTGTGTTGTGTTTGATGCCTGTTTTTGTGTTTGCATTAATTTTTTTAAATATAATTATATCTTTTTCTCTAAATAATATTAAAGAAATATATCCTAAGGAATAAATTGCAATATATAACAATGACTTTGCTGCTAAATTTTTCCAGGATGATGTAACTAAGTAGTTGTAATTTTTCTGATAGATAAGATATCATACAATTTTTTCTTTGTAATTAATATAAGAATAGTTCAGGGTGGCAGTCAAAAATCTACTAAGTTTGGACCAAACAATGCAGGTCTTCTTCAGGGCTAAATGAACAAGACACAGAAAAAAAAATTATAATCATTAAATAATTAAAGTATTAAATAAATACATTGTACAAAGAATATCAACAAAACATAACTAGATAAGAGATAGAGGTCTGTAAACATATAATATACACTAACAAAATGTATATGGCTATGGAAATTGATAACATTGACTGTGTAATGTAATAGGGCAAGAAACATTTTTTAAAGCGATATAGTATAAGAACAGTGCCACGCCCCCTAACCCATTACTGGCTACCGCCTCTTTTCCCTTTTATAGATCTCTCCCTTATATCCCTATTCTTTTGGACAACATACAAAGATCTTTAAAAACCACAATCCATGTCCCATGTTACAGCCTTAAGCCACTAAATAATCTTTCCCATCTCTTCACCAACCTTAAAGATCCCATTCCTACACAATAACAATCCAATATTGTTTACTGAGCCCCTTGTTCAACCTCTAATTGCAATTAAGCCAGTACTACTTCTAAACAGTGGCTCACACACCTTTCAGTAAGACGCCCTTCACAGTAAGGCCCGATCTCCACTGAAAGGAACCCTTTTGGGTGTTTGTTTACCCAGAGGGGTAATCGCTCTTCTTTAGAAAGAGCGAGTGGGAGTCGAAAGCTGGGATCTATTAAAGCTAATCAAGGCCCTAACTGAAAAAAAACAAACAAAACAACGCAATGGGAGTTCAATAACATCACGGTCATATAACCTCTCAAAACAGGCCACTCTTCAGAAATAGTACCATTGAGCCTCCATCAGTGAAACCAAAAACCTCCCACCCGCACCCCCACCACTACAACTACTAAATAAAGACTTTTTGTATATTTACCTATGTAGAGGTAACTAGCTTTAAAAAAATAAAATAAAAAAAAATAAATAAAATAAAATAAAAAATTGAATTTACATGTGCGAGAGCTAACTAGAGTTTGCGGGGATAAAGTCGGGCAGTGTTAGTCAAGGAGGAGGGGCGGAAAGCCATCTTAAAACCCGTATTTCCCAGCATAAATACTCCACTTCCCGTAATCATTCCGCTTCTGAGTTCTCAGAAAATGACTTAAACATAAACTATTCCTTTGATTTTTATAAATCCTCTGTTCTCTTCAACGACCCTAACCATGAAAACAGATATCAGAGTCCATCAACATTCATTTTGAATGGAACCCTCTCAATCATAAAATAGACAAGAAATGAATTTCTCTTACATACAGACTGAGTTTGAATCTCATTGAGCAATAATAATTTTTAACACCCCATCGCTACTGCCCTTCAGTACTTTCTCCAAGTTTCTATTTCTGCCACCACTTCCTTATACAAATACATACATATTTTGCACATAAAAAAGTTGTTTTAATTATTTGTTCTATACCCCCATTTTTTTAACAAAAATTTTGTTCACAAAAAATCTTTCCTTTATTTTAATATATTCTTTTTAATAATTTTGTTTGTTCATTGTATCTACAATCTTAAGTTTTTTCATATTACATTATCATTTCACCATTGTCAAACATAATTATACACTAATCTGCATTTCATCTTAGGTAATAGTTATCACGTAGGTAATAGTTATTCTGTACCTTCATTCATTTACATATCAAATCAACTATTGTTTTTACTAGAATAATAATATACTCATCAAAATTATCTGCACTTTATTATTCATCATATTAATATATTGATATATTAATATACATTATTGCCACATTGTTACCAGATTATTATAGATTGTACTATTGTAATAAAGAACCCTATTTTAATGTACCTATATACAATTCTAACCATCAAAAAATCTGGTGTGTTCTCGCAACACACAACTTTCACTTACCAACTTACTTAGATTACGCCCCCTAACCCATTACTGGCTACCGCCTCTTTTCCCTTTTATAGATCTCTCCCTTATATCCCTATTCCTTTGGACAACATACAAAGATCTTTAAAAATCACAATCCATGTCCCATGTTACAGCCTTAAGCCACTAAATAATCTTTCCCATCTCTTCACCAACCTTAAAGATCCCATTCCTACACAATAACAATCCAATATTGTTTACTGAGCCCCTTGTTCAACTTCTAATTGCAATTAAGCCAGTACTACTTCTAAACAGTGGCTCACACACCTTTCAGTAAGACGCCCTTCACAGTAAGGCCCGATCTCCACTGAAAGGAACCCTTTTGGGTGTTTGTTTACCCAGAGGGGTAATCGCTCTTCTTTAGAAAGAGCGAGTGGGAGTCGAAAGCTGGGATCTATTAAAGCTAATCAAGGCCCTAACTGAAAAAAAACAAACAAAACAACGCAATGGGAGTTCAATAACATCACGGTCATATAACCTCTCAAAACAGGCCACTCTTCAGAAATAGTACCATTGAGCCTCCATCAGTGAAACCAAAAACCTCCCACCCGCACCCCCACCACTACAACTACTAAATAAAGTCTTTTTGTATATTTACCTATGTAGAGGTAACTAGCTTTAAAAAAATAAAATAAAAAAAAATAAAAAAATAAATAAAATAAAATAAAAAATTGAATTTACATGTGCGAGAGCTAACTAGAGTTTGCGGGGATAAAGTCGGGCAGTGTATATAGGTATTGAGGCATTGATATATATATATATAGGTAGCAGTATATACGAGGGGTGATCAAAAAGTTCCAGGACTGTTGAGATTGCGCGGCAATGGAGTGTCATAGAGCAGTGCGGTTGGCAGCATTGTTTAGCGTGACTCTTCCTGAGCTCAGCTGTTTATTCAGTTTGTTGATAACCTTCTTCATTGCAAAGTTACTGCTGTTTTCTTAAAAAAAAGTTTTTTGTGTTCGGCGATTTTTTGAAATGAATGTAAAGGAAGAGCAACGCGTTTGCGTAAAGTTTTGTGTGAAGTTGGGTAAAATGTTTACTGAAACTTTTCAAATGTTGCAAGTGGCTTTCGGTGATGAATGTCTGAGTCGGTCAAGGTGTCATGAGTGGTACAAAAGGTTCAAGGAAGGCCGGACATCGTGTGAAGATGATTCTCGTTCAGGGCGCCCATCAACTTCGACTGACGACGATCATGTTGCAAGATTGAACAGTCTCGTGCGTTCTAATCGTCGACTAACCATTCGTGAGATGGCTGAAGAATTGAACATTTCATTTGGTTCGTGTCAACAGATTTTAACAGAAAATTTGCAGATGAGAAGGGTGGCTGCAAAGTTTGTTCCGAGACTGTTGACTGAGCAGCATTTGAAAAGTTTCAGTAAACATTTTACCCAACTTCACACAAAACTTTACGCAAACGCGTTGCTCTTCCTTTACATTCATTTCACAAAATCGCCGAACACAAAAAAACTTTTTTTTAAGAAAACAGCAGTAACTTTGCAATGAAGAAGGTTATCAACAAACTGAATAAACAGCTGAGCTCAGGAAGAGTCACGCTAAACAATGCTGCCAACCGCACTGCTCTATGACACTCCATTGCCGCGCAATCTCAACAGTCCTGGAACTTTTTGATCACCCCTCGTAGGTACTATTTTAATGTACCTATATACAATTCTAACCATCAAAAAATCTGGTGTGTTCTCGCAACACACAACTTTCACTTACCAACTTACTTAGATTAGAAATTAATGCGTTTTGTTAATTTTATCATATCTCATATTTAGCCATTTTTTATTTTTAGGCGTAAAGAGAGACAGTTAATTTCTCCATATAAAGAAAAACAAAGGTACTATATAGGAAACAAAAAAACAAACAAACAAAAAAAGCCCCTACCCCATTTAAGCCCCCTCAGAACATTTTAATAAGGATAAAGCCCTCCTGATATTAAATAACATCTAATTTTCATTAAACTTGGCGAATTTGATAAATATCGTTAAAGCCGTTTTTGAGATCATCGAAAAAAAAGGTTAAAATTGGAAAAAAATTATGAAATGAAGTGCCCCCTCCGTTTGACCAATTTTGATGAAATGTTGGCTATCATATCTTTGGCATATACATACATCAAATACCCAGTTTGATGAAAATCGTTAAAGCCTTTTTTGAGTAAATAAAGAAAACACGTGAAAATGATACAAAATTTATTAAGTAATGTCCCCCCTCCGGTTAATCAATTTTGATGAAATTTTTACAGTCATATCTCGGGCATATAAATACATCAAATACCAAGTTTGATCAAAATCGTTAAAACCGTTTTTGAGTAAATAAAAAAAACACGTGAAGATAATACAAAATTTATTAAGTAAAGTCCACCCTCAGGTTAATCAATTTTGATGAAATTTTTACAGTCATATCTCAGGCATATTAATACATCAAATACTCAGTTTAATCAAAATCGTTATAGCCGTTTTTGAGAAAATAAAAAAAAACATTAAAAGTTATTAAATAAAGTACCCCCTCCCTTTGAGCAATTTTAAGGAAATTTTTGCTGTCACATCGCGGGTATATACATATACTAAATACCCAATTTCAGGTTCGCACGGTTTACAGTTTTTGAGCTAGTCTGTTCACACACACACACACACACACACACACACACACACACACACACACACACACACACACACACACACACACACACACACACACACACACACACACACACACAGACCATTTCGCGGGACTTGGTTAATTGGACTCAGGGGACCCCAAAACGTGTGTTTCCGTTGAAAACCAGAAGTCAAAAATTTTCACGATCGCAATACTTCCACTTACTATATATTTCATATAAAGGTAAGTGAAAGTAATACTACACTCCGGGACAAATAAAAGTGTACAGTTGAAACTCGGTTATTTATTTGATTCATAGTAATAAATATTTTCAAATACTATACTATGGCAGAAAATAAAAACAAAATTAATTAGGAAACACTATTGGTAGGTATATTGCTGTCATCAAGAGAATTAATCACAGTATAAACAAGCGAGACTGAGACAAATTAAAGTGTACAGTTAGTTTATCATTGTGTATTTCGGTTTTAATTATATCCACTCATTGAATATTGCTTTTCAGTAACATATAAATGTATTCTATGGATTTAATTATCCGGTTTAAGAAAGATGTTGGTCGTGGCCTCAGCTATAGGGAAGTTAGTCGAAAATATTCTCTTCCTCACACCAAAGTTGCTAAAATGTTCAAAACTGATTAAAATCGCGTCAAGAAGAAGAGAGGAACAAAAGACAAGATAGTACGTCACGTTGCAACGAGGATAAAAAGGAAATTCGTCGTTTGGCAAGGGAAGTTGAATTATCGTCGGCACGAAAAATTAGGTTTAATTTAAATTTTAATACATCTACGGAAATTATGTAGATAAAACTGTGTGAAATGAATATCAAGAAGACATAAATTTAAAAAAAAAATCCCCTAACCAAAATGCACCGCGTGTGTCGTGTAGTCCAGGCTCACAAGTGGCTTTTGATGGGTTTTGGGAATTTGGGAAAACACAATTTTTTCGGACGAAAAAGATTTTCTAAAGATGGTCCTGATAATGAATACAGTTACATAGAAGAAGGCCAAAAAAACTATTTACAACAGAATAAAACGTCAAAATCAAGGAGTGGATGTGATGGTTTGGGGAGCGATAACCGCCTCTGGTAATTACCGCATTGAAAGGCTTACCGGAAGAGTGAATAGTGAGCAATATTTAACTTCGATCAAAGAAAGGATGCTCCCATGGGCAACCCTGATATTTCCAGGCGGAAATTTTCATTTCTTGCAAGATAATGTTCCATATCACAAATCGAAGGCAAACCTTCATGAGATGAGGATCACATTGGTGGAGTGGCCATATCACTTCCCAGATCTGAATACAATCGAGAGCTTTTGGAAATGTCTCTCGAATCATTTGTACGCTGAAGGTGCGTTTAATACTGATGATGATCACTGGAGAGGTATCAAAAAAGCAACAGAAGTCGTCACTCGCAAAAATCAAGATCTTTTAAAAAATCCGTGTCTTTCCATGAATAAGCGCTTTTTGAAAGTGCTAGAAAAAAAAAGGTGATGTTATATACTACTATATTTTCATTAAAGATTACGTACTTCTCACACATTTTTTATAAAAATTAAAGTGTACACTTTTATTTGTCCAATTTTATTAAATGGTTTTAATTGTATATCAAAATTTCTAATAAACAGTTTATTGTAACATATCCATATTTCACTAATTATTTATTCCTTTTGAAACAAAAAGTACCAGTTGTAAATAATAATACAGGAATAAGGGGCAAAAGCACAACAGGGTGTACACTTTTATTTGTCCCAGAGTGTATACAGGCAGTATTAATTTAAAGATCTAGAGATAAATAGAATTAGCCATTTTATATTAACTGTAATCTTTTTAATGTTTTCTTATTGTAAATAGTTAAACATACTTATCACTTAATTCGTTGTTGTCATATGTTTTTCAATCTTGTTTGTTGTTGTTGAAACCATTGTTATTGGTTAACTCTAGCTCTCTTTTTCATTTTTTCTACTCTACCACATTTTTTTCTCCCTCTTGCTCGGTGCTCTTATCCTTCATTCTAGGCTCTGACACCTCTAGCGTCACTTGATAAGCACATCTATATTTTTAATATCTATACCTCTATCACTAATTAATCCCCCCTCATTACTGTTCCCTTTTGGTCTTCATATTAATTCATCAATCATTACTCTTTTAGAATATACAATTAAAAAATGTATCCTTCCCCCCATTACATCACACAATCAATGTTTCAAAAGCCATTTACGTATTGTTAGTGAATATTATATGTTTACAGACCTCTAACTATTATTTAGTTATGTGTTGTTCATATTCTTTGTCTATGTATTTATAATTTTTGTCTATGTCTTGTTCATTTAGCCCTGAAAAAGACCATTGTTGGGTCGAAGCGTTGGCTGCAATTCATGACCGCCACCCTAGTCATTCATATATTTATTAAATATATGGTCAACCATCATTTATCCAAATTTTTTTTTTGCTTAAAAATAAAAATATTTAAGAGAAAAATTAATTGATTGATTTGTTACATTGTGAATATATGCAAAACCATATAACCAGTTATTATAACTGAAGAGCTTAAAGGATGAACATGTTAAGTGACACTGTTGACGACATTAAGATTTAAAATATTAAGGACATTAGTTCTTCAAAGATTTTCACTCTGGGTAGACATTCCCAATTCTGAGTCTGTTCTTTTTCCTTCTTCTGAATAAAACTAATATACTTGAAGTAATCAGATATTCAATACAAAAATGAAACTTCAATATGCTTGCAAAACTACAATTACATGACAATATCCTAATGACTTATATACCTAAGTCATAATTATAGAACGCAAAATTCAGAAACATAGCTCCGTCTCTTATGTGCTGAAATAATAAACCATGAACTAATTTTTAAACTTCATTTTTGTATTCACAACTGTCTAAAAAAAAAAATGTTATTTTAAAACAAATAAGTTTACCAGAATAGAAATCTTAAGCCTTTTTTTTTTCTTAATGAACATTATTCCTGTCGTTTACCTGTAATTGGAATAGTTCTTTTTTGAGTAGCCCAACCAAGACTCCTTTCAACTGCCATTTTCCATTTAGTGTACCTTAGGTTACGTTCTGAAATTAAAAATAAAGAAAGGTGTTAATGTATAGTCAATCGATAGGGGTCACCCAATGATTATTATAACTTTATTACACTTCGATATTTGCAGCAAATATTAAAAAAAAATCATGAATCAACAATTCCATATATAAATGTATTTTTTTCCATTTCCACATTCTCTATACATTAAAAATCATAATAAAGGAAATTAATATATATATATAATTGTGCTTTTTATAAGGCTGTAAATAGAATAATTCCAGAAAAATGCAATATATTTTAAGAAGCTACAAATTTGTGGAACTTAATAAGTGAGCATAATGTTAGAATCAATAATTTTAACTCTTAGAAACCCCTCGTTTTGGATGAAGTCCTTATATTAGTGAAATGGTTTAATTGATCATTATAAAATATTCGTATAGGGTAAATGTAAATAGTCCTTTTATAGGTTTGATTCTAACAATGCAGTTAATTTTTTAATAACATTTAATTTTTATAATTATTCTTTAGTCCAAAATCTCTTGAAAGAAATAGTGCTCACTTGACATTTAATATTTACTTCAAAAATGCATACACTGTTTAATTTTAATGTTAATGAAATGTTTAATTCTATTAATTTGATTCTGGTATTGCTATGCTACTTCTAGGCGTGGCGTTTAGTGAGACCCTGATCTCAACTTAAAAGGATCCTTCTGGTTCCTTCAAAGAGCTAGCCTAGTATTTTTAGCTATGAAAGAGCTATCTTCGAATTCTACAATCTCGGGATATACGCCCTACTTAACTAACACTCATGCAAACGTGCTAACAAGGTCGTTTTCATGCCAGTAGAATCCAAATCCAGCTCTTTTAGCTCCCTCCTCAGATCCGCTGCGAACAGTTATCCGATCTTTTTCATTGGCATATTTATCTTCAAACCCTATATCTGACACCAGTTGAAATATTTACATGGGTTTAAATAATTTTATAGATGACAAATTTTAACACGAAAATCTACAGTAGCAATGACAGAAAAATGCTTTAGAAATAACTATTCTTCGCTGTAAAAGCAAGATTTTAACTTTTTAGAAGCCCAATTTTTAATTCATTTATTTTTTTATATGCAATTTTTCAATGATAGACACTAGTCGATCACCTCCTATTTATTGTCTGTTATGGGCTCACCCAGAAAGGCCTAGAACATTCCAAACATGAGATCAACTACTAATACATGACCGCAATCGTTCCAGGCAATGCCAGAGCTTGTACAATTTAAAAGAAATAAACATCTGTTTTGGTTTAACTTAAAACTGCCCTCTCTTTAGAGATATTCCTCCAGGATGTCTCCTTTGCCACACAGGCATGCTCTCTCGCAGCGTTACGTCTCTTCTTGACTTTGTTGCACCTGTTCTCCACCATGGTTCCCTGAATATGTCGATAATCGGTCATAGGGACGGATCAAAATCTTACAGCGGGCCGACTGTTGCCCACATATGCTGTAGATCATCAGTAGAAATTGTACTGTGTGGTTTCTAATCCATGGATATATTATAAACCACGAACCATTGGTGGTTACGCTGGAATAATAGGCTAAATAATAAGATATAATAAAATTAATAAGATATTAATTGAACTAAATATACTGCATTCATGAAAATATGGAAAACACTGTCTATGATATCTAAAATATGGCCAAAATTGATTACAATAGTTGTAAGTGGTTAATTCAGTAATTAAGAATTGATAATTTATAGATGACTGTTGTTCATGAGTGGCGATGTATGAGGAATTTTTAATTTGAGCAGTCTCCTACCTTGACTATTTGATGATCCGTTCAGAGCGGGTGATATGCGGAATGTAGTAGAGTAACATATCTCATCTGGTGCCTTTAAATGAAATAAAAATCTGTTGGCCAGCACTCACTATCTTCATCGTCTTTTTCCCTAATACCCACTAGGGCCTTTAAGAATTTTTCACTCATGATGTGAATAAATTTTATGTCCAAAGAATCATCTGCCGCCATGCAGTCTTGCATTTTCAAAATTTAGAGAGAGTGGAAAGGAAAGAAGGAATGTAAAAAGAAAACATAAATATATAACTCTTGTGATATGAATAAAACAAAAGATTTGCTTGTAGGTAGAAAAAGAGAAAAACTTACACAAAAAGAGAAATAACTTCTCAAATCAACCTTCCTCCTCGTCAGTATGGAATAGATGAACCATAGAATTAACTGCTCTTGTATAAAGAGTACAATTTGGGGTGTGCACAGAAACTATGTGGACATCATCATCTGTACCAGGATGTATTTCTACTATCCTAGCTACAGGCCACGGACCTCTGAGATTGCCTGGTACTACTTCTGAAGAGCGGCTCACAGGCAGTCCTGCTTCAGGGCAGGCCTATGGCGCACAGTGGTTCAAAATGACCAATTTAGGGACAAAACCTTTAACCGGTCAAATATGATGACTAAATATATATATTACATGGTGTTTTGGGTCGCTGAATCGATTTATGCCACTTTCAAAGCTGTAATGTTTCATTTTAAGGGTTACAGGGTAAAAAAGGGACCATTTTTAAAAATCAAATTTTTATTTTACTTGGATCGTAATAAATTAATAAAATGAACATTTTTTGGTTGAATATAAAAATAAATATTATAGGAACCAACAAAATTTCAACTAAAATTGAGTATATATATACATAAACATCGAACTAACATGATACAGTAAACCCTCATTATAACGAACTCGGATATAACGAACACCTCGATATAGCGAACCAAAATATATCCCCCTAAAATTACCATTATATTTCTGCTGAACCCCTCGTTATAGCGAAATCCCTCGGTTAGAGCGAACTACGAACTAAATTTGATGCCTGTGAATTATTATATTCAGTTATAACGAACTGCTAGAATTTTTATTAAAATATTTTTTTGTTTACTGTACTCCATAGAATTAGCACGGGAAGACGGCGAAGCTCCAGTTCCTAGAATTGAGGTTTGTTTTTGTACTCTTCACTAATCCTATTTCCTTTTCCTCTCTCTGATTCGATTGACATTTTTCTCACAACCAGCTCAGTTCTGTTTCGACCTCTGTGTTATAAGTATCGGTGTTTTGTAGTCGTTTATACTGTTTTTTGTTTTTTTTATACACAATGAGTTCGTTAGTAAACGCGTGTCAAAAACGTAAATCTTTATCAATCGAGAAAAAATTAAAAATTCTCCAAGATGTTGAATCAGGAATTCTAAGTAAGAAAACCATCGCAGAAAAATATGGAATTCCCAAGTCAACATTGTCTACCATTATAAAAAACAAAGACAAAATAGATTTAACCGCAGCCCAAGGATTACCTTCAGCATCAAAGAAACGACTGCGCTTTGCTGCTCATGAAGACTTAGAAAAAAAATTGATAGATTGGTTTAAACAAATGAGATCTTCTCAAATACCAATCTCAGGGCCTCTTATTAAAGCTAAGGCTCAAGAACTTTCAAGTGAACTTGGCATTCCTAACTTCGAATGCTCTGATAGCTGGCTCTGGCGATTTCAAAAAAGACATAGCATTACATCGCACATTGTTTCTGGTGAAGCGAACAAAGTAGACGATACAAGCGTTAAAGACTGGTTAAAAATTTTCGAAGCAAAGAAATCGAAATACGCAGAAAAGTATATTTTTAATTTTGATGAAACCGGCATATTTTATCATTTACTGCCAGAAAGAACTCTTGACTTCAAAGGACTCAAGTGTCATGGTGGATCAAAGAGCAAGTCAAGATTAACAGTTGCTGTGTGTTGCAATGCTGATGGAACAGAAAAAATGAAGCTTTGGGTGATAGGAAAATACCAAAACCCTAGATGTTTCAAAAACGTTAACCGGTGACATCTACCGTGCGGTTATACACACCACAAGAAAGCCTGGATGGATGGAGTTGCATTTCGGGAGTGGCTAATTAAACTTCAAAGGAGGATGGCATCAGAAAATAGGAAAATTATGTTGACGCTTGACAATGGCTCTGCTCATAAATGTGAAAATTTGGAGCTCCCAAACATCGAAATAGTATTTTTCCCACCAAACGCTACAGCACGCGTCCAGTCTCTAGACCAAGGTATAATTTACTGCCTCAAAAGAGAATATAGAAGACGTCTAGTCAATGCAGCCATCGTAAACATAGAAACCAGCCAACCGATATTAAAGTGGAATGTTCTTCAAGCTAGGCTAAGATTCAGCATCTTTGGCGAGGTAAACCTACCTGACCCAAGCACTAATGAACTGGTCAACCCAACAAGTTTGCTAAAATTTACTGATGCTCTAAATATAGCAATTTAGAACTCAGACAAGTTAGGCGCACAATAGACCCAGGAGGTCGCAGTGCACATGGCCACACACAAAAAAAAAAAGCAGTCAATTTAGCAAACGATTTCTTATGGGTTAGGTATAGAGCAAATGAAATAATGTACTACCATGGATACCTTAATTAATAAAGTAACAGGACACAACTAACAAACTTCTCATGACCACTTAGGTATTGCATATACATATACTTAACATTTTTGTACCTAATTAAAATTTACTGAATAATGTAAATATTTTTACTTTTAAAAGGCATATAATATTGCAACGTTAAATCGTTAAATAAAAAAATATATGATTTAAAATCACAGACTGTTTGTTGGAGCAAACTGTATGGATTTAGATTGTTCAAGCTCCATCTAAGCCGTTACACCAGCTTCCACGATATTCTACAATGTCCTAGACCCTCCTTACAACTATATATAAGGAGCGATTGACTGAACAGTCGGAGTCTTAGTGTTTGCCTTGACTGTGAAGCTCAAGCCATATAATTTGTGTGCTGGAAAGTTATAATTCCTGTAACCTGTTTTTATAGTTATGTTGTTACAATTCGTTTGGCATTGACATTGTTATATTTTCGTAAAATAAATATTTGTTTACCCACAGCAGTGTTACAATATAATCAAGAAAGTGTTTTCAACACATGCAGTTGATTAATTAAGTGTTGTACCTTCTTATTTTACCTTCTATGCTGTTGTAGCTTAATCACACAATACAGTGATATACTAGAATATTAACACATTACATTATAATTATACTACAACATTGTAATACATTATTTACATTCACATTGTATTATTACAAAACAATTATATAAATCACTAATGTTCAAAGTAAAATCCTTGTACCTGGTAGGCTCTTTGCAGTGAGCATACCTCCTAGAAAAAAAAAAATAAAAAAAAAATGAGTTAAAATAAAGGATGCAATAATCCAAATCCGTCCCATCAGAAAAATATTAATCAATACAAGATTATGTCTAAATTCTTACCAGCAAAATTTGAGTCTCCAGTAGGGGGTAATGAACACATGATTTCTATCTCTATCTCTTCCATTTTATTGTATTGCTCAGATCATCAGATTTTCATATTGAATGACTGTGGAAGTAGGTGAGGCAAGTTTTGGCTATCTAAACATCAAAAGAACATATGTCATAGGATGTTCTTGGAACTTTGGAACATTAGAGAGAGGCACTAAGAGAGATGCTAATGCTCCAAGATCATTCGACAAACTTTCTCATTGTATAATTGTATTGTGTGATCAGCGCATGGCACTACACCATGTTGGACCTGTGGGCAGGATAGAGGAATTTGCATGCCAACCAAAAAAATATCAACATATCAATATCAACATCTGAATCAACCACAGTATGAATTTTGTTGACCATGTTTACGGGGCTCAAATACAGAACATAAGCAGAGTTTAGGGAGAAGTGAGAGGCAACACTCTGAGGTATGGAACCAATAAGAATGACAACACAGGCTGCCTCACTGAATTTAATAAGAAGAGAAAGCAAAGCACATAAATGAAAGGATGAACAACTTTTTATTGGAAATAGCGAGGCCGTTCCCTCCTAATGCCAACTGAGGTAAGAATGATATCTATTTCACATTTCCCTGAAGGGTATTTATGAAAATCTGACGACCTGAGCAATAAAATCAAATGGAAGAGAGAGGTAGAAATCATGTGTTTATAGCCCTCTACTGGAGACTCAAATTTTGATGGTAAGAATTTATATATAATCTTGTATTGATTAATATTTTTCTACTCTATTCTATGCATAATTGCACTTTATTTTTGGACAGGTATTCCCACTGCATACAGCCTTCTGTTTCACTAAAAATCTAGAAAAATGATTCATAATTTTTAAACTTCTATTACTTATCTTTATGTTTGTTTTGGATTAAATTGGAACGGTTAGGCTGTAATTAATAAAAATACAAAATAAAAAATATACCCACTTTACCCGAAGTGGTACGAGTAAAGAGGGGGTATCTTTTTTGAATTGCATAAAAATGCTTTATTATTGCAGTGATTATTATATAAAGCATACATCTATGTATTAAAATGTTTGAAAATTCATATAGAACCTGCTATTATAACAATACTTCAGCATAGGATTAATAAAAAAATTTTTAAGTCGTTTATTACCAACAAAATAAAAAATATCCTTATCTGAACTATAATTATTACCACGATGACCAAAATTATTCATTTAAATATAATTGATCAAAAGATAATTAATTACTAACAACTAAATATATTTTAAAACATAACTCAGGGAGAACTTTGTGATACTTAAGAGAAGAGTTGGACATATTTATATTTATAAATACGAGTACAAATTTATTTTTATCTTAATTTTAATGTGAATATGAATAGAAATTTATTTATATCACAATATTTGTGGATACAAATACAAATAAATTCGTATTTACAAGTGTGTATATGAATAAATTCACAGATTTTTCTGAAAATAAATAAATTCACAGGGAAAATTGTGAATGTTCACAAAAAATGTGAATATTTATAACTAAGTCTGTGAAGTCGACCATCTTTACTAATAAAGATGTGAATACGGAATAATTCAAAAATTGAGTTGTGAATTTCTACTAAATTCATTATTTCGGAATAAATTTATAAATTTCTTTTTGGATTTCTCCATATTGGTATAGATTATTGGGTTAAACCTTTTTAAGGAAATCACATCAGCACATAATAAATTATTTGATATCGATTAAGATCGATTACTAGGCTATCCGAGGTGCTGATTAATATCGGTTTTGAGATTCCGCCATCAGGTATCGATTTATTTTAACTTACATGATATAATCGATCTTGGTATCACCTATAGGGTTATCCGAGGTGCTGATTATGAAAATGATGTCGATTTTGAGATTCCGTCATCAGGTATAAATTTATAACAATTTACGTGATATAATCGATCTTGGGGTGATCGACTTTTAGGTGATCGAATGTGCTGATTATGGATACGATATCGATTTTGAGATAACTTTATCTGGTATCGATTTACTACAGCTTATCTAGTATAAACGCTATTAGGGAAAGCTTTTTGCTTATTGATACTGCTAACAATAAATAAATAAACAATAAATGCAATAACTCGATTCATAAGTACAAGATACTTTCAATCGATATTATTTTGATAATTAGGGCCTTTTAAACATTATAGCAAACCCGAGAATCGCTTTTATCAACGAAGTAAGTTGTCACAAAGCGATTACTAACTACGTCATCTGACAACCACCGTTCTTAATAGCTCAACAATGTCCAGGTCCCATTTTGATTATCATCCGCAAAAATTAAAAAAAATTTGTGAGACCGGAAAGGTTGTGAGAACAACAAAACCTAACACTATGGATGCTAAATGCACGAAGCATTGTGTAATTACTCACCCGCACCATGAACCTGGTCACTTCACAGTGAAATATCCTAATAACAAAGTTCCTGCACCATGAACTTGGTCACTTCACAGTGAAATATCCTAATAATAAAGGTCCTTAAGTTTTATAAGACTCTAGGCCCAAGGATCACGACCAATTCAAAATTTTAGATAAAACTTCAATATTCAAAGGTTAAAAGTGAATATGTGGAAAAAGGCAACTTATCTAGTGCAACTCCACCCGGAGAGTGCTACCTTTCTCACCACGCTGTTTTTAAAGACAGCTTATCCACTAAACATTGGTTTGTGTTTAATGTGTCTGCAGCAGCAGAACCAAAATTACTGTAAGATTTAAACGAGGTTTACTTAGCATTTTGCCAACCCTGCATTGATATGTTACTTGTCATATGGCAAACATGTATCGTGATAAGAGTAGCCACAAAACCTTTAACCCAAAATACATACATTCTGAAGGTGTATGGATCCTATAGACTTCCATTCAATCTATTGTGCTCCCCTTTTCTTGTAATCTGCGTAATAAAACATATTCTTTTGGTTAGAAGAGATGAACCACCTGAAGACGTTTGAGTCACTAAACCCTTTCGTGGATCCCGTTGGTTTTGTTAGGGTGGGCGGCAGATTGTGTTCTTTTCTAAATGTTGGGATTGATTTCTCCGATCCTTTCCTCATAAAGGAATCCTAACAACCTAAAGTTGCTTTAGGTAAGGCATATATACGAGGTGTGTGAGAAAAGTAATGAGATTGGCAACACTGCGGGAGATCTGGCAACGTTGTGTCTACCGGCCGATGCTAAATCTGATTGTTGATCCCTTCCACTTCCTCAGTCCGAGTTACAACTCCGTACAGTTAACACATTAGTTTTGACAGTGTCATTAGTAAAGTTGTGTTTTCATTGTGCGTCACAGAAATGGAGCATCGGAATTTAGAGCAACGTTATGCAATAAAGTTTTGTGTTAAACTTGGTGAATCCGTGAGTGTGACTTTTGAAAAGTTGAAACAGGCCTATGGGGAACAGTGCTTATCGAGAGCACAAGTTTTCCGCAGGCACAAATCATTTTTGGAAGGCCGAGAACACGTTGAAGATGAACCTTGCTCAGGGAGACCTTCGACTTCAAAAACTGACGAAAACATTGATCGTGTGAGGGCTCTTGTGAGATCAGACCGTCGTTTAATATTAAGGATGATCAGTGAACAGCTAAATTTAAATACTTTCACCGTGCATCAAATTGTGACAGATGATTTGAACATGCAAAAGGTTTGTGGTGGTGCCGAAAAATCTCACAATTGAACAGAAGCACATTCGAAAAAACATGTGCGTTGATCTTCTTGAGAGGATTGCTAATGACCAAGAATTCTTCAATTGTGTGATCACTGGTGATGAATCCTGGATATTAGAGTACGATCCTGAAACAAAGCGGCAAAGTAAAGAATGGCACACTCCGTCATCTCCTCGGCCGAAGAAATGTCGAATGAGCAAATCAAAGATCAAGACCATGCTGATTTGTTTTTTTGACAGGAAGGGTATCGTGCACAAAGAATTTGTTCCACCACGACAAACTGTCAACCAAGTGTTTTATAAAAGTGTCCTTGAAAAGTTGAGGAAAAGAGTGATCCGTGTGAGATCAGAAATTGCAGACAAGTGGATGCTTCATCATGACAATGCTCCGTGTCACACGGCCATTTCCATCCGTGAATTTTTGACCTCAAAACGCATAACTGTTGTTCCTCAACCCCCCTATTCACCTGATTTAAGTCCTTGTGACTTTTTCCTCTTCCCGAAATTGAAACATGTCCTAAAATGACGTCATTTTGGAACTCTGGAGAACATTCAAAAGACTGTGACCGACCAGTTAAAAGCCATACCAATCGAAGACTTCCAGCGCTGCTACCAAGAGTGGGAATGACGACTCCGCCAATGTATAGCTGCCCAAGGGAACTACTTTGAAGGGGATAACATTGTTGTTTGAAAATAATAAAAACTTTGGTTAGTATAAAATCAGTCTCATTACTTTTCTCACACACCTCGTATGCCTTTTTGAGTGTTTCAGCACCTAAGCGGTACATATCGAAATAGTGTCACCTCACCATCCAATCTTCTAATCCCGAAGATTACAAATTCTCAACCTAGGGCATTGCCTGTTAGCAGCATTTCTCTTCATACCACTGGAACATGATATCAAAGATGTTCCTCGGAACTGCCTGTCCTGATGGCAACACTGTCAATGCTGCATTGCAGATTTCTGGCACTGCAGGAGAATGGACCATATGAATTATCTTCAGCAAAGAGGTAAATGGACAAAGCTGGGCAATACTATTGAACCGGGTAGTTTAGTTCCGCTGAGGGATCCCAATGAACCACCCCAACAATGGCCCACGGCCAGGGGGACAGAAGTATATCCCGGAGTGGTTAGTGGTCCGATTAAGCACAGGAAAAGCAGAACTCATCAGACCGGTTTCCCATCTATCCCCTTTACTTCCAGCGAAAGAGAGTTCTTGAAAATGTTTACAAATTTTGGTGGGCGGTATGTTAAAGCCCAAGTGAATTTTAATTCTAATTGTTTTATTTAATGTAACTTTTTTCCGTTTAAACCAGGCCCTTTTATTTGTTATTAATAGTATTTTTTCTGCTTTAATTTGTATAATTTTTATAGGTTAAGACATTTTAATTATGTATAATGTAAATTAAATTGTAAATAGCATAGTTTTATTTTTAAATATGGTTATAAAAACCATATGATATTTATGCCAGCTGTTGGAGCGAGTGTATTAAAAAACAAGAAACATTGAACAGAGCGATAGGCCAGAGCTAGTAGTATTAGCATGTTGCTTGGGGAATGACACTCACCACTGTGGTACCACGATGACCAAAATTATTCATTTAAATATAATTGATCAAAAGATAATTAATTACTAACAACTAAATATATTTTAAAACATAACTCAGGGAGAACTTTGTGATACTTAAGAGAAGAGTTGGACATATTTATATTTATAAATACGAGTACAAATTTATTTTTATCTTAATTTTAATGTGAATATGAATAGAAATTTATTTATATCACAATATTTGTGGATACAAATACAAATAAATTCGTATTTACAAGTGTGTATATGAATAAATTCACAGATTTTTCTGAAAATAAATAAATTCACAGGGAAAATTGTGAATGTTCACAAAAAATGTGAATATTTATAACTAAGTCTGTGAAGTCGACCATCTTTACTAATAAAGATGTGAATACGGAATAATTCAAAAATTGAGTTGTGAATTTCTACTAAATTCATTATTTCGGAATAAATTTATAAATTTCTTTTTGGATTTCTCCATATTGGTATAGATTATTGGGTTAAACCTTTTTAAGGAAATCACATCAGCACATAATAAATTATTTGATATCGATTAAGATCGATTACTAGGCTATCCGAGGTGCTGATTAATATCGGTTTTGAGATTCCGCCATCAGGTATCGATTTATTTTAACTTACATGATATAATCGATCTTGGTATCACCTATAGGGTTATCCGAGGTGCTGATTATGAAAATGATGTCGATTTTGAGATTCCGTCATCAGGTATAAATTTATAACAATTTACGTGATATAATCGATCTTGGGGTGATCGACTTTTAGGTGATCGAATGTGCTGATTATGGATACGATATCGATTTTGAGATAACTTTATCTGGTATCGATTTACTACAGCTTATCTAGTATAAACGCTATTAGGGAAAGCTTTTTGCTTATTGATACTGCTAACAATAAATAAATAAACAATAAATGCAATAACTCGATTCATAAGTACAAGATACTTTCAATCGATATTATTTTGATAATTAGGGCCTTTTAAACATTATAGCAAACCCGAGAATCGCTTTTATCAACGAAGTAAGTTGTCACAAAGCGATTACTAACTACGTCATCTGACAACCACCGTTCTTAATAGCTCAACAATGTCCAGGTCCCATTTTGATTATCATCCGCAAAAATTAAAAAAAATTTGTGAGACCGGAAAGGTTGTGAGAACAACAAAACCTAACACTATGGATGCTAAATGCACGAAGCATTGTGTAATTACTCACCCGCACCATGAACCTGGTCACTTCACAGTGAAATATCCTAATAACAAAGTTCCTGCACCATGAACTTGGTCACTTCACAGTGAAATATCCTAATAATAAAGGTCCTTAAGTTTTATAAGACTCTAGGCCCAAGGATCACGACCAATTCAAAATTTTAGATAAAACTTCAATATTCAAAGGTTAAAAGTGAATATGTGGAAAAAGGCAACTTATCTAGTGCAACTCCACCCGGAGAGTGCTACCTTTCTCACCACGCTGTTTTTAAAGACAGCTTATCCACTAAACATTGGTTTGTGTTTAATGTGTCTGCAGCAGCAGAACCAAAATTACTGTAAGATTTAAACGAGGTTTACTTAGCATTTTGCCAACCCTGCATTGATATGTTACTTGTCATATGGCAAACATGTATCGTGATAAGAGTAGCCACAAAACCTTTAACCCAAAATACATACATTCTGAAGGTGTATGGATCCTATAGACTTCCATTCAATCTATTGTGCTCCCCTTTTCTTGTAATCTGCGTAATAAAACATATTCTTTTGGTTAGAAGAGATGAACCACCTGAAGACGTTTGAGTCACTAAACCCTTTCGTGGATCCCGTTGGTTTTGTTAGGGTGGGCGGCAGATTGTGTTCTTTTCTAAATGTTGGGATTGATTTCTCCGATCCTTTCCTCATAAAGGAATCCTAACAACCTAAAGTTGCTTTAGGTAAGGCATATATACGAGGTGTGTGAGAAAAGTAATGAGATTGGCAACACTGCGGGAGATCTGGCAACGTTGTGTCTACCGGCCGATGCTAAATCTGATTGTTGATCCCTTCCACTTCCTCAGTCCGAGTTACAACTCCGTACAGTTAACACATTAGTTTTGACAGTGTCATTAGTAAAGTTGTGTTTTCATTGTGCGTCACAGAAATGGAGCATCGGAATTTAGAGCAACGTTATGCAATAAAGTTTTGTGTTAAACTTGGTGAATCCGTGAGTGTGACTTTTGAAAAGTTGAAACAGGCCTATGGGGAACAGTGCTTATCGAGAGCACAAGTTTTCCGCAGGCACAAATCATTTTTGGAAGGCCGAGAACACGTTGAAGATGAACCTTGCTCAGGGAGACCTTCGACTTCAAAAACTGACGAAAACATTGATCGTGTGAGGGCTCTTGTGAGATCAGACCGTCGTTTAATATTAAGGATGATCAGTGAACAGCTAAATTTAAATACTTTCACCGTGCATCAAATTGTGACAGATGATTTGAACATGCAAAAGGTTTGTGGTGGTGCCGAAAAATCTCACAATTGAACAGAAGCACATTCGAAAAAACATGTGCGTTGATCTTCTTGAGAGGATTGCTAATGACCAAGAATTCTTCAATTGTGTGATCACTGGTGATGAATCCTGGATATTAGAGTACGATCCTGAAACAAAGCGGCAAAGTAAAGAATGGCACACTCCGTCATCTCCTCGGCCGAAGAAATGTCGAATGAGCAAATCAAAGATCAAGACCATGCTGATTTGTTTTTTTGACAGGAAGGGTATCGTGCACAAAGAATTTGTTCCACCACGACAAACTGTCAACCAAGTGTTTTATAAAAGTGTCCTTGAAAAGTTGAGGAAAAGAGTGATCCGTGTGAGATCAGAAATTGCAGACAAGTGGATGCTTCATCATGACAATGCTCCGTGTCACACGGCCATTTCCATCCGTGAATTTTTGACCTCAAAACGCATAACTGTTGTTCCTCAACCCCCCTATTCACCTGATTTAAGTCCTTGTGACTTTTTCCTCTTCCCGAAATTGAAACATGTCCTAAAATGACGTCATTTTGGAACTCTGGAGAACATTCAAAAGACTGTGACCGACCAGTTAAAAGCCATACCAATCGAAGACTTCCAGCGCTGCTACCAAGAGTGGGAATGACGACTCCGCCAATGTATAGCTGCCCAAGGGAACTACTTTGAAGGGGATAACATTGTTGTTTGAAAATAATAAAAACTTTGGTTAGTATAAAATCAGTCTCATTACTTTTCTCACACACCTCGTATGCCTTTTTGAGTGTTTCAGCACCTAAGCGGTACATATCGAAATAGTGTCACCTCACCATCCAATCTTCTAATCCCGAAGATTACAAATTCTCAACCTGGGGCATTGCCTGTTAGCAGCATTTCTCTTCATACCACTGGAACATGATATCAAAGATGTTCCTCGGAACTGCCTGTCCTGATGGCAACACTGTCAATGCTGCATTGCAGATTTCTGGCACTGCAGGAGAATGGACCATATGAATTATCTTCAGCAAAGAGGTAAATGGACAAAGCTGGGCAATACTATTGAACCGGGTAGTTTAGTTCCGCTGAGGGATCCCAATGAACCACCCCAACAATGGCCCACGGCCAGGGGGACAGAAGTATATCCCGGAGTGGTTAGTGGTCCGATTAAGCACAGGAAAAGCAGAACTCATCAGACCGGTTTCCCATCTATCCCCTTTACTTCCAGCGAAAGAGAGTTCTTGAAAATGTTTACAAATTTTGGTGGGCGGTATGTTAAAGCCCAAGTGAATTTTAATTCTAATTGTTTTATTTAATGTAACTTTTTTCCGTTTAAACCAGGCCCTTTTATTTGTTATTAATAGTATTTTTTCTGCTTTAATTTGTATAATTTTTATAGGTTAAGACATTTTAATTATGTATAATGTAAATTAAATTGTAAATAGCATAGTTTTATTTTTAAATATGGTTATAAAAACCATATGATATTTATGCCAGCTGTTGGAGCGAGTGTATTAAAAAACAAGAAACATTGAACAGAGCGATAGGCCAGAGCTAGTAGTATTAGCATGTTGCTTGGGGAATGACACTCACCACTGTTACCAACCATTCACCCACCTCAACTCAAATATCACCATCGCCTGGAGTATTTTAACATTTAGATCCATCTCTATGATTTTACGTGAGGATAAATAAAGAAGGCGGATGTTTTGATATCACTGATATAAGGTACCTTATATATATTTATTTCATCTGAATCTATGCAAGGATCGAAGAACGTCATCTTTTTTTCTCTCCCTCTCTCTCTCTCTCTCTAATGAACAGTTATTTTCTTTGTATACTTAGCGTTAGATTTTTTGTGTTCAAGAAGTTGGTTTATCTTTTTTCATTAGTTAAAATTCATAGAAATTTAAAATCTCAATTATTATTATTATTATTTGTTTTGTTTATAGGCGAAAATCTCAATTAAATTTTGCTTATAACCACTATAACTTTATCAATAGGATGGACACGATGTTATACTGACAAGCACAGAACTAAACTCATATATATATATATATATATATATATATATATATATATATAAATCAAGGACAGGGATAATCACATTAATACCAAGTGATGCATTGAAACATTTAATATTTTATATGACACATGGTAACATTGTTCAATTATTATTAAAAAGTGTTTGCTCATAAAAGAATCTTGTTTATATTTATCACAATTAGGCTGCTTTTTCTCAGTTTCTGAACAGTTTCCTATGGTGATATTTAACTGGTGCCGAAACCCGGGATAAGAAGTGTCCTCAACCATTTTTTTTTTGCATACTCGTGAAGCTGTAAGGTAAGTCGTAAAAGATGGCTGAGGGAGTTCTAAGACCACCAATGCTGAACGTACCTGATATTCCACAGCTACCACGAGAAGCATTGGCGGCAGCACACGCGAATACTCTAGAATGGATGAAGCTTAGGGTGGCAACATGTCAGGACCTGAGGAAGGCAATTTCGGATTTAGAGCGCTTTGGAGGAGAAACCAGTGAGCTTAACCACTTTTTGAAAGGCGGGGATCGCCTTATAGAAAGGATAGACACGAAAGTCACTGAAAATCTAGTCAATGCGGGGGACGCAGAAGCACTAAAGGCGGCACTAGTCTGTAGAGTAAAAAGGAATATTCTTAATCATATCCAAGCGGATGAAGAGACTCCTTGGCTAGTAGTGAAAGAAAGACTAAAGAAGGCATACGGGGGAGGAAGGTGGACCCCGAAGAAGACATTTTTCAAATGTTTAGGGAGGTTAAATCACCCCGGCAATCGAACGGGCAGTACGCTGCAGCACTATTAGCCAGATTTAACAATATTACCGAAAAGATGAGAGAAGCAATGAGTGCGGCTGAAGTAGAAGGGTGGATGGCATTTTTGTCTACCATTCTCAAGGTACAGTTGGCCCAAGAAACCGGAAAAAGAGAGGGTCTACCGAGGGATCGATCCTTTATAGAAAGCGCTCAAGAAATGGTAGATTATAGTGCGAGAGAAGAGGAAACACGAATGGATGTGGAAGAAACTGGGTGGAGTAGGGTAGCCTTCAGGCGTCCCAAAACCACACCAACTGCCTGGAGGAGGAAAGAACCGGCATACATTGGTAGGAAGAGACTTCCAGCTATGGAAAAATCAAAAACCAGGCCGAGAAACAATTCAAAAAAAGAAGACCGTAAATGCCATGGCTGCGGAAAAAGTGGACACTTAGTTGCGCAGTGCCCCCGCACCAAATGCTTTGAGTGTGGTACAGAGGGGCATATCGCCAGGCAATGTCCCTACATATATTCTAGATAGAACAACACAGGGCGGAACCGATGGAGATAAAAGCCCAGAAGGTGCGGAGAAGAAATAGCTCGCCGACGGGAAGTGGATCGTCGAGAGAATCTACAGAGGTCGCCTTACAATAATCCGTTGTGGTCGGTAAAGAAAAAGAGCGTGGCAGGAGAGAACATAGAGAAATATCGCGTTGTGATAGACTATCGAAAGTTAAATGAAAATACCGTAGATGAAAAGTATCCAATCCCCAGGTTTGAGGACATCCTGGACAGGCTACACGGAGCAACAATATTTAGTACTATAGAATTGAAAGCCGGGTATCACCAAATAAAAATGCACCCAAAAGACAGACATAAAACAGCATTTACATTCGAAAGAGGTCACTATGAGTTTACTAGGATGCCATTTGGCCTAAAGAATGCTCCGATAACATTTCAGCGTCTAATGGACGAATTTTTAAGAGGAATCGACGAATCAATGTGCCAAATTTACATGGATGACCTATTAGTGTTTAGTAAAACGGAGGCTGATCACATAAAACACTTGAAGAGCGTATTTGAGAGGGTACGGCAATTTGGCTTGAAAATTTCGAGTGAAAAGTCCCTGTTAGGTCAGGAGCGTATAAATTTTTTAGGCCATTCAATTTCTAAAGAAGGGGTCAAACCGGATGCTAACAAGGTGGAGGCCATAAGAAAGATTGCAATACCATGAGATGTAAAGGGGATCCAAAGGTTATTAGGAACACTCAACTATTATAGACGATTTGTGCCCGAAATGGCAGAATATCTTGTTCCTCTGAACAACCTCTTAAAGAAGGGAATGAAAGTGACGGTGACACCGCTCATGGAAGATAACATTCGGAAATGTATGGCACGACTCCAGGAGGAGCCGATACTCGCCTTTCCTGATTTCACAAAGTTGTTCACGATAACGACCGATGCAAGCGAATACGCGCTAGGGGCCGTGTTATCCCAGAAAGGAAGCAACGGAGAATGCCCCATAGCATACGCTAGCAGGCGTCTTACAGATGCGGAAACCAGGTACAGTGCCTTGGAAAGAGAACTATTGGGAATCGTGTGGGCTATTGATCACTTTAGACCCTACGTGTTCGGGAGAAAGTTTCGTGTTCATACTGATCACAGACCCCTTCAGTGGGTAGGGAAATTAAAGGAGTCATCAGCAAGAGTAACCCGCTGGAAAGAATTCCTTACACAATATAATATGGAAATAATTTATAAGCCGGGGAAAGAAAATGTAGTGGCGGATTGGCTGTCAAGAGCAATCACAGTTAACGCCATAGAGGATGATAAAGGAGAATTTTCCAGAGAGGTACGACCATTTTTAACAGAGTGGACGCCAGAAGGAGAAGGGAAAAAGGGCGCGACGGAACCGGGGGAGGAAGAGGACACTACAGAAGAGGAAACCTCATCGAGGAGTGTCCAGCTGATAAGGAGGAACTGGAGGAAATTATAAATGCAGGCATTTAATTTGGAAAACCAAAACCTCAGGACTAATGAAAATAATACACAGCACGTACGGGAAAAGCAGGATCACAACCATCTGGTCAGCGCCGGGAGTAAGGGATGACCAAATCTGTAAGGCACTCAAAGACGCTTCGAAACCCAGAAAAACTTACCATCTTTTTGTGGGCAACGCTACAATATGGGAGAAGATTAAATAGATAGGAACTTCGTACGTTGCAAAGTCATAGTTCAGATCCTGAGAGATGAGGAAGAGCAAAAAGAGGTAACACTTTCTTATCACCAGGGAAAGACCAATCATCGCGGAGTGCACGAAACACTTCAGGCATTGCGTCGAAAATATTTCTGGTGGGGAATGAAGAGAACCATCACGGAGACCATAGGAGCTTGTGAAGTCTGTCTCAGGACTAAATACGATAGACATCCGCCCAAAGGGAAGCAAGAAGCAACACCCACAGCAGATGCACCGTTGTGTGACCTACAAATCGACACATTTACTTGGAGGGGTTATAAGTGGGTAACAATGATAGACCTCTTTAGTAAAACAGCAATGGCGTATCAAGTACAGGAACAATCAGCAGAAGCAAAACTAGGAGCATTGCGAGAGTGGTTCCAGTTCTACGGTGTGCCTGACCGAATTTCCTCAGATAGAGGAAGGGAATTCGATAACGCTAAGATTAGGGAAGAAATGAAGAACTTAGGGGTGGTATGGCATCTGAACACTCCAGGACACCCAAAGAGCCGAGGAAGTATAGAGAGACTACATGGGACCCTTAGCGAACACCTGAGAGTATATCAGCTTGAGAAGGGATTGGAACCAGACATAGCTATGCAGAAAGCAGTAATTGCTTATAACCATTCTATACATACCGTCACAGGGTTTTCACCGTTCGAAATCCTATTTGGGCTGCGTGGACGGCAACGGGACTATTGGGGCACGATGGTGGATGAGGAAGCAATAGAGAGAATGCTTAACAATAAAATAGAATTGGACAAACTGTGGGAGAGAGTCCGAAAAAAAATCAATAAAGAGAAGCATGACCGAGTAGCGTGGGAGAACTTAAAAGTAAAAGACCTGATGGGGAAAATAAAAATTGGTTCAGTCGTATATCGCAGGTTAGCTTCCAATAGAGGGAAGGAATTAACACGCTATGAGGGTCCGTTCAGGGTTATTGTAATCAGGGAGCACAATATAGTGACCATCGAAATTGTAAAGGACCCAAGAAAACGAAGAACGGTTCACATAGAACAGTTAAAACTCCCATTAGTGGAGGAACAGGAAACTTGAACTGGAGTATCCTCATCACGGAGAGTACAAGTTCTGATCATGACGGTTATTATTCTCCATTTTATTAGTATTGTTTATATTTCTTTCTTTTTTATATTTGTTTAGTTTAGTTTACAAAAGGTTTTTGTAAACTGGCGGGGGGGGGGGGGGGGGGGAATCAAGGACAGGGATAATCACATTAATACCAAGTGATGCATTGAAACATTTAATATTTTATATGACACATGGTAACATTGTTCAATTATTATTATTGTTATTAAAAAGTGTTTGCTCATAAAAGAATCTTGTTTATATTTATCACAATTAGGCTGCTTTTTCTCAGTTTCTGAACAGTTTCCTATCGGTGATATTTAACTTTATATATATATATATATATATATATATATATATATATATATATATATACACATATATATATTTACATAGAAATAGAAAGAAACACAGAGAATACATATCATTAATCTGAAAGTAGTACTGGGTTTGCTTACAAAAACATTACTTAATGATGTTCGATTAATTCAAAAGCAAAGTAATTGGAATAAATCAAACATCATGAATTATTTAATATTGGTAAGAAAGTATATGAAGTAAAAAGTCTTAATTATATTGGTTATGGTATAAGTTGATAAATTTTTTAAAGGAATTCGGAATTACTACCTAAGGTTTAGGAACTAAATTGTCTTAAAAGTAGCAACTCAAAAATTTATGTGTCAATTGGAGATTAGCCAAGATGGGCTGTTTTTAAAAAGAACGGGAAATGGTAGTAAGGTGGTGGTGGCATCAGCGGACGAGAATTTACCCTCCAAAAGGAAGTGATAGCTAAGCTCCACCCACTCCACGATCTTTAAAAGTAGGCTACGCCCGGAGCCACTCTTCAGAAGTTTTCCGATAGCCTTTCCTTGAGGATGACCAAATCACCAATGGTTAAGATGGGGAATTTATTTAACCATTTGGCTCTTTGCTGAAAGCGATGGAGATACTCATTTTGCATTCTATACTAAATTGCATTGATTTGAGCCACAGTTACTAGTCACCGGTTGGTGATCGGTTCCTGTTTATCGGCATCTTCTACGTCAGGGAGTCTGGTAAAAGGTTCCCACCAAAAAATGTCGAGGGGTCAAAACATTATTGTTTTGTGGATCCTCATTCATTGGACAAAGAGGGCGTGAATTTAAAAATCCATCGGTCTTAGTGAAGGTTGTGGCTAGCTGTTCGAAGGTGAATGGTTGCGCACCCATGATCTTAGTAGCAGGCTCTTTACAGACTCAACCGCCGCTTTACACATTCCTCTGAAGTGGGGAGCCCAAGGAGGGACAAATTTCCACTGGATTCCATTCTGAACTGACTTCTCAGCTATCTGAAGTTCTTCCTTGGTGAGGAAGAGATGCAAGTCTTTCATGAATCAGAAAGTTGGATCCGTGGTCAGACCATATGCAGGCAGGTAGTCTTCGCCTTGCACAAAATCTGTCTAAGGCGGCCAAAAATGTGGTAGTTGTCATATCTGACACTCCCTCCAGATGTCTGGCCTTGGTTACGAAGCAAATAATAACGCAAATAATCAAATAATCAAATAATCTACTACAACTTGTAACTTCACCTTTGGCCTTTGACAAATTTCATAATGCCTAGTATTTAAAACTCGTTCATTTCATAAAACAAAAATAGACATTTGTTTTGATTTCATGTCGCAATTATTATCTGTTTACATATCACAACATGTGATCTCTGTAATTGTGGAATGCTAATTTATTTATCATTTATAAATAATTGTATTTGAAGATAAAAATCTAATGCAATGCGCGCAACACACAACTTTCACTTACCAACTTTCTTAGATTAGAAATTGACATGTTTTTTTAATTGCCATTTCTCTAAGTCACATATTTTTCCACATTTGTTTCGTATT
This sequence comes from Aelia acuminata, assembly GCA_911387785.2. NCBI lineage: Eukaryota > Metazoa > Arthropoda > Insecta > Hemiptera > Pentatomidae > Aelia > Aelia acuminata. The sequence continues at coordinate 75,686,151 of OU426978.1, read as the reverse complement.
TTTGTTTTTTTTTGCTCTCTAAAGTACACTATTTTTTTTTATTATTAAATAAAAGTTCTTACTTGCGATAATTCAACAATGCAAGCATAATACTCTAAGTCATCGGATTTTATAATTCTCTATGTATTTGTTGAAAATTTCATTTAGTTACCATGAAACAAATCATTTCCATTAGAACAGAATGGCTTTAATTATAAACAATGGTCTGTCATTAAAGGCTCCGCATGCATGGACTCTGTTTTATGAGTTGACAGAATATTTTTCTTTTTTTCTCCTGTATATATTTACTTGATTTTTTTCATATTTAAAACCCCTTCTTATTTTTAGGCGAAACGAGAGACAGATAATTTCTCCATACAAAAAAATACAAAGGTACTTTATAGGAAAACAAAAAAGGCCTCTTCCCCATCAAGGCCTCTTTAAAGACACCATGGCCAATTAAGGGTTAAATTCTTTTTTTCAATTTTTCAACATTGCGATATGAATTATAGGGTTAAATTTATAGAAAATAAAAACAATGATAAACCTTACATACATTATTTATTTAAAAAACAAAAACTAAGATTAATTAAATTTAATTAATTTAATTAATCAGCCACAAAGTACCTGGCCAATTAAGGGTTAAGTCCCCTCAAAATATTTTAATAATGATAAAGCTAACCTGATATTAAAGAAGACTTGATTTTCATTAAATATGACAAATTTAATCTAAATCATTAAACCTTTTTGAGATAATCGAAAAAAAGGTAAAAATTGCAAAAAAAAAGGTATGAAATAAAGTGCCCTCTGCGTTTGACCAATTTCGATGAAATTTTGGCTGTCACATCATCAGCATATACATACACCATATCCATAATACCCAGTCTGATCAAAATCATTACAGCCATTTTCGAGTAAATAAAAAAACACACAAACATTAGACAAAGTTTATTAAATAGAGTAACCCCTTTGTTTCACCAATTTTGATGAAATTTCGGCTGTCCCATCGCGGTTCGATCAAAATCGTTAAGGCTGTTTTTGAGTAAATAAAAAAAAACACGTGAAAGTGAGACAAAATTTATTAAGTAAAGTGCCCCCTCCAATTGATCAATTTTGACTGCCATATTGCGGGCACATACATACATCAAATATCAAGTGAATCAAAATTGTTAGAGCCGTTTTCGAGAAAATTTAAAAAAACCTAAAAATTAGACAAAATTCTCTAAATAAAGTACCCCCTCCGTTTGACCAATTTTGATGAAATTTTTGCTGTCACATCATAGGCTTATTCCTACACTACATACCCAATTTCAGGTTTGTACGGTTTATAGTTTTTGAGCTAGTCTGTTCACACACAGACCATTTTGCGGGACTTGGTAATTTGGACTAAGGGGACCCCAAAACGTGTATTTCCGTTGAAAACTGGAAGTAGAAATTTTTCACGATCGCAATACTTTCCCTTACAATATAAATTTTATATATAGGTAAGTAAAAGAAAAAATTGGCGACAGCCGGGGTTCAAACCCAGGGTTGGTTAATCTGAATATAATAATTCATAAGCTAACAACTAGTTTTTACAGTAATAGGTACAATCAATCTTTTTCCAAAGAAATACCCAATGCAATTACCTGTTACAACAGGTCATCTGCTTCTCCGTTACACGGCTCTTACCATTGAGCTAACCGTGGGGCCTACCCTAGCAGTGTCAACCTTCTCTCTTCAGCGATCCTAACCACTGGGTCTCACCACATTGCAGTAAAGTAACTGAGGGCTGGATATATGTCCAAATTTTAGGATCTAATTGAGAGACCATCATTGCTTCTCTTAAAATAAAATTATTTAATAATTATTTTAAAATAATTAAAAATTACCATTCAACAAATAATGCTTAACTATGACGATCTGCTGTGACGGAGAAGAACCTGGACTCCATTCCTGGCTGTGGCCAATCTTTTCTCTTAAATGAAAATTATTTAAATAATTGATTTCTTTAATTTGTCTACCAGTATTCAGCTAGTTAGATTACTCTATTTATAATTTTTTTATCTGTATCTTGTTCATGTAATCCTGAAGAAGACCTAAATCGTTAAGTCAAAGTGTAGGCTACAATGAAATAGTTTATACAAATATTATTATTTGTTAATACTTTGAACACGACCGTGACCGGAACAATTCTTTTCTGGTTGAAAAACAGTAAAATATCAGTTATCTAACATGAATAAATTACCTTCATTATTAGTCACTGGATTGAATGTGGTGCTGTTTCTGATAACATTAGCTCTCTCTGGTTCTTTGTCCCAAACTTCTATTCCTTCTGCCCAACCAGCAGCCATTGCTGCCCCTAATGTAGTTACATCACTTGCATGGGGTGCACGAACTAAAATAAATTAGATAAATAGAAAATAAAATTTATAAAACTAATCAATTTTATGATTAGTTTAAACTATATGATACAAATAAGTATAATTTATGATCGATTACCAAAATATTCTGGCAGATGAATTCAAGTAATTCAGCATAGTTTACCTCTGAAGGGGTATCTGTCTTATGTTAACCATGAAGACTGGTTTCACAAAATTGAAACACACAAACAAATCTATCATTCACATCAAAGTCAATAATAAGGATTAAATGGAGATCTCAATTTATGAATGAATTAATGCAAGTTTTTTGTAACAAACTTGTACCATCGAAAATGATTGGACATGGAATTGAAACGCACGGAAAAGGTCACATTTATCAGTCTACTTTGTAGACAATTTTCTTTTTATGGTTTTTACGATGATAAGTATTAACATTATAATAATTCAGAAGCTAACGACTAGTTTTTAAAGTAACAGGTGCAACCAATCTAGATCCAAAGAACTAATGCACCTGTAACCGTTTCTCCAGATATACTTATTTACAGAGTCGGTAGTTGGTGTAATCCATACTATCGACAAGATAATATATTTGTCTATACACCATACCTATTACCGCTTCGCCTAGAAGGTATTTTTGTATTTTAAAAATACTAAAAGGAATTCATTCATATCTGATTGTTATGTAAATATGAATAAAAATAATTTGAAATATGTACACAATTGTATTTGCAAATCTCCCAGTAAACAAAAATATATTCATAGGAAGAATTCTAAATATTCACAGAAAAAGTGAATATACACCGTAAAATCTGTGTAATTGATTTTAACAAAAAATATTTTGGAACTGGTCTAAAAATGATATTATTTATTTTTACAGTATTCCTCACTTTAGTAGCGTTAATTTTAAATTTACATTCTTTACTATTATTTACATTCGATATGGATAAATGTAAACAATTAATGTTATTTAATCATTGATTGTTCGTTAAACAATTAATTATAATTTTTAAACTAATTAATTAGAATATAATAGATTTGACCACGGCTGGGAATCGAATGCAGGTCCTCTGCATCTACATTGCAGACTGAGCTAATTGCTGGGCCATACCCAACCGTGTTGGGATCACAGAAGAGAAAGATTCGAACACGGTTGGGAACGGCCCCACAGTTAGCTCAGTCTGCAATGTAGATGCAGAGGACCTGGGTTCGATTCCCGGCCGTGGTCGAATCTCTAACTAATTAGTGTAAAGAATAAATACATTATATGTACAGGCACATCCCTAGTATAAAGTGTAAGTATGTATGAAAATACTTGTCTAGGAGTGATAGCATTTTCTGGTAACAGGTATGTTTGTCAATAAACAGGTACAAAATCCTAAGTACTACTTTAGTCCCTGCATGGCATTCGTAGGCAGTAACAGTAAATATTCATAGGCAGTAAATAGGTAAAAAATACTTGTATACTGGTGTTACCTTGCTTGGCAGCCATATGCAGTACTAATTAACAGGTATATGCTACAGTTTGCACATATCTGTTACAAAGTAACAGGTCCAGTATTTCCGAACCATCACAAGTAGTACCCATTTAACAGGACAACAAGAGCATTTCATAGTTTAACTTATTTCAGATAGGTTATAGCCTTCTGATGATACAAAAACTATCTTTGGTCATTTCTTTCCACTTAATTCTTTTACCTTAATACAAAGAAAAAAAAAGAGAACATGTAAATTTTCATTGGTAAAAATTTATTGATAAAACCAAAACTTTCATTGTTACTATTAAGATAGTAGCACTGTACTAAGAAGTTTTGGTTACAATAAATTATCTTTTTCTAGAGTTGATTAGGAGGCAGGGATGTATATAATCTATAAAAGGAATCCATTATTGCCAAAAACCAGGTTTTGGAAGCATCAGTGAATAATGAATTAATATTTTACTAAAACGAAATAGACAATTTTACAGGATGCCTAATACTTTTGGCCTAAGCTGTACATAAGACAGTTGACCTTGATTCTCAAACTATACATAAAATATTGACACTGGAGGGATCAATACTACTTTGAATCAGCACTGGAAACTCTCAATAACATTGATGTGTTGTTTAACACTTTTGGCAAGTCCTCATGCCTTGCATTACTATGTGATTATGTTGGTTTAAAGGTTTTTGCAATGGCAACTCTAACACTGCTAACAGTGAATATTATGAGCAATTTATAAATAGAAGGTTACCAAAGAAGTCAACATTTCAATACATTAGAGCAGCTAGTACATTTGCTCTAAAATAAATATGCTTATAGTGAATTTGAAATACAAATTTTTAATCCAAATGATTTATACTATACTACTAAAAATTAAAAAACATATATTATGTTATATTATAAATTATTATATATTACGTTATAATAATAAAACATTATTATTTAAAATATTATTACTTATTCTTACAAAACATTTCTGAAACTATTATATCAAAAATTGATAAAGGAAAGCTATTTTCCATACAACCTAAAGAAGCTTTATATATATATAGCTTTTAAACATCTATACTTTATCAACAGCTATACTGATAAATAATAATTAATAAACAATTAAGACAAATAATTCCAATTCCTAACCACATTAGTTACATCACCGGGTGGGTGCTAGACAAACTACGGTCTATTTAATTCTTGTAAAGAGCTAAAGCGAGATGACTGCGGGAGTCTTTCTCACTTCATACACCACAAACTGGCCTCTCTGGGCTCTACAATGCACAGATCAAAACAACTAGTCAAACTGAGCTCTCAAAGCAGCTGAATGGGGATGGAAAGGATTTGGCTTCCATCCTACATGTGTCATGGAGCAACCTGCTTAGCATGTACACATACAGCTGCCTACGTAACATAGCATAGGAGGTCTGAGGCGAAGGTAGTAGCATATTAAATGCTGGAAAGTGGGTTGGGAATTTCCCGGTGAAGATAGCATACATTCCAGTTGCTGGACGGAACTCTAGGACTCTCAACGTTGGATGTGGGTACACCCCGGTCCATAGCCATAAGTGTAATTGGAGGAAAATAAAGAGCAAAGATCAAAACTTATTCCACAATCCGATGATGAAAATCCCCATTGGAGCAACACTATATCCCTGACACTCTGGACAAATTATCTGCAGGATACCTTTTACAAGTAACTAACAGACTAAGTCCATGGGTAACAAGTCGAAACAAACAGACCTGGAGTGCTGGAGGAGTATGCAGCTTGTGTAGCTGTTGCTTCACAGGCTCCAATGACAAAGACAAACACAGAAACCAGCCTAACACTTTCCAATGTGGACCAGTTGGAGGCTTCGACCATGACAGGGTCCTCTAATAATGTGAAAAGGCAAAAGCCCAAATTCTGGTAATCTTACCAACTGCGACAGGGTCATCCCAAGGATGCAAGGAGGGACCCCTCAAGGGAGGGACTTCAAAAGTAAGACAGTGTAAAGGAGGCCTGCTGACCTGGTTGTGTTAGTATAATGCATAACAATGAAAATCTTTAGACATGAATATCTCCTAAAGAATGTGTTATGAGAAAATCATCATTGGAAAATTGTTTAAACTTTTGCATTAATTCAAATTTTAATCTGAAATACCTTGTACCATTGATATGACTAATTCATCTTGAATGGACAAGATTAATTAATTTTATTAATTTATACCAAAATTATCTATTGAAATTATGAATCTTACCAACGGGTATTCCACACAAATCAGCTTGAAGTTGCATTAAAAGATTGTTTGCGGTCATCCTTCCATCAACACGAAGTTTGGTGAGAGGCAAATTGCAATCTTTTTTCATGGCTTCAAGAATATCTCTTGTCTGGAAACAAACAGCCTCCAGTGCAGCTCTGATAATATGACCTTTAGTTGTGAATTGCGTGAGGCCACATAATATTCTAAAAATTAACAAAAAAGTGATAAAATAAAGAATTAATAATTATTCTATTTCATTATATGAGCCTTCCAGCTGGCAGAATGGCTAACTCCAATTTTAACTGTTTTCAAGAATGCACTTTTAATAAAGTTTCTAATTAGAAATTTTTTACCTTTTTATTTTGTAATATTAAGAGATAAACACTGAAACATCATAGTTTACTAAAATATACAAACCATGTCAAAAGGTACGAATTTTCAAAAGAAAAATATTATTTAAAGTGCCCTACGGCAAAATCTTGAAATTGGAGTAAGTCATTCTGTCTACTGAATGGCTCAAATTGTCCCAAACGAGTTTACTTTTCAATAATAACTTATTTAAAAAATGATGATAAATACTATATAACCTATTAAAATATTTAAAATGATCAATTGCCATCAAACAACACATGAAGGATATCATGTAGCGACAGCTAAACTCCTTTTGGCTTTTTATTTTTAGAAACAATTATTAATAAGATCTTTCCACATTCTTAGTCTTTATTCTGATTAATTAAAATATTTTGGTCATTTCAGAATTATGGGTTATTTTTTTCCACCATTTTCTCATCAAGAGCTACAACATGAGAAATATTGGTTGTTAGGGCAGCTTGGAAATACTGAGTTTAGAATTTCTTCAAACTAAACCTTTAAAGTATAACTTCTCTGGTAATGCAGAATTAACTATAATTTTAATTTTAATTACATTATATTTATTGAAACAAATTTTTACATGGATTAATAATTACAAATAATTTCCCTTTTATCGAGACAAAATAAAAAAATCTGGTGCGTGCGCGCAACACACAACTTTCACTTACCAACTTACTTAGATTAGAAATTGAGGTGTTTTGCTAATTATCATTTCCCAAAGTCACACATTTTTCTACATTCATATCTTATTTTTGTTAATCGTTAAAGCCGTTTTTGAGTAAATAAAAAAACCCGTGAAAATGATACAAAATTTATTAAGTAAAGTCCCCCCTCCCGTAGATCAATTTTGATGAAATTTTTACAGTCACATCTCGGGCATATAAATACATCAAATACCAAGTTTGATCAAAATCGTTAAAACCGTTTTTGAGTAAATAAAAAAAACACGTGAAAATGATACAAAATTTATTAAGTAAAGTCCCCCCTCCGGTTAATCAATTTTGATGAAATTTTTAGTCATATTTCGGGCATATAAATCGATCAAATACTCAGTTTAATCAAAATCGTTAGAGCCGTTTTTGAGAAAATCGAAAAAAACGTAAAAAGTTATTAAATAAAGTACCCCCTCCCTTTGAGCAATTTTGATGAAATTTTTGCTGTCACATCGCGGGCATATACCTACACTAAATACCCAATTTCAGGTTCCCACGGTTTATAGTTTATGAGCTAGTCTGTTCACACACACACACGCACGCACGCACGCACGCACGCACGCACGCACGCACGCACGCACGCACGCACGCACGCACACACACACACACACACACACACACACACACACACACACACACACACAGAGACCATTTCGCGGGACTTGGTTATTTCGACTCAGGGGGTCCCAAAACGTGTATTTCCGTTGAAAACCGGAAGTCGAAAATTTTCACGATCGCAATACTTCCACTTACTATATATTTCATATATAGGTAAGTGAAAGTAAAAAGATACTTGTGCAAAATTAAATAAAAAAGAAAGGAAAATACTAAATTTAAAAGAAAAAAAAAATATAAATAAATATATATATGGGTCATTTTCCCAGAAAGGGCAAATTGCTGTCCCCGATGGATTCTGAACCATTTTTGTTCATTAAAACAACCTCTAATTAGGATCTGTGACTTGCCCTGTCGACTACGTAGGGTTTTACTCATATAACATTAAAAATTAAAGGTTGAATTTTGATATGACCAGTGGAAATCTCCTTCCCTCGTCATGTCACAACTCCAGTTTCCAAACTTTACGTTCGTCTACGAACTGACCATTGATGCTTTTTGAATTTTTTATAACTGTGGTGCTGTTCGAAACATCTCAAGATTAGAATGTGAGGTATGCGATATTTTTAAAAATGATAGAATAGTACACAGAGGAGGTAAAAGACTTGTCCCCGGTGTTTGGGTTTTTCTCCGCTTACGTAGTATTTTCGTGTTTTGGTAGTTTTTACCTTTACAGATGATTGCGGCTTCTGGCTAAAAGTAGGATTACATCTCGGGTAACAACTCTTTTTGCCACCAAATATTTTCAGTCACTGTGGAACCGTCAGGATAACAACGTAGGTGCTGCGGCGGGAGCGGCATACAACCCGTGTCATTGTCCCGCCCGTAGCTACTTAGAAGGTAATTGTATCGAATTTTTTTCAATGCTTTCATCTTTTAGAGCAGCTTGATACGTTTCTGACGGTCTATCGTTGTTTAAAAAAAATGGCTGTAATTAAGTATTTAACAGAAAAAAATGGATGGTCATACAATACAATAGTAGTAAGTAGTAAAGGAGAACGCCTCTCCGGAATTGGAAAGTAATTGTATCTAAACTTTTCCCCTGCTTATTACTTAAATTACTCGTTAGCGCGTTTCCAACGGTCTATCATTTTGTCGAAAACCAGCAGTATTTAAGTATTAAACGAGAAAAAACTGGATGGTCATAAACATCAGCAGTTATTGTCCCGTCTCTACTGTCTCTACCCGAAAACTAATTGCATCTATATTTTCTCGTTGCTTTATACATATAGAGGTCGTCGAGACGTTTCCGATGGTCTATAATTTATTTCAAAAGCATCTTTATTTAAGTAGCAAACGAGAAAAAAAAACTGGATGGTCATAAAAATTTGTTTAATGGCTAATAGATGGCTTAGGATTTTTGTCAGCAAAAAAAATAAATATTTTTTTATTAATCTAATTTTAATTTGTGGGTGACCACACACCATATTTTTAAATAATTTATTTTTTGAAGAGAAAAGATTTGGCTCCGCCGGGAGTCGAACCCGGGTATCCCGCGTGACATGTCTGTCTGTGGTGCAGTGGTTATCATCCGCACATGTCACGCGAGTGACCCGGGTTCGACTCCCGGCGGAGCCAAATTTTTTCTCTTCAAAAAATAAATGATTTAAAAATAAAATAAATTAAACAAAACTCAAGAAAAAATATATTTAAACGAACCCTCATTACATTTCTTTTCCCGTCTTCCCATTTTTTTTTTTAATAATTAATAAATGCACCCTGCTCTTGTATAACCTTGCATTGGAGTTCAACCAGTGCTATGTAAAGAGCACCCCTAAATATTTTCCAGACGTTAATTCGACATTTTCAATTTCAAGAATTCCAAGTTCAGATTCGCCCTTTCTGGGAAAATGACCCATATATATATATATATACATAATTACAATAAGAACAATTAAAAAAAGAAAAAAACTAAATTTATAGCTTTTAGAATTTTTAATAGGAATGTATGAATTAATTTTTAATGTCCTCTAACCTCATATTATTAAGAACAAATCGTTATTCCACTTTTCTTTAAATATCACATCTACCACTAACCGTCTTTGTGGAATCAACATTTCTGTCTCATCAATTTTCTGTGCTCCTGGAGCAGTTTTGAGCCTGGCTCGAACAATTTCCACAGGTAGCTGCTACCTCAACTGTCTCTCTTACGGTACTCCTAAGGCTTCTGGACCGGCTTACACTTGGTATTGGCTAAAGGTGCTCTTACACGTTCGGTTTTTTCATTGTTCTGAGCCATCGGTTAGCAAGACGGAAAATGGTGGGGAAAAACTGTCGGTTTGGACCGAAGCCTGATACCCACTTACACCAACTCATCCATCCAAACCATGATTATAATAATTAATAATATTTTAATTTAAATAAATGTTTGAATTATGACTCATTTGTGTTTTTTAAATGCATATTTTCCCTAAATTATTTATCTAATTAAAAAAATATATAAAAACAATATGAAATCCACTGATACTTATTTGTCAATTGATCAAATGCTTATTAAAACAATATTCATTATTTTAATTTTCATTGATATAATTATTGCTAATCTATCATAATCGACAAATAAAATAGTGTCATCAAGAGTTCGAACAATATAATTCCTTGTACCTTTCATTTACCATCTGATAAACTAGATTTACTGTTTCTAAATAATGTTTGACGAGTAGTTAGCAAATTAATACTCAATGTCTCTTTTGAAAAGGGAAACTATATCTTTCTACTAATAGTCAGACAAAAGAAATTAAAACTCATCAGTTTGCCCATCCACTTACTGAAGTTTACTAAGCAATAATTTATAGTATTTCTTTTGTTGTTGCTTATGGGCTTAAAACACCTGTGGTCATCAATGCCCATTGATTTTTTTTTTAAACTCTACTCGAATAGTAACTTAATTTTATCTTCCACAGGCAAGGTTAAAACGGATAGGGTGCTTATTTTGTTATTTCATTGAATAAACTTCTGATGTTGGATCAGAACTGAAAACTATAAAAAAATTCTAGATATTCTAGGTTGAGGACATTCTATTACATCACAGGAGCAGATACTGTAATATTATACTGCTTGGAGATCTCAATATGGATCCTTCAGCTCATTCATTCAATTCCAACCAAATGGTTCCCGTATTTCGAGGATTAAACTTACATATACTCCCTTTCCAGGCTACAAACCATGCTCAAACTGTGACAGTAAACTCCAAGATCTGGATCGATCATGTTGTATCGGACCCTTCAAAAGTTAGGTGTCATGGACAAGTTCATGTTTCGGGAATCTCGACCCTCGATTTCATCTTTGTCTTATACAAGAGAGGCCCTTCATTACCCAATATTTCTCCTGGACAAAGCAGAAACCTGAAGAAGATAGATTGGAACTTTTTAAAAATAATATTCAGACGATTGACTGGTCAGATGTATTTGATAGTGTTAACGTCAACGTTAAGGTTGAATTTTTCAGCAAGAGGGTGGCAGAACTTTAAGATAAGCATGCACCGGTGCGGTCACATCGACGACGAAAAAAAACAAGGCCCTCTCCTTGGATATCTGAAAGTATCAGGTCCCTTATGGCTAAAAGAGACTTTTTCTTCTGGTTGTCCATAAGAAGCGGATCTGAAGAGGATTCTATACAATACAGGCTTTACAGAAATAAAGTAAAGACGGCTATATGCGATGCTAAAAGAAGATGCATAACTAGCAGTCTCGATAGATGCTCGCCCTGCGAGGTTTGGAAAGAGCTGAGAAACCATTCGAATGAAAGAAATGACGTTGATGTTATTTGCAACTTGGACGAACTAAATCATTTTTTCATTTCTCATCCTCTGGGCCCTGGAAGAGCGATAACCAAACCAATGTCGACTAATGAGGAGATTGATGACCTTATCTTTTATGAGATCACCGAAGATGATGTGGCTTGGAGTCTAAGACGGGTGAGGACTTGTGCAGCGGGGGGAGGATGGACTTACTAAGACGATGATTAAGAGGTTGGGAGTCACCCATCTCCTCGTAGATATCCTAAATGCGTCCGCTGAAGATTGTTGATCAGGTCTTACCCAGATCTGAAAAGATTAGATATCTTGGTCTGGTGGTGAACTGCTCATTGACATCCTCCATGGCGAGACCAGGCTGGCCTCGTTGTGGGTCGTGTTTACGGAGTTGCACTCACTCGTGAGATGGAAGCGCTTCTTATCAGCCGAATCCAAGAAGAAGATAGTCTCAGCACTGATACTCCCCACTGCTTGGTACTACGACTCAATTTACATAGACATTGCAAACCACGCCAGAATAGAGAGTGCTCAACGCGGCTCTATGTTTCATATTCTGTATTAAAAGAGATGAACACGTTAGTCTGTACATAAAAGAGTTATTCTGGTTGCGAGCTAAGGAATATAGGAGACTCAACCTGATGTTTGTCGCTAGAAGAATCCTTGACTCTGGAACTCCCGAAGACCTGCACAATCATTTTAAAGTAGTAAATAGTGAGAGGCTGCAGGGAAGATTCCGGATACCGGCATGCAGGACGGAGATGATGAGGAACGCCTTCCATTTTGCGGCAGGGAGAGAGCTTAACAAGCTTCCAGTAGAGGTGAAATCGACGTCTTTCTTCTGCAAGGCTTGTCTCCGACGATTCTTGGACACGGGCCAGTCGGATGCACCTTAACGTTTCCCATCCATTTCCAATTACCCGATCCTCAACTCCTTTTCCTTGTACATTCATCATCGATAATTATCACTTTCATTATTATTATTATTTTTTTTTTTTATTTTTTTTTTATTTATTAATTTTTACTCTAAATTTTTTATATTTAGAGATTGAATTATCCATGATAATTCAAGCGTCTACGAAGAAGGAACAAACTACCGAAAATGAATGATTATGGAGAACTGATCCAAACATGTGGATCTTCATCAGGGCTAAAATGCCATTTCATTGCCATTTTGGAAACCTGGCTAAAACCAAATATCCCCTCCTCCTCAATATCCATCCCTAACTACTCTCTCATCCGTCATGATTGTGAGGACCGAACTGGAGGAGTTGATCTTTACGTTCATGATAGTCTGAGAGTAAAAATCCTTCTAGAATTCCATTCCTCCGAAGTCCTCATCCAGAATATCGCCTCTGATGCCTTTTCCCTCCTGTACATAATAGTTTACCGCCCTCTGCATGCCCAATTTGATCCTTCCTTTGAATCTTTCCTCTTTACCTATGTCCCGTTATACAGAAACGTAATCATCGCTGGTGATTTTAACATCAACATGCTCTCTGAATCTAACAGATCTTACCTTACAGACCTTACCCCTTTAACCGCTAAGCACTTGGAACGAGAGTTGCACTGAGACGCTGAGCGGGTCTGCAGGCATTTCACTTCCCATGCTAAGGCCTGCAAGCCACTCTCCGCCGCTGACTGCTTCAACTCCTCATAACCATCACCAACTATTTATTAATGTTTTATTTATTTTTTATGATTCTATAATACCTTCATCATTATTTCAATAAATTCAAATGCTAGATTACCGATTGCAATAAGAGATTACGTGATATAAGAAGGTAATAATGAACAATAATATAATTATGTTAATACTTTATATACATTTTTTAATTTAATTAATTTTTAATAAGTAATATTTTTTTAATTTAAAGTAATATTTAGTGAAATAAAACAGTGAATATCACCAAAAAAACACAGAGGACTATCGCTCAGAGCGTCTAGAACTCGAATGAATAATGACAAAATATGTCCTTCAGACCCTTGACGGTAGGCGAGGGAGGGATAAGGGACAGAAAAAAAAAATTAGCAGGTAAAAAGGGTGAGGGCTTCCCCGAACGGCCGATCCAGATAACAGGCAGCTACCGGGCTGACACAAATATTTCCGCAATAGAGATACCCCTGCAGCCTAGCGGCCGCTAGATCTATTTATTAAGTCTCCGTGGATCCGCTAGGATGTGCCTCAGTCACGACAACTTATCTCTTGTGAAGCTGAGGACGGTAAATAAGTGAAAAACCAATTGCGAGATATCTTGTCATTAGCATGTGGGGAACGGCAGCCTTTGACGAGTTATCTCGTCATTAGCTTGTGGGGACCGACTTTGTTTCGCAAGATATCTCGTCTGGAGCCATGAAAGGGTTAACTATTCACTCGACCTTTTCATAATACCCTACCAAGCAATTCACCGAGCACCTGGTTAGACCTTTTTATAATAGATTCCTCTCACAACCTATTGTCTTCCTCACAGCATCCCGTACCTTTTTGGTCAAGTAATGACCTCATCAAAATCTCAAATAATATCCCAACACCTAAACTGTGCTCTAACAAAATCTTCTGGCAGAACGTCGATTCATTAACCTCTGAAAAACTAAATCTTTTTTTGACACACTTTCCTAATCACTAGATCCTATTCATTCGTCATCCTCCATTGATGAAATTGTGAAATGCCACTCAGCAAATCTTTCCACTTTCCTAAATCAACACGCTCCCCTCAATACCTTCACTTTTAGATGTCCTGCCGCTGGATAAGTCTCAAAATCAGTGAGTTAATGAGGAGAAAAGATGTTGCCAGAAGACGTTTCTGACGCACCCGTTCTGCTGAAAATTACTCCTTTTTCAAGTCCCTAGGCAATCTCACCCAATTTTCCTTACAGCATGCAAGATATAGAGAGGATCAACGCCTGGGCAGAATAAAATGAGTTAAGACTGAATGGACAAAAAAACCAAGGCATTCTAATTGGCTCCAGGCATCTTCTTAATTTCCTTCCTTATTACCCCTTACTAATCAAACCATTCATTTCCACTCCTATGTCAGAAACCTTGGAGAGATCTTTGACCAGCACTTGTCATGGAGTAACCATATTTCTGAAATCATCGGAAAATCCATAGCTATCCTCAAACAGTTCCTAAGATCACGTGATTGCATGTCCTCAAAAACCCGTCAACTCATGGATTCCTCTCTTATATTTCCCCATTTTGATTATGGCTGCCTTGTATACAAGGGATTGTCTGGTTTGCATGAGGCGAGGTTCAAGAGACTAATGAATTGCTTCATTAGATTCATCTTCAGTTACCAGGCGCTCCCACGTCTCCAGTTGGTAAGTTGAATTTTATTGGCTCTAACCAGTTTTTCGACGGCAATACTTCCTAGGTTTTTATCTTTTCCGAACCTTTAGAAACAAGAAGCTTCCTTATGTTCTCAATTTGTTAAACCATGCTTCTCTACACATGCTCTAAATACCAGATCTCAACCCTCTAACCTGTATATCCTTTTCCACCAAACTGCCTAGGTTAAAAAAAATTTTATCATCCGTGCTGTCACCTTCTGGCTCATATATTTGTCTTTGTTTTAGCCCTGATAAAGATACACATGTTTGGATCGAAATGTAGGCCGTCCAAAAAAAAAAAAGGTTTATTGATCATTAAACAAATATAGCGGGATGTAAATAGAGGAAGGATGCTCAATGATGAAAAATATAGTTGAATAAATAAATAAAAAGTGATTTATTTACAAACCCTCTTGCATCTTTCCTCCAATAAGGAGCATAGAGACCATTAAAAGCAGGAACGAAATATACATCTCCGGTAGTCATGACTTCCTCAGCAAGTGATTCTGTTTCTGAGACATCAGATAATAAACTTAAGTTATCTCTCAGAAATCTAATAGCTGCACCTGCAACAGCAACTGAACCTTCTAATGCATAAACAGCTGGTGCTTTTCCTAACTTATAACTCAATGTAGTAACTAGACCATGAGTAGAAAACACCCGCTGAAAATTAAATAAATTATATTATCAATAATTGGCCTACATAATGGGCTTATAATAATCTATAACATAATGCATAATACAATAATCTATAACATAATGGGAAATAAATAATTGTTAATATAAAAATCCTCCATAACTGGTGCAGTCATAAATGAGGCTGCACACTATTAAGGATTGTTATTTTATTGCATGCTTAAATTTCACCCTTGATCTGGGGTATGTGACAAAAAAAAAAAAAAAAAAAAAAAAAAAAAAATTAAAAAAAATAGTATTACCATATTATTCATTATCCTCTTATATCTTTGTAATTTAATCATAGTTGCTATTGTGATAGTTTAATTGTGATAGTTGCTGGTGTGTGCTAATCTTTTGTAGAATAACTACTTGTATACAAAGTTATTAGAATTAAATTATTATGTTGCATGTAGATTATTACTGATACATTATTATTTATTAAATTCTCATTACCATTTTGTGCATTATCATTAAATTATAATGAAGCCATTTTTTTTTTTCTTTCTTCTAATAAATAACTATGCAGTATAGCAGTTTTTTACCTCTGCTAGCATTTAACCCACCACCAGGGCCCGGATTAACCAGGACGATTGCATATTTTGTTTGCGTACTTCTTTAAAATAGCGGACCAGATATGATTACAAATTTAGAGTACACAGATCTAATTGGTCAAGTTTTATTTTGCATATTCGATGACTGCATATATTTGCATATTTTGATGATCTAATAAAGTATTAATTTATTTGAATAAAATTTTCAGACTTTTCGACCACCTCAGTCATTTTGACCCTTTCTCTAATAAAAAGAACAATATTAATCTAATCTTAATTTGTGGGTGACCACCATTTTAAATCATTTTTTAAATAATTTATTTTTTGAAGAGAAAAGATTTGGCTCCGCCGGGAGTCGAACCCGGGTCTCCCGCGTTACATGCGCGGATGCTAACCACTGCACCACAGAGGTCGGCTCAAGGCAGAGCAAATCCTTCCTCTTCACTGATACCTACTCCCTCTATCGGGTTCGACTCCCGGCGGAGCCAAATCTTTTTTCTTCAAAAAATAAATTATTTAGAAAATAATTTAAAATGGTGGTCACCCACAAATTAAGATTAGATTAATATAAAATAATTTTTAAAAAATTTGACGTATGTCAATAAATATCATAAATTGGACAAAATTTGTCCACCTCCCGCTACTACTCGCAAAATTTGTGAGATAGGGGGAGTAGGTATCAGTGAAGAGGAAGGATTTGCTCTGCCTTGAGCCGAGCTCTGTGGTGCAGTGGTTAGCATCCGCGCATGTAACGCGGGAGACTCCCGGCGAAGCCAAATCTTTTCTCTTCAAAAAATAAATTATTTAAAAAAGAACAATACATTATGAAATATAAAAGTTGTGGCGGCAGCGGGTTTTCAAAATTGAAAAAAAACCAAATCTGCCCGCCGGATATAGCACCAGTAAAATTAAAATTTTCACCACTCAAATCTTCTTAAGGAGCTGCTGTGAGGGGTCTTCCGATTAAGAAGTGCCCAGGTGTTAGGGCTTCGAGGCAATCAGGGTCAGCATTGTTAGGTACCAAAGGGCGAGAGTTCAGTACTGCCTCAATTCTGCTAAATAGGGTACTTAACTCTTCAAAGGTAAGAGGAGTCTCGCCAAAGATCCTATACATCAATGTCTTTGCAGCCTTGATTCCTGCTTCCCAAATGCCACCAAAATGGGGCGCAGAAGGACCGATCGATGGATTTCTCCGCAAGGTGGTCTGTGATGCAGTCTTGTACAGATTGGGCTCTATACCACTGTTGAATTTCCTTTAATTTTCTAGAAGCCCCCACGAAATTTGTTCTGCAGTCTGATTAAATCCGTACAGGTTTTCCTCTGCGAGCGATAAACCAGTCAAGAGCTGCGAGGAACGCTTCTGTTTCTAGTGATAATGCTAATTCCAGGTGTAAAGCTTTAGTGGCATGCCTTTAATGGGCATACAAACGAAGAGGCTGAGGTATGCCATGCCCATCGCTGCTTTACGACGTTTAGATTCCCTGATAATGAAAGGGCCACCAAAGTCGACACCAACGTGTTGGAATATCAGCCCCTCTTGGAGTCTGAATGCAGGTAGGTTACCCATCAATGGAGGAGTAGGTACTTTATTGGCTTTGTAACAACAAAGACAATTCAAGACCCGTTTGCGTATCAGTGCCCTGGCTGAAACAATCCAATATTGGGACTGCAATGCTGATGGTCCCAGATGAAGGTGAACTCGATGGAAGTAGTCGACAAGGAGCTTGGCGAAATGGCTTTTCCCTGGAATGATTATTGGATGCTTGGCATTGTAGTCCAGGTTCAATTTTGCAAACGGCCGCCCACCCTGAGCAATCCTTCCTCATCTATGAACAGGCGAAGACTTTTCAAGTGGGTGGCATCAATCTTGCAATAGGTTTGCACTAATTTAATGCAGCCTTTAGAGACTCCTTTTAACTCCTTCCGGCCTATTCTTCCAGTTGGTATATCTGTGTACCTTCTGCATTTACCAATAAATCGCCAAATGTAGCAAGCGCTGCGGAGTAATCTGGTATAAGACGAGAACCGCTCCATCCACTCTAGACCATTTGTTACTTCAGCCTTCACTACACCTAAATGTACCTTCCTTAATTCAGGTAGCTCTGCTGCTCACAAATCTGATCTAGGCAATGATTTTAATGATGACGTCATCCAACAAGGCCCCGCCCACCATAGCAGATGATTTTTTAAATCTGAAGGAAGAAGTCCACGTGAGCTACAATCCGCTGGGTTTTCTTCAGACTTCACATGATGCCAATCATTCTTGTTGGTCATCTCAAGTATTTGAGTGACCCGATGAGCTACAAAGACATTCAAACGCTGTGTGGGTGTTGAAAGCCATCCGAGGATGATTATGGAGTCCGTAAAGAGCCTGGTGCAATGAATAGGCAACTTATCTCGCAGGCTGGAACATGACTGATAAAGTCGGCTCAGCAGCAGAGCACCTGAGAGTTCAAGTCGAGGGATAGTTATAGGTTTAATAGGAGCCAACTTGGTCTTGGCCCGAATTAAACAACTCTTATATCCTGAAGGCGTGTTCTCTACCAGGTATATTACGACTGCATAACCTCGTTCAGATGCGTCACAGAATCCTACAAGGATTGATGACATACTATTCTTATCGACAATGCGACGAGGAATCTTTAAGTCTGCAATTGAATTAAGTTGCGATAAGAATTGATGCCATTTCAAACATTTTTCAGGTGGGCCAATATCATCCCATTCACACTTGGAGATCCACAGATCCTGTTATATTGTCTTGGCGTAAAATACCACAGGAGACGAAAATCCCAATGGGTCATAAATTCTAGCTATTGCAGACAAAATGTCCCGTTTAGAAGGATGCCAAGAAGGTGTGGTGATTTCGTAGGAAAAGCAGTCTTGATGAGGAACCCAATGCATGCCGAGAAGTTTAATCTTAGGCTCGTCATCAGCGGAGAGGCAGACTGCTTGATGTGTTCCCTCGGACCCTTTTACAAAGTTCAGGAGCTCCGGACTGTTGCTCACCCATTTTCCAAACTCGAAACAACCCTTACATAATAATGAAATGAGCTCTGATGCCAGCTTCTTGGCTTCATCTTCGGTGGCAGCACCTGTAGCGATGTCGTCCACATATATGTCTTCGAGCAATGCTCTCGATCCCAGTGGATAGGCTTCTCCTTCATCCTGTACCAATTGGATGATTGTCCTTTGAGCTTGAAATGGTGCCAAACTTGTGCCATATGTGACAGTGCACAGTTCAAACTGCTGGACTGCATCCTTAGGATCGAAGCACCAAAGTATGTGCTGATATTTCCTATCTGGTGGATGCACCAAAATCTGCCGATACATCTTCACGATATCAGCTATGAAAACTATTTGGTGAATTCGAAAGTTTGTGAGAATGTCCCGAATGTTGAGTTGCAGCTTCGGTCCGGTGAATAGGTGATCGTTGAGGGACCCATTAGGAGTTCTACACGAAGCATCAAACACCGTCCTAATTACATGTATTGTTAGGTTAAATTTTCGTTAAGCATTTAAATTTAATTTAAAAATTTCGTCATGGCAACAAAACCAAAACCAAAATTATTTCTGTTTTATAAGTCAGAGCAGCTGGTGTCTAAATAAAATAATGGTGTATATTTAATATGAATAATAGAAATACTTGTTTTTCTAATATAATTAATTGTAAATAATTAATGATAGATAATATTTAATTTTTATTTGAAATAAAAATAATGGATTTGAAAAATCAAATTGAAAAATCCGTCCAATTAACCAAGTCCCGCGAAATGGTCTGTGTGTGTGTGTGTGTGTGTGAACAGACTAGCTCAAAAACTACAAACCGTGCGAACCTGAAATTGGGTATTTAGTGTATGTATATGCCCGCGATGTGACAGCAAAAATTTCATCAAAATAGCTCAAAGGGAGGAGGTACTTTAATAACTTTTTAAGTTTTTTTTTATTTTCTCAAAAACGGCTCAAACGATTTTCATTAAACTGAGTATTTGGTCTATTTATAAGCCCGAGATATGACTGTAAAAATTTCATCAAAATTGATCAATCGGAGGGTGGACTTTACTTAATAAATTTTGTATCATTTTCACGTGTTTTTTTTATTTACTCAAAAAAGGTTTTAACGATTTTGATCAAACTGGGTATTTGATGTATGTATATGCCAAAGATGTGATATCCAACATTTCATTAAAATTGGTCAAACGGAGCGGGCACTTTATTTCATATTTTTTTTTCCAATTTTTACCTCTTTTTCGATGATCTCAAAACGGCTTTAACGATTTTTATCAAATTCGCCATGTTTAATGAAAATTAGGTGTTCTTTAATATCAGGTAAGCTTTATCATTATTAAAATGTTCTGAGGGGGCTTTTTTTGGGGGGGGGGGGGGTTGGGGCCTTTTTTGTTTGTTTGTTTCCTATAAAGTACCTTTGTTTCTGTTTATATGCAGAAATTGACTGTCTCTCGTTACGCCTAAAAATAAGAAATGGCTAAATATGAGATATGATAAAAATAAAGAAAACATAAAGAGGAGAAAAAAAGAAAAATATTCAGTCAACTCATAAAACACGTTGAGCCCACGCATGCGGAGTACGCCTTTAATGACAGACCATTGTTCATAATTAAAGCCGTTCTGTTCATTTGAGAAGTGGCAATTAACAAAACGCATTAATTTCTAATCTAAGTAAGTTGGTAAGTGAAAGTTGTGTGTTTTTTTATTTTGTGTTGTTGCCTAAGGTTTATATTAATTAAATTAATTTTAATATTCATATTAATAATAATTATTTCATAAATAATAAATATATCAATAAACCTTAACAAGATTAATTTAATTTTCTCATTAATTTTCTTTTTAATAAGGGATTAATTTTCTTTTCACTCAATTATCAGTTCACTCAATAGTACACTTGGATTTCTTTGATCCTTTGGTTTGATTGCACTAAATTATTTTTTTAAAATTTAATTCTATCCATATTTTCAATTCTTTTCCTCATTGGTGTATATTTAATTGTTTATATATTTTTATTCCATTTATTTATTTATTTTTTATTTCGTGGATTTCACTATTTTCCATAAACAAATAGTGTGGCACCGTTTTGTTTTTATTTTGGATTTATTTTCATATTCAAATATTTTTTTTTATTCAGTAGAACCCTGGCGTCGCAATTGGGCTATTATCTGGGTAATAGATTGCTCACCCCGTTTGGAGGAAAAACGTGGTAGCAATATTACAAGTTAGGTACATTGTGAAATTGTTCCAGTACCACTGATTAATTTGATGATTAAATGTTCATAGTTACACATTCGGTATGAGATGTGTTGCCTGAAGAATGACCCAAATGTGGGCATAAATTGCGATCTCTTCACGTGAAGAATAAAACAACCATACTCCACCACTGCAAATGCCGTACTGCCGTGGCATTAGATAAGGACGCGTCTTTAATACCTAATTTAAAAACACGGCATCTATCATTGTAAATATATACGTAGGCATCTTACAGCCGTAAATATATACATGAAATTTAAATTAAAATATTATTCACACTTGTTTATAATAAATAAAAATATAATTTAAAAATCAAATTTTTCACATGTTGGCCACAACAAAAGTAATATCCAATGTGGGAGCTAAGATTCCCAATTTTGATCGGGGTTATTCGCCGTAAATAAGTCTTCTTCGAATTATAGATTACTGGGATTCCCGACTTTCCACCTCTGTTTTTAGTAAATAAAAATATAAATTGCTTCTCAAGCCATGTTGGAGAAGCTTTGAAAAAAAAAAGGAAGACGTTTTATGAAAAATTCAGGGCTTAAAATCCTGTAAAATATAAATAAAATGTTAGACAGGGATAATTCAATTGTTTTCAGTGACTTGGACAACGACCCAATAATTTTAGGGGCTTAAATATTTGCTCCAATCACATCAGTTCATGTCGAAAGATCATTTCCGAATTATAAAAATATTTCAAAGGATAGAATTCACAGAAATAAAAAAAAAAACCTGTACCACTACAACCTATGAAGGATCTTGGGTGCAGTAATGTGTAAAGGTGCCTTTACACCTTATGAACCTCACCTTCCAACAAGTTCTCCTTCGAACCTTACTGTACCGACCTGAAGCGAACAGCCATTTATACTTCACGTGAGGTTAAGCGAACTAATATGGCTGACGCACCCAAAGCTAGCTTATGATAAAGAAAAAATCTCCATTATCAATATAAACTGCCCCACAAAAAATCTTGCGCACTTAGAAAATTTCAATAATAATAATAATAATAATAATAATAATTATTGACCCGATTTATAGTTTCATCCATTATAGCTTTGAATGATTCTATATTCGCTTTTAACTCGCGCACCTCTTCAACTCCTTTTTTTACATCATTTTGTGTTTCTCGCATTAAATCCATGAGAGATTTCAAGGTTACTTCTTCTAACGCCATTGTAAAAAGTTAAAAATCCTTTATAAGCGAATAAGTGATTAAAAAGAAATACGAAAAATATTCAAGAAGAGGTGCGATGTACACCCCACTGACACAAGGAGCGTACTGAAGATAATTGTTTAAACTAGGTCTATGACAGGTGGGGAGACTTACGCATGCGTATTGATTAAAAACGACATAGCCATTACTCACCAGATGTAATGAAACTTCAATTTACTTCTACTGTTCCTGTATTTATTCTTCTTCGCCAATCCTCGTAACACTCCACCAAATCACTTATTAATTTTAAACCTTGTGACTGAACACTTTTCACGACAGTTAGTGTTTTTTAAACCACAGAAAAATATAGTTGTAAACAGACACGATGCGAACCCTACCATACACTAGTACACACTCCAGAAACTCATTTACGCACTGTGCAATATGGGGCCTGGCATTATCTTGCACAAGGCGGAAATTTTCTCCAATAAAAGGAGCAAATGGCACTACATAATCCTGCAGGATTTCCCTGATGTACAAATCTGCATTAATTGATGCCCTGTTGAAAATGTGGAGCTCTGTTTTCGCTTCTAACGAAATGCCACCCCACACCAATACAGATCACCACCAAATTGAACACGACCAGTTACGTTACAGGGGGCATAACGTTCCCCTGGCCTCCTGTATACTCTGAGTCGTCCATCAGGACCATGTAGAACGAACCTTGACTCGTCGGTAAACAGTACGTTGCCCCAGTCTTCCTCATTCCAATCCCGATGCTCTCGAGCAAACTCCAAGCGGGCTTTTCAATGGTCTGCTGTTAAAAGAGGGCCAGAAGCTGGCCTTCTAGCTCTAAGGTTCATTTCGTTCAGCCTTCTACGTACTGTCTCTGCACTTAAATTAACTCCTCGAGCATGCATTAAAGCCTGAGAAGTCTCTGAAGCTGTTGAAAAGCGGTTTCTTAGGGTGTGAAGGAGCAAAAATCGGTCATCGCGGGCATCTGTGGCTCTTCTTCGGCCAGAACCTTGTCTCCTGGTGCACTGTCCCGTCTCCCTGTACCGTTGAACTGCATATCGAAGGGTTGCTTCGGGCACATCCAAAATACGTGCCGCGTACCGTTGGCTACGCCCATCTTCTATTAACGCGAGAGCAGCGGCTACTTGTTGCAGGTTCATCTTTCACAATATGTAAATCGAATAAGACTGATGAAAAAATGCTAAATAATGAGATTAAATCGTGTATTTGTGAGATGAACGTGAATTGTCTCCTTATCTGAATACGACTTATTAAGTTTAAGGGATTAAATAGCCACGTTTGCCCTTACAGTAATGTAAATAAACATCCTATTAGCTTTACAAATGTTTATATTGAACAGCAATTAACTTAATTCTTGGCTAGGTAAAGCGAGATAGAAAAAAACAAAGTTTTACAAAATGCGCAAGATTTTTTGTGGAGCAGTTTATTTTATATTATCTGAAAAATAAAAAATAGGAGATAATTTACGTTTCACAAATTACACTAGTATCACAAACAACTCCTGTCACTTAGGAAAAATCCAAATCAAAAGTGACACTAGCGCTACCCCCGAACCCAGGCGAACAGATGAAGTACCTAGAACACCCGAACAGTCGACGTGAAGGCTTCACGAAGGTTGTTCGAGGGTGGTGTTCGAAGGTAAAGTTCGTAAGGTGTAAAGGCACCTTAAGGAAATATTGTATCTTGGTCAGCAGCTATGCAAGGAGGTGATTTGACTGTGATCGCGCTCAAATGTCTGCTCTTTTCCTCTTAATTTTTCAATTAAGAGTACATTTAGAAATGCAGAGTATAAGAATACCCAAATTTAGTATAAGAGTACCCAAATTTAGATATCCATTTAATATTTATTTTATTGATTATTATACTTGTTTTATATATTTCTAATTGATTGTTAATTTATTTATCTTTATTCATATATTAGTGTATTTTTCTTGTTAACTAATAAGTTTGAATTATTTTTACATTTTAGTCTTAAATGGGTTAGATTTTATTATCGGAAATACTTATATTTTTGATTAAGAAATCTAACTAACTAACTCCCTGGCGCTACAGGCCAGCATGACCCTTGGCCTCCTGAGTTATTCTCCTCCACTTCTCTCTGTCCTGCGCTTCTCTCTTCCAATTTTGAACTCCGAGCTTCTTCGCGTCTCTTTCCACTTCATCCTTCCACCTACTTCTCGGTCTTCCCCTCTTTCTTTTTCCACTGAATTGGGCCTCTAATATTTTCTTCTGTGCGTGTTCATCCTCCATTCTGGCCACATGTCCTGCCCATCTCAGCCTGCTTGCCTTTATGCAATTAACAATGTTTTTATTTTCTAATATTGTCTCAATTTCCTCGTTACTCATAATTCTCCATTCACCCTTAAGTCTTGTAGCACCGCAAATCCTTCTTATTATTTTCCTTTCAAATACCATCAGTTTACGGCAGTCTTCCTGTGACAAACACCAGGTTTCTGCTCCATAGGTGACTACTGGTCTAATAAGAGTTTTATATAGTTTTAACTTAGTTGCTTTTGATAGCAGTTGAGACCTGAGAAGTTTAATGTTTGAATAATAGGCTCTATTACCAGCCATTATCCTGCTATTAATTTCTTGGCTGATTATGTTTTCATTATTTAAGGCGGACCCGAGATATACAAATGTGGACACATTTTCAAACTTAAAATTCCTGAAATGAAAGTCGCTGCAGGATCTTCTGTTCACTGCTGAGGATAATTTCAGATATTTTGTTTTCCTTTCATTAACCACAAGCCCTACTTTTTTTCCATTTTCAAATATTGTTTCAGAAGCCTCTCTAAGTGCATTTTCACTTCTGGCAACAATCACTATGTCATCAGCATAGGCACAGATTTGCCATGTCCTATCAGCGATAGTGCCTTTTTTAGCTGTATCTTTAACAGCATCATGGAGAGCTATGTTAAACAGCATCGCAGACAAGGCGTCTCCCTGGCGAACTCCAGATTGCACCCTGAACAATTCACCAACTTTATTTACTATCACAACTCTGGATGATGTGTTTTCCATTGTCATGCTAATTAAATTTACTAACTTAAGTGGCACCCCACTTTTTAAAAGCACTTTTAACAAAGTCGACCTGTTGATGCTATCAAATGCCTGCTTGTAGTCTACAAATAATAAATGCAGATCAATATCATATTCGTAGCATTTTTCCATCATCTGTCTTATTAGAAAAATTTGATCCGTGGTACCTCTTCCTGGTCTAAAGTCACATTGGTAATCTTCTAAAATTTCCTCAGCATATGTTCGCAGTTTTTTCAATATTAAATTAGAAAGGAGTTTATAGAGGACTCCCAGTATGGTTATTCCTCTATAATTTGCGCAATCATCCTTACTGCCTTTTTTAAGTATAGGGCATATCAGTCCTATCCTCCAATCATCCAGCATTTTTTCCTCTCTCCATATATCGCAGATCAACTCATGAATGAAGGATTTCATTTTAGTGCTGCTTCCTTTAATTAATTCTGCTACTATCCTGTCTTCACCGGGGGCTTTATAATTCTTCAAATCCATGATGGCAAATTCAATATCCTCTCGGTCAGTTCAACAATAGCAGCATAATGTATAACCAGATGTGGTTGCCAAACACGAGACTCTTCCTCAATTTCATCAACCTGTTCCTCCAGTCCAACATTCAGCAGCTCTGAGAAGTGCTCCGTCCACCTGTTCATCACTTCTCTCTCCCCTTCCAAAGCCTCTCCTGTTTTACTTTTACAATTATTAGGCTTAGGTTGGTACTTCTTTCTAAACCAGTTAATTCCCTTGTAAAATTTTCTGCTCTCATGTACACTGTTTAGCGTTTCTATATTTTCAAGTCTCTTATTAATCATTTTCCTCTTTTCCTCTCTACAAATTTTCTTCGCTTCTCTTCTTCTTATACTATAAATCTCCTAGTTTTGTCTTGTGTATCTCTATAACATCTCCTGCCTGGCTTGATTTTTTGCTTCAATAGCTCTGGCACATGTTTCATTGTACCATTCCTCGTTTCTTCCTATTCTACTCTCTCCCAGTATCTTCTCTGCTGCCCTGCTTATAGCCTCCTTTACAATTTTCCATTTCTTCTCGATTGGTACACTTTCCTTAATTTCCCCTTCTGTTGTATTTCGGTCTCTCATCTTCCTCTCCATCTCTCTATCCATCACATCTTGAAATTTCTTAACTTCATCCTCTATCTTTAATTTCTCAGTGTTCCATTTTGTCCGCTTAATTGTCCCTGTTTTTGCCACCCTCGCTATTCTTTGCCTTAATTTAGCCCTGACCAAATAGTGGTCCAAATCGCAGTTAGGGCCTCTCATACTTCTCACATCTATGATGTTTGATGCATGCCTTGTAGATATCAAAATATGATCTATCTGGTTGACAACATCCCTTCCAGGTGCCTTCCAAGTGCCTTTGTGTATCTTCTTATGTGGAAACCATGTGCTTTTTATTCGCAAACCATACATCTCCGCACACTGGGCCAACCATATACCATTCTCATTTGTTGTCTCATGCAATTAGTACTTTCCAGCGACTTCTTTTAGAGCCTCTTCTCTCCCTATTTGTGCATTGAAGTCTCCTAATAGCATGATGGCATCATATTTGGGCACTTTTTCAATGCTCCTTCCCAGAATATCACAGAATTCCTCTTTCTTGCCATCATCAGCATCTTCTGTTGGAGCGTATGCCGAAAACAAAGATATATTTGTATATCTACCCTTGATTCTTAATTTACATAACCGGTCAGATATTGTAAATTTCTGACTAATTGTAAATGTTTGATTAAGATTAAAAAAAAATATAAATCATTTTGGTTTCATTTCTAAATAATCTCCTCCACTCCCTTTCCTATGAAATATTTTGTACACATAAAGTATCTTTGAATAAAACAGTTATTTAATAACATATTTTTAGTTTTTATGCTGCATATTTTATAGTTTTGTGCTGCATATTATATGGCATATTTTGACTCTTTTACTACATGAAAATCCAGGCTCTGCCCATCACCCAGCCAATTAGCTGTGGTAAGTTAGCGGTCTCTTGCCACCCCTATGTAAGCTATTTAATATCCCGTTCCTGGCACCTCTAACCCACCTAAAAAACAATTATCGGGGCCTTCTGATAATGCCACCATAAATCCTATAACATCCATGATATACTATCTTGTTTTTTACTAAGCTCAGATGGAAGCCTTAAACATAGACCGGAATGTTGGAACTCAATGAACCCTTACTACCTGTACAACTTCATTAATGACTGCACTCAAAACCATCTAAAATTGGTTCTACAGTGAGTAATATCACCATGAATATTTATATATAAAGGGGGAACTAAAAATTTATAGGCAAAATGTTTGTTGGTCATCAGGTGTTATTATAATGTTTAAATGAATATGAATCAACCACATCCTTGCAAATGTAACATTATTAATAAATTGATATTTAGTAGGAACAATCTTACTAAACAACAACAAAACCTATAAAAAAACATACAAAATAAAAAAAAAATTACAAAAAAATAAATTAAACATGAAATAATGCAGTGAATGAGTATAAGAAAACTTTATAAACACATATAGACGACAGGTAGTTCTTGATTTTTATACATTCTACTTGGTAATTATTTATGGCACATTAAAAATTTTTTTAATCATGTTTATGAGAGATTTATAGGGATCTTTAATTAATAAAATAATCTATAATTTAAAGCTGATTTTAATCAAATCCTCGCTCCTCCACTCATACTATCCAAAAATGGACAAGTTGCTGAATTTAACGCTTGAATTTTAGGAACAGTGATAACAAAAGACTGGCCCTACTAGACGAAGCGGCCTTTCACAAAGCGACTTCATATTTCCAGGTAAAGAAACAAACAAAGTTCACATTTGAAAATTCTAATTATTTTACTGCGAAGAGAAATATTTCTTATTATATTATCATTGAAGTCCAATGTTGAAAATTAGTTTTAAAGCTACAATGTGATAAGAGCTGTTTAAAAAACAAAACATGAAACTGCTAACTTTAATTTCATGATAGAAATTAAAACTAATTAAATCTCATCAACTTTAAAATTAACTGAATCTCATCAAATTTAAACCTAATAACAAAACTTTCTGAAATAGCTACGATTCATTCATTAATAATATGATTTAGGATGGTGTCACTTTTAAGGTATAATTAATCAACCATTCACTGTTTTTTGTCGAAATTTAACACATTGGCTACCATGAAACTTAAAAAAATAATCTTAAGGCTTACATGAGGACCTGTGTTATATATAAGGAAACAACCACTCCTGTATGTATTCTTGGCCATACCTTCAGACATACAGTTTTGGCCAAGAAGAGCAGACTGCTGGTTTCCAAGGATCTAAAGAAATAAATATCAGAATAAATTAAATAGGTTTTAACAACTAAGTAAGTATTTATGATCTTTTAAGAAAAACTATAAAGAGTACCCCAGAGATAGGAATTCCATTGAGAGGTTCTTCGACTATTGTACCAACAATTTCAGATGAACTGCAAATTTTAGGAAGAGTCTCTATTGGAATATTAAAAATCCTAAAATATATTAAAAAAATATGCTGTAAATATAAAAGTTATATTTCAAACAAGAGATAATGATTTTTCACATTGAATATTTTGCAGAATTATAAACTATTTATAGAAATTTGAATGTTATCATTGTTACTAATTGATCCTAATAGGGGACTATATTGATGGATTGAGTATAAATGTGCCAATTGAAATTAAATATATTTGTCATATGAGGTGTACAATTCCAAAAGTACAATTTCCAATTTTTGAATAGTTTAACACCAGATTATTACTATCTGGGTATAGTTGCTGTTAAAAGTATTGGAGTAATCACCAGGACAATCACACAAATAACATTTATTGCTTCATCTATGTTTCGGCTATGTCGTCATTTTTAAGTCTGAGAGAAAAAGAAAAATAGTCTCTTTCCGAAACGTTGTAGTTGAAGCAATAAATTTTATTTGTGTGATTGTCCTGGTGATTGCTCCAATACTGTTAACAGCAACTATACCCATTATAATAAAAATATCCCAGGAGGTTAAGAAACCAATTATAAACTAAACAGCAAAAAAATATTTCAGCACCTGGAATTTCATCGTTTTTTTCTTATGAGTGCAAATCATTTAATTTTTTCTGTATTTGCCAAGTACAGTATACATCATATGAGATAACAGATGGAAACAGATTGAAAAACAAGAAATATCTGGAAAGAAAAACAATTTTATTTAAAAAAACTCCAAACTCGTATAAATGAACAAAATATTCTTCGGCAATTTTTCTTCATTAAATTTTTTGTTATTGTTATTATTATTTTTTCTAATAACAGGTGATTCCTCCCCTTCCTTGTATGACAGCATGGAATCTCCCCGGCTTGTTGCTGATTAAGCTGGCGACTCTTTCCTGTACGATGCCGTACTAACGCGGTTCTGAGGTGTTGAAGGTCCATTGGAAGATCGAGTCGCCTTCGGATGGACCTCCCTACCTCATCCCAGAGGTGTTCGATGGGATTAAGGTCGGGGCTTCGGGCTGGCCACTGTAGGGTATGTATACCGACTTTATTAAGATAGTCGGTAACCGCATTTGCAGCATCTGGCCACACATTTTCATGCATTAACATGAAATAATCACATTTGAAAGGGGCGAATGGCACTACATACTCTTCCAGAATTTCTGATATGTACCTGTGAGCAGTTAGATTCCCTCTCTGGAACACATGGAGACCAGTCTTCGCCACTTAAGTGATCACATCCCAAACCGTCACAGACCCACCACCGTAAAGCACCCTTTCGGAGGTGCAATCGCTGTCCCGGCCTTCTCCACATTCTAACCCGATGATCTGAAGCAAATAGTGAAAATCTCGATTCGTCTGAGAACAGTACTTGAGCCCAGTTGTTTACTGCCCACGCGCAGTGTTCCCGAGCAAACATAACACGAGATATCCGATGTGCTGGGGTGAGCTGAACTCCCGTAGCTGGGACCCTTCATTGAAGGTGAACTTCGTGAAGCTGCCTTCTTACCGTATCCACACTGATATTCACATTTTGGGCAATTCGAAGCCTTTGATTGGTCTCCATGGCTGTCTGAAAGTGATTTTCTAACGTCTGCATCACAATAAATCTATTGTCAGCGGAAACTGTCGTTCTGGGCCGACCTGAACCTGTCTTCCTTGTTATGTTACCTGTCTCCCTGTACCTCTGGACTGCCCTGCGAATGTTGGTTTCTGGTAGCACTAAGGACCTAGCCACATAACACTGGATGCTCCCATCATCTACCAACGCGATGATTTTAGCGATCGTTTCGGTGGGTAAAAATATTCTGAACAGCAAACAGGATAAGAAGAAGAAAAACAAACGACTTTAAAAAAAAAGATGCGAAAATGAACTTCGACTTCAAAAATGAAAGATAACTACACAATAACTGCAGGTGAACTAATGCGGAAATCATTATTATTTCTAGGGCATTAAAGGACTTTGTTCGGGATTATTGATATGAAAGTCTTTCTAGCCGTTATCTAACCAGAAAAAAAACAAACAACATGCTTAGATCGTACTTTAAATACATATTTATCGAAAAATGTTGGGTGCGCCGGTTTTTTTGCTGTTTAGTTTATATTGGATATAATTAACCAGATTATTATTTTGTAGAAGAATTTCCTACAAAAGTAAATATCTAAAATTATAATGTGAAGTACAAATGTACTTAGTAAGACCCATATTCTTAAGAAAAAACACTCATCACAAAAATGCTCTAAAAAATCCAAAGGTAAGCGTCAAATACTAATGAAATCATTATTCTTTTTCAAATGAAATTCCATCAACAGGCAAAATGCCCATTTACATGTATGTAATATAAAATAGAAAAACAATTAAAATCTCCTTAATAACAACTAAAGAACTAAAATAACAAAAAAAGAATTATAAACAAAATAAAATCTGGTGCGATGCGCATATCACACAACTTTCACTTACCAACTTACTTTGATCAGAAATTTTTGTGTTTCGCTAAATACCATTTCTCAAAGTTACACATTTTTACTTTCACTTACCTTTATATGAAATATATACTAAGGAAAGTATTGATCGTGAAAAATTTCGACTTCCGGTTTTCAAGGGAAATACACATTTAGGAGTCCTCTGAATCTAAATAACCAAGTCCTGCGAAATGGTCTGCGTGTGTGTGTATGTGTGTGTGAATAGACTAGCTCAAAAACTATATTTGGTGTATGTGTATGCCCGTGATATAACAGCAAAAATTTCATCAAAATTGATTAAAATAACTTTGTTTCCCATTTTTCCAACGGCTTTAACGATTTTGATCAAACTCGTTATGTTTAATGAGAATCAAGTATTCTTTAATATAAGGTAAGCTTTGTCATTATCAAAATGTTCTGAGGGGGCATTAATGGGGAAGAGGCCTTTTTGTTTTTCTATGAAGTACCTTTGTTTTTGTTTATACGGAGAAATTCACTGTCTCTCGTTAAGCCTAAAAATAAGAAATGGCTAAATATGGAATATGAAAAAAGCAAGTAAACATAGACAGGAGAAAAATATTTCGTCAACTCATAAAACAAGTTGAGCCCATGCTTGCGCAGTACGCCTTAAATTACAATTGTATATTTCATGGGAACTATGTGAAGCTTTTAACAACTACATAGAGCATTATAAAATCAGACGACTTGGAGTATTATGCTTGCATTGCCGAATTATCAGAAGTAAAAACTTTTATTTAATAATAAAAAAAATTAGTGTACTTTAATGAGCAAAGGAAAACAAAAATGAATAGATGAATGTGAAAAATTGTGTGTTGTGCGCATCGCACCAGATTTTTTTATTTTGTTTATAATTCTTTTTTTGTTATTTTAGTTCTAAGGAGATTTTAATTGTTTTTCTATTTTATATAACCTACATGTAAATGTAGGTAATATGAAATAGAATATAATTTGCCTGTTGATGGAATTTCATTTGAAAAAGAATAATGATTTCATTAGTATTTGACGCCTACCTTTGGATTTTTATTTTTTCTTGAATGTATATAATTAAGATACTTGATGTATGTTGCTTTAAGTGTTTATTTTTTCTATACGGAAATAAACATTGCATTTTTTTCACTGTGACCTTCAATCTCTACTTTAATGAAGAATTTTTTTTCTCTTTCTATAATTGCTGTTGAGTTGATTTTATTATATAAATAATGTATGACAATGAATCATAATGACCTCATGTGCATTGGTTTATAAATTTTAACAAAGAGGAAGTAAATAGCATTTGAAATATAAATATTCGTTAGCATCATTTTGACTGTGAGCTACTATACATACATCAAATGCCCAGTTTGATCAAAACAGTTACAGCTGTTATTGAGAAAAAAAAAAAAAAAAAAATGTGACAAAATTTATTAAATAAAGTTCTCCCTCCGTTTGACCAATTTTAATGAAATTTTGGCTCTCACATCGCTTGTATATACATACATCAAATACCCAGTTTGATCAAAATAGTTACAGCCGTTTTTGAGTAAATAAAAAAAAAACACATGAAAATGAGACACTTATTAAATAAAGTGCCCCCTCCAATTGATGAATTTTGTTGAAATTTTGGCTGTCACATCGTGGTCATATACATACATCAAGTGTTTTGTGACCCATGGTTTGCGAGGTAAAGAACGTGGATCGTAAGGATGGTTAATTTAGGGCTAGTGAATTAATGTAATACAAAATGAAAACCACCTACTCTTCGATGACCTAATTAGTAGTGGGAATATGAGACGCCCAGGAGAACATGACCACAAGAGACATTTCGACAATAAGAAAAAATTTGAAAAACATAAAAATCATAGAAGATTCGATAACTGGCAGCATCCAAATAATCCCTATAACCCTCACAATCAATATAGAACACAGGGATCTCCTCCCCAACAAAATTACTATAATGATAATAATAATCGCCCCTATGACAGAGAGTGGCCCCGAAGGGAACAACAAAGATATTTTAATGGTTCGGGTCAATACAGAAACCAATATCAGAATAGAAATAATAATTATAACAATAATAATAATAATAATAATAATAATAATAATAACAATAACCATAACGATCAAACAGTTTCCATGAGAACTGTTAGTGCATTCGGCAATAAACCAAAACAACCGAATTTTAAAATAGAACAGGAAGACGCGAAAGACAGGGAAATCAGGGAGTTACGAGAACAAATCGAAAGACTTAGTACCGGAAACGAATCTTTTTTGGACCAGCGCCCGCCAGACGATCAAACGACATAGAAAAGAGTAATTCGAATCAGTTGCCTTATGTCATAGATCACGCTAACCGAAAATGGCTTATCGATACCGGATCTTGGAAAAATTACATACGATCAGATATAGTGCCTCCAGAAGTTAGAAGAGATAAAGAAAATTTTATTGTAAAGACAGCCGCAGGAGAAGAAGCTGGAACAGAAACAATAACGCTATATTGTAAAAATAACTTCCTCCGATGCCCCGAAAAAATAAAATTTTATCTTTTCAACTTCAGTGCCAACTATGAAGTACTACTTGGAAATGAGAGTATGAAAAAAATGAAATTTAAAATAGATTTTGAGAACAACAAAATTACATCCATGTACAATGAATTTCCGTTTATCATGGAAGATGAGGTAGTAAAATTAGAATTAAAAGAGGGTAGAAACGAAATTAAAATTAACCAAAACTGTGGTCTATACTTCATTAACTATGAATACGATAAAATCAAAATAAACCCAGGTATCTATGATAGAAATGTGGTGATAGAAAGTAAAGTTAATGATACCATTTATTTGCCCCTCTACTATCTGCAAAAGGAAGAGGTTGAAATAGTCGATTGGGAACAGAAAGAAAAAAACAATGAACTTATCAAACAAATTCCTAACCTGGTCAGGACCGACCACATACCACCTCAAGAACGAAAAAATCTAATTCAATTATTACAAAAATATCCAAAGGTATTTAAAACTGAAGATGACCCCCTATCCGCTACGGATCTATTGGAACACAAAATTAGAACCAAGACAGACGACCCTATCTATTCGAAAAACTATAGGTATCCACACCAATTCAAAGAAGATATCAAAAGAGAGATCGAGAAAATGCTAGAATCCAAAATCATTAGACCTAGTAATTCACCATATAATTCCCCTGTGTGGATTGTCCCGAAGAAAACTGATGCCTCCGGAAAGAGAAAAATACGGATGGTAATCGATTATAGAAAATTAAATCGTGAGACTACACCAGATAAATATCCACTGCCGAATATTGAGGATTTGTTAGGAAAATTAGGCAAAGCCACGATATTCACTGCGATGGACCTCTGTTCTGGATTTCATCAGATAAAGGTCGAGGAAAACTCAATTCCAAAAACTGCCTTCTCGACAGAGCAAGGACATTTTGAGTTCCTTCGCATGCCCTTTGGTTTATGTAACGCTCCGGCGACATTCCAAAGAGCAATGAATATAATTTTCTCGGATGCAATTAATGTACTAGTCTATATGGATGACATTATTGTCTTTTCCGAAAATTATAATGACAATTGGAAACATTTGGAAACAACCCTCAAGAGATTAGAACAACACAATTTGAAAATTCAGCTCGACAAAACTGAGTTTTGTAAGAGAGAATTGCTTTTCTTAGGACACATCATCAGTGAACGCGGAATAGAACCTAACCCAGAAAAAGTAAGAGCTGTCAGAGATTTCAAAATACCAAGGACCGAAAAAGAGATCAAGAGCTTTTTAGGATTAACAGGATTCTACCGCAAGATGATACCAAATTATGCTAAAATTGCCTCCCCATTAACAAAATGCCTAAGGAAAGAACAAAAAGATATCCACCCAGAATTATACAAAGATGCTTTTGAAAAATTAAAACAACTGGTATGTAATAGTCCCATTCTACAAATTCCTGATTTCAATGAAGATTTTTTGCTCACCACAGATTCGTCCAACTACGCGATTGGTGCCGTTCTAGCCCAAAAGAAAGACGGTAAAGAATTGCCAGTATGTTATGCATCGAGGACATTAAATAAGGCCGAACAAAACTATTCGACAACTGAAAAGGAGTGCTTGGCAATTATTTGGGCTTGTAATCACTTCCGCCCATGGGACAGACTACATCTGCAGTGTGGGAGAGAAAAGAGGTAAAAACTGGAATGCCATGAAGGCGCTGGCTCGGGACCGGGAGGCTTGGTTTGCATGGACTGAGGCACCTCCACGCTGAAAGGCACAAAGGAGGAAGAGAAAGAAGAAGAGAAGAAGAATTAATGTAGATAATCTGTGGTAAATGTGGACTATATTTAAATTAGATGTAAAAAACACTCTTGGTTTGGCCGAATATGTTACAATTATGTTAGTGGGTTATTAATGATTTTGACGGTTATAGTTTTACATTATTGTTTGTCTTGAATGTTGTGCTTAGTACCTGCTGAAACTGCTGACTGGTGCTCCTCGTCTGTCTTTCTATGGTTTCATGGCAATTTGTCTGCGGGCTGTGGTTGCTCTCTGATCTGGTAGGTGGTTAGTCCTCCCATTCTCCCCCTGGTGGCCGATGATCCCTTGACTTAATTACTCCATTCTATAGAATGAATTGCTTCTTAATATGGACAGTTCTTCCTAGGCCTAGGACTTCACTCAATCTGGATTAAGTCCTGAACTTTCTTGTTATTTGCTTGGCTGACCAAGAGATGGCGCCACTGGAGTGACTGGCTATTGCATCTATGCTCAGAGGGGCTCTCTGAACATCAAGTATCTTAATTATATACATACATAAATATACATACATCAAGTAAGTTAGAGCCGTTTTTGAGAAAATCAAAAAAAAAAATGTGAAAATGAGACAAAA
The DNA here is from genome assembly GCA_911387785.2 of Aelia acuminata. NCBI lineage: Eukaryota > Metazoa > Arthropoda > Insecta > Hemiptera > Pentatomidae > Aelia > Aelia acuminata. The sequence goes on along the minus strand of OU426978.1, from coordinate 75,649,742 downwards.
TCCATTAAATAAAGTGCCCCCTCTGCATAGTTGGATGAATTGCCATTCTAGGTAGAAATAGTTAACATCAACTAAATGAAAAAATCATGTCGGTCTCATGAAAACAACAAACTAGCTAGGTCATTTACAAATTATTAATTGATTGAAGCTAATATTAACAGAATAATGGGGGGTTGAACATGGTAGTTCCCTCATAATGCTCAGGCAGTTTATTACCAAATTATAATACAAAATAAATAAAATCGAAGAGTGGATTGTGTTTTTTTGAAAAAAATTTATACTAGGCAATAGAAGACGATTGAGAAATTAAGTTTATGTAAGTTCTTGGTTCTTTACATGCGGATATAGTTCAGAGTACCCTCCTTTATTTTCAATAGTCGGTAAACTATTTTTCTTTATTATAAAAAAGGGGATTACTAAAAATCTACACCGATCTACACCCAGATATTTTAACAGAATATAGTCCACATTATATAGAAATACGAGGGGTGTCCGTAAAATAAGTTTCCCTATTTTTTTAAAGGTGAAAAAAATGTTTTATTACCATTGTATATTACATCATTAGAAATCTTGAACATTAAACTATTTTTCTACGTAGTCCCCGTTGACATTGATGCACTTCTGCATCCGTGTCACCATTTTTTTGATGCCCTGGTCACAGAGGTCCGCCGCCGCGCTGTTGAAGAACTTCATGACCTCTTCTTCCAATTCCTCTCTTGTCCCAAAATTCGTTCCGCCTAGGTGTTTTTTCAGGCTTGGGGACAGATGGTAATCACTTGGGGCCAGATCGGGGCTGTAGGGTGGGTTTTGGATGGATGACGTCCAGCCCGCTGTTCATCGTGCACATCTGTGCGCCCTTCTTTGGACTCTTTGCACCATTTGCGCACCATCTGGACACTCATGCATGTTTCACCATACACTTCCCTAAGTTGGGAATGAATTTCGGTCGCCGAATTGCCTTAAGCACACAAAAAACGGATCTGGCGGGGGAAGCGATTGGGAGCTCCATCTTTCAAGGCTGTCAAGGCCGAACTGATGGTGGCAGCGAGTTGACCGGGGTTGGGATGTGGAGGGGGGAGTCCAAGCGACACGCTGGTGCCGTCTGAGGGACCTGCCGCGACTTGCACGGCCGTGCCACAACAGGGAAACTTATTTTACGGACACCCCTCGTAAATTATTCATTATGAATTGCTAATACCTGCTAATAAAGGTGTACGGTTTTTTTAGAGGAGTGAATCTCTCTTTGTTGAGAGCCTATATTTTTCTTATTCGGAGACAGTACGGAGGTGCAAATGAAATTTATAATAATATATTGATCCATATTCATTAGAATACAGTACGGAAATCTCCAAAGGTATAGTAAAACGAGATTCATCAGCCATAAGTACAAGAATTAAAAGCAAATGGCATTTTTTTTTCCAAAAGAGAGTTCTTTTATTTTTAGGAACAAAGAATAGATGAAAATGAAAAAATGCCGGTTTCATGAAATCCTCAGTCATTCAAAAACCATAAATTCCTTGAAACAAATTCCAAAAAATCTGGTGCGTGCGCGCAACACACAACTTTCACTTACCAACTTACTTAGATTAGAAATTGACGTGTTTTGCTAAATATCATTTCCCAAAGTAACACATTTTTCTACATTCATATCTTATATTTGTTAATCGTTAAAGCCGTTTTTGAGTAAATAAAAAAACCCGTGAAAATGATACAAAATTTATTAAGTAAAGTCCCCCCTTCAGTAGATCAATTTTGATGAAATGTTGGCTATCACATATTTGGCAAATACATACATCAAATACCCAGTTTGATCAAAATCTTTAAAGCCGTTTTTGAGTAAATAAAAAAAACACGTGAAAATGATACAAAATTTACTAAGTAAAGTCCCCCCTCCGGTTAATCAATTTTGATGAAATTTTAACAGTCATATCTCGCGCATATAAATACATCAAATACCCAGTTTGATCAAAATCGTTACAGCCGATTTAGAGTAAATAAAAAAAAAAAACACGTGAAAATGTTACAAAATTACTAAGTAAAGTCCCCCATCCGGTTAATCAATTTTGATGAAATTTTTACAGTCATATCTCGGGCATATTAATACATCAAATACTCAGTTTAATCAAAATCGTTAGAGCCGTTTTTGAGAAAATCGAAAAAAACCTAAAAAGTTATTAAGTAAAGTACCCCCTCCCTTTAAGTAATTTTGATGAAATTTATGCTGTCACATCGCGGGCATATACCTACACTAAATACTCAATTTCAGGATCACACGGTTTATAGTTTTTGAGCTAGTCTGTTCACACACACACACACACACACAGACACACACACACACACAGACCATTTCGCGGGACTTGGTCATTTCGACTCAGGGGACCCCAAAACGTGTATTTCCGTTGAAAACCGGAAGTCGAAATTTTCAACTTTCAACTTTCAGTCAAATGTTCCTTTTATATAGTCGTAAGGAGAGCAATCCAGAACCTTCTTGCTACTCGAATATTGTAGTCACAAACATGTAATATGACAGTTTCTTCCAACGGTTGGTTCATTCCAATAATTTTAAACCATATGCTTTTAGTTTAACCCTTTAAAGGTCTTAGACCTCTCTGGAGGCCTGAATTCAGAAATTTTCAAACCAGGCGGGAAGACAGCGGCAATAGTTTCTATGGGTTCCATTAGATATCAGGAGTTTCATGATGAGAAATCGTGAGTCTCCGACCTCCCGGGGCCGAGGAATCCCGAAAAATGTCGAATACGGGCCTCCAGAGAGGCTTGTGAGCGTCCCAGGTACCTGTCCCTTCGGTTGCCTTTCTAGAAGCACTTGTGAATCTTTGTGTATCGTGTTCCTCAATCACTCTCTACAATATTATAAAGTTATGTAATCGTTTACTTATACATTACTAATGTAATTTAAATTGATTTTTCTTTGGATCTTTTTGTCGCATACTTGTTATTGACTAATAAGTTTTAAAATTTTAGACGAAAAAAGTTTGATTTTTTTTTCAATAGTTTTTCATTGATCTATGAAATAGATCAAACCGAAACTAATTATACTTAAATCAATATCTCTATATTATTCCTAAAAGCGAATTATATTGTTGCAAAGTAAATGAATAAATGTTTTTCTAAAAATTCTCAAACATTTTTATTTTTGTAATGCAGATCCAATAATAACATATATAGAATCTATCGATTTGATTATGAATTTGATTTGGACAACGATAGGATCTGGAGAATCTTCGGTTCCTGATAACGGAGCAGATGGCAAGAGAGTATAAAGATTCTTCTCAAGTATAAAACTCTCGTGGAACTTTGTTTGAAAAAAGTTTTGTTGGTTTTACAACCTATTGCATATAAGTGTATTGCTACTTCTAGTCTAATAATTGCTGAATAGCAATAGGACAGGGGTTTTTTTTGGGAAGCGGGCGAGAAGTGAGGAGGGAAGAGGGCTCAACCACCACGGCCCTTTACACGAGGCGCAGTGCTGAATGGCGGGGTTGCATTTTGCATACTCTGTGTAAGCCTCTAGAGAGGCAATCGCCTATAACTTCCGGCAAACATTTTTTTCTTTCAAAACTGATCATTTGAGGTGTCCTAGGAATTATATAAAACACTAATTTGCTTCCAACTATAGTAGCAAAATGTGCCCGTCAAGGGGTTATATTTGAAAAGGGGTTATATTGAAAAGTTATATTTGAAAATAAAACAAATAATAGGTGTACAAATATTTAAAGTGAGTTATACTTGCACAGAGTAGAATCCCATTTAAGACTGTCAATGTTCATCAACATTGTTCTTGATGCATTAGTAACATCAGTAACATGAACTCCACCATTGCGACCACCAGTAAGATTCTGAAAATTTTAACTGATATTAGTAATTGTTACTGTAAGGTTTGTTCATCTATACAATTATTGTTATTATGAAGATTTTTCTTTTTCCTTTTTTTTATGCTGCAGTTAATTTTCTGTCTGCTATACTTATCTTGTAAATTTTGTTTATTGGCTTATTTTTGATAATATTGCTTGCTTTTTTTTTTGTTTCCTTTTATCTCTAAGATTTTGGCTAGCTTGGGTTTCGGATCTTTTCTTGGGAATTCCCTTCGCAAGCCGCATTGTTCCACAGAACCCACCCTTCTCCACTGAGCTTACTGGCAAATTATTTCTAAACTTTGTTGTAAGTGAGCTGCTTTTGTGTGATAGCTACATCCCAACTACCCAACTAGAAGGTCAGATCCTCAGAAAACTTTTCTATGTTATTGATCTCTTTGTTCATGAACTGATAAGGTAAGATGTGGCTTATTAAAGTGAATCACACTCTCTGTCCTCAGTCACCATTTTTTAAATAAGTAAGTGAGTTTATAGCTTATTATTATACTTATTTACAAGCTTTTACAGCTTTAGCCCATTTTAATGTGAAACATGAAAGAAAGATAGCAGTAAACTAATAATTAACAAAGCATAAATTAATAATAATTTGTGTATCTTTCGTATCTAACTGCATTTCAAAACCAGCTTTTCTCATAAAATACCAACAAAATTACCCAAATTATCCATGAATCAACAGTACCAAACAGACACCTTTGCTCTTGAATTGCTTTTCTCACATATGGTACATGATCAATCAGCCACCTAATTTTTAAAGCACTCCAGTAGGTAGAAACTGGCAAACCACAAAGAGGGATCAAGTAATCCTTGTCTTGTTCTGGAAGTTTTGCCAAAATTTGGTCAACTGTTGAATCAGTTCTAATGTCACTCCAAACTGCAACAAATAAATACTATTTGGCAATCAAATCATAGGTGTAAATAAAAATGCTTACCACTGAAACATACAAAGGCCGCATTGTATCATCGTAATAAAGATGGAGCACCTCACAAACTGTTAGCATTATTGAAAATACAAAATTTTATTTTGCAGTAATAAATAAACTTTTAATTTAATTCTCTATAAGTCTATCCTAAAACTAAAACACACAAAAAAATCTACAACCGCAATATTTTTGGTAATTTTTTTACTTAAAATTTTTAATGGAAAATCTTGTTTCTCATGTCCCTGTGTCCTTATTTTTAGAGATATTGCTTTGAAATTGATTATAAAGACACTGGACGTTACCTACACTGGTTACAAACAAAAACAATCTGGTGCGATGCACACAACACACAGCTTTCACTTACCAACTTACTTTAAGTCGTTAAGTTTTTAAAATTTATATGCTTCGTTAAATGCCATTTCTCTAAGTCACACATTTTTCCACATTCTTTTACTATTTTTGTTTGTATTTGCTCTTTAAAGTACGCTAATTTTTTTATTATTAAATAAAAGTTTTTACATGTTATAATTCGGCAATGCAAGCATAACACTCCAAGACGTCTTATTTTATAATTCTCTATGTAGTTGTTAAAAACTTCATTTAGTTACCATGAACCAAATAATTTTCATTAAATGAACAGAATGTCATTGGTCAAACAATGGTCAGTTATTGAAGGCGTACTGCGCATGTGAGGGCTCAGCCTGTTTTATGCGCAACACGCAAACACGCACACACACACACCATTTCGCAGGACTTGGTTTTTTGGACTCAGGGGACCCCAAAACGTTTATTTCCGTTGAAAACCGGAAGTCAAACATTTTCACGATCGCAATACTTTCCCTTACTATATATTTCATATAAGTACAGATAAGTGAAAGTAAAAATTGTTTTAATGTTAATCCTTACCTATTTTTTGAGAAAATGAAAATAAAAAATGACATTTTCAATTTTTAATTGTAACCTATGCCCGACCATTATGGGACGCATACAGCTGGATTAATTAAGTTTTAAATGTGAGCGAGCGGTGAGCCGAGAGCGCGACCACGAACTATCCAGCCAGTCTCACAGGTGTACCACTGCAGGGGACTAAATAAAGATATTGTACTTAAGATATATTCTTTCAATACTTTCACACATGAGATAGTAATTGAATTATTAGAAAATAGTAATTGAATTATTAGAGTATAGAAATGAATTAAAAATATTTTATGAACAACGTGCTCAAGAACGAAGTGTGTTAATTACGAATAGAATAGTTTTAATAATTCTCGTTTTACTAAGGACAACATTCTCTTATTTACGCCTATATTATTTACTATGCAAAATTATGATTCCATTTATTTCAAAATCTTTTCAGCTTTCATCATTTTTAAATTAATTTCATTATCCTGGCAATAATCCTATTGGGTCCTTAAAATGATCGCTAATCCATTGTACCTTAAACAGGTTTTTTCCAAGCCAGATGCATGATCAACCCTTACTGGGACCAGAGGTATAAAGCATTTCACTTTTTGGTGTTTTGATTTTGAAATAAATTGAATCATAATTTTGCATAGTGAATAATATAGGTGCAATAAGAGAATGTGGTATTTATTGAAATGAGAATTATTAAAACTATTCTATTCATACTTCGTTCTTGAGTCCATAAAATATTTTTAATTAATTTCTATGCACTAATAATTCAATAACAAAACTCAAAGTCAAAGTACATGAAAGAATATATATTATTATATCTTAATTAATTGCCTGCAGTGGTACACTTAAGAGACTAGAGTGGTCTATCCTATCTAATGGTCGGACATATCTTAAAATTAAATTTGAATTTTCTTTTTTATAAGGATTATGCCAAAGTTTAATAGACTGCTATGATACGAAAATTCTTCGCAGGCTACTTTTTAAAAATCGAAAATGTCATTGTTTATTTTCATTTTGTCAAAAAATAGGGAAGGAATAACATTAAACCCATTTTTTTTTTTAACCACTGTAGGTAACGTCCGGTGTCTTTATAAAAAATTTCAAAGCAATATCTCTAAAAATTAGGACAAAGGGACGTAAGAAACAAGAATTTCCATTAAACATTTTAAGTAGAAAAATTATCAAAAATAATTTATGGCGACTGTAGATTTTTCTTTTGTGTTTTATTTATAGGATAGGCTGATAGAGAATCAAATTCTGCACATTATGAAAGTTAAAAAAATCAGATGAAGTTTTTTAGAATTTTAACGTAAAAATCTGGTAGATTTGAAGATTTGGTAACAGCGCACGATATTACTGCCATCTCGACGTGGAATGGACTATAGCATCAAACCTTTACTGTGCCTTTTCTTATTATTATAAAAGAATTTTTCGATTATTTTAACAGAAAACAATAGGAAAATTATGCAGTAAAACCAAAGATGCAGATAAATTAGAGTTACAATCTAAGATAGTTTATAAAATACCACGTGAATAAGTTTAAAAACTTTTAATAGGTATATTTGATTAAATTTAATACACATTTTCATTTAATGAAAAAATACCATTTTTGTAAAAAAATTATCAGGAAGTAAGAGAAGTTTCAGATGTTTGATGGTAAAAAACATACAATTACAATATTTTAAGCAAAATAACAGGCAAATTATATTATCTATATAATTTACCATAAATGGAAAAAGAAATCATAAAAATTAATCTGCTGAGCTGGATTTTTAGATTTTTTTCTAGAATCTTATTTAATCAAGTGGATTCTCTAACAAGATCTTAACTGGAATACATTGCATATAGCTCCAGCTGAATCATATAACTCCAGCCACATTGAGTTAACAAACAGGGAAAGAAGAGGGCCAAAAAATGTTCTTGCATGGAAAACGTAAAGATAAACTAGGTATTTTAAGATCGGAAGGCAAAGAATAAGTCAATCGTGGTGAGATAACCATCACTCCAGAAAATTGTAAGAAAAATATTGTCATTAACGTGTAAGTACGGAAAGAAAGCAGTACATGTATAATTTTTTCCTTAATATTATAGAAGAATTTTAAGGAAAAATATTCTTAAGATAATTAATGTAAAAAATATCTGGTGCGATGTGCGCAACACACAACTTTCACTTACCAACTCACTTTGATAAGAAATAGACGTGTTTTGTTAAATGCCATTTATCAAAGTCACATATTTTTCTACATTCATTCAATTATTTTTTTTTTGTATTATTGTACTCTTTAAAGTGTATTGCTTAAATAAAGCAAGCATAATATGCCACCTCATCTGATTTTATAATTCTCTGTGTAGTTGTTGAAACCAAATTTTTTAGCCTGACTTAGAAAAAAACGAGTTGAGAATGTATAGTTATATTTATTTTTCAATATAATTACTCTTGATACAGACGCACTTGTCCGTCCTCTCAAAAAGCATTTCCATGCCCAGCTGGAAATAATTTTCTTCTGAAGTGAGCATCCACAGATGCTTTTAGAGCCTTATCATCTGGAAATCGCTGTCCTCGGAGGTCCCTCTTAAGATTTAGGAATAGGAAGTAGTCGCTCGAGGCGAGGTCAGGGCATTTCCTTCTTTTTCAGCCTTCCATCATCTAGAAACAGGTGCTCTACATGTTCAATAATTTCTGCCATAGTCGTCTCAGTTGGTCTTCCAAGTCGTGGATCATCTTCCAATAATTCCCTACCCCACTTAAACTCTTTTGCCCAATTTTTAATTGTATCTAGAGAGATTCACCCCCATAGACATTCACCATCCTATCATGGATTTGAGAAGGAATCTCCTTTTATGAAAAACTTTATGACAGCCCGGTACTCTAATTTATTCATCGCAGAAAATTCAACTTGTACTGGGCATAAACAGACTACAACTGATAATGAGACAAAAGGGATCAGCGGGACTACCTACTGAAGAGTTGACAAGTTCAATCATGCCCTAGATGCCCCTCCCCACTCTCTTACAAGGTCAGGCTAAAAAAATTTGGACCTCCCTACGTATATACATCAAATACCCAGTTTGATCAAAATCGTTAAGGCCGTTTTTGAGAAAATTGAAAATACGTAACAATGGGCAAAAAGTTATGAAATAAAGTACCCACTCTGTTTGACCAATTTTTATGAAATTTTCGCTGTCACAGAACTTGCATATACATACACCAAATACCCAATTTCAGGTTCGTAGGGTTTAAAGTTTTTGTACTAGTCTGTTCACACACACACACAGACTCACAGAACATTTCGGGGGACTAGGTTATTTGGACTCAGGGGACCCCTAACATGTATTGCCATTGAAAACCGGAAGTCAAAATTTTTCACAATTGCAATACTTTTCCTATGGGCCATTCCACGACAAATCATCCAGCCTAAGTTCAAAATTTTACCTTCCCCCCTCAGATTTTGATACGAAATTTGTAGGTATTAAGAACATGTGTAATTAAGAAAAAATGCCCTTTTTTAGCCAATTCTAACAAATAGTTTTAGAATTAAGGTCATTTGAACTTTTGCGATTTTTGAAGTTCCGATGACGACTTGAGCTCAAAACCAACTTCTATGTGTTAAGACTTTCCTCTGTAGAATGGGTATTAATTGAACTGGAGCTTTCAAAATTTATTCATTAATACTATTTAATTCATTGCATTGTAAATCTAATAAAATTAATTCAACTCAGTGTGATTTCTACATTTCTGTATGGCTAAAATCTCTCTCCAACCCTCTTACAATAAATTTTATCACTCAAAAGAGGATGGGATTTTCTATTTAATGATGAAATAATAATTTCTATTTGAAAATAAAATAGTAAAATTAACTTTAAAAGCTCATACCAATTAATACAGCTGAAATCTATTTCCACTTGAAGATTCACTTTGTGAATCGTCTAATTTCATAACAAACCACATTCATTTTTTTAAACAGTGCTGTTTAGTTTTGTCTTGTTTTTGCAGAAAATGATTAAAGTTTTAGCGATGTTAAATCCAATCCTGTAAGAACTTCATTTAATTCATCTTTTACGACTGTCCCTTCACCAAATTGTTATTTCTTATTTTCTTCGTCACTTTGATGGTGTCTAACATTTTCTTCCTTATTTTCATAAGGTTTTAGGTCATCTATTAAGTTTCTACAGTTTCTGCAAAGCAATTTTCCTGGGCCCAAGATTTTTTACTTTCACTTACCTATATATGAAATATATAGTAAGTGGAAGTATTGCGATCGTGAAAAATTTCGACTTCCGGTTTTCAACGGAAATACACGTTTTGGGGTCCCCTGAGTCCAAATAACCAAGTCCCGCGAAATGGTCTGTGTGTGTGTGTGTGTGTCTGTGTGTGTGTGTGTGTGTGTGTGAACAGACTAGCTCAAAAACTATAAACCGTGGGAACCTGAAATTAGGTATTTGGTGTAGGTATATGCCCGCGATGTGACAGCAAAAATTTCATCAAAATTTCTCAAAGGGAGGGGGTACTCTACATAATAACTTTTTAAGTTTTTTTCGATTTTCTCAAAAACGGCTCTAACGATTTTGATTAAACTGAGTATTTGATGCATTAATATGCCCGAGATTCGACTGAAAAAATTTCATCAAAATTGATCAACCGGAGGGGGTACTTTACTTTATAAAATGTGTCCCACTTTTACGTGTTTTTTTTTTCATTTACCCAAAAACGGCTTTAACGATTTTGATCAAACTTGGTATTTAGTATATGTATGTGCCTGCGATGTGACAGTAAAAATTTCACCATAATTGTTCAAATGGAGGGGGCACTTTACTGAATAAATGTTGTCTCATTTTCACGTGTTTTTTATTTACTCAAAAACGGGTTCAACGATTTTGATCAAACTTGGTATTTGGTGTATGTATGTGCCTGCGATGTGACAGTAAAAATTTCACCATAATTGTTTAAATGGAGGGGGCACTTTACTGAATAAATGTTGTCTCATTTTCACGTGTTTTTTATTTACTCAAAAACGGGTTCAACGATTTTGATCAAACTTGGTATTTGGTGTATGTATGTGCCCGCGATGTGACAGTAAAAATTTCATCAACATTGATCAAATGGAGGGGGTACTTTACTTAATAAATTTTGTATCATTTTCACGTGTTTTTTATTTACTCAAAAACGGGTTCAACGATTTTGATCAAACTTGGTATTTGGTGTATGTATGTGCCCGCGATGTGACAGTAAAAATTTCATCAACATTGATCAAATGGAGGGGGTACTTTACTTAATAAATTTTGTATCATTTTCACGTGTGTTTTTTATTTACTCATAAACGGCAAAAATAAGAAATGAATGTGGAAAGATTTGTGACTTTGTGAAGTGGCAATTAACAAATCACGCCAATTTCTAATCTAAATAAGTTGGTAAGTGAAAGTTGTGTGTTGCGCGCACGCACCAGATTTTTGATTTTTTTCTTTGACATATTTTTACTTTTTTTTTTAATGTGATTGCCCTGAGATTGTGCTTCCTCGTAACGGGAACTAGATTTCTTTTAAATGGATCAGAACAAACCTTTTGATTTTTTCATAATATTTTATGAAGTAGAAGAAATGGTGGGAACTGGCTGTGTCTTCGTTGCACCAACTATTGTTTGTACACAAATTCAAAAGTTCCACGCCTTCTTGAAATAATTTGTTAAGAATTTTATAAATTTCCCTTATCCTTGTAAGCAATGAATTTACACAAGAAGAGTTAAAAATGTGCCTACTATACAAGTAAAGTTCATTCTTTACTCTTCGCTACAGGCCATAATTTCTATGTTTATAAGACTAAACGGTTTAAGCTATTTCCTGATACATTACATCATACAATGTTAACAAATTTAAACTAAATTAAATGCAGTAATAAATTCAACAGTTAACAAACATGCAAACTTATAGTCTTGTCAATCTTATTCTTGAATAAGACTAAAAAGATCTTTGGAAATAAAAAGGCATTTTGTTATTTGTTTTTAATTACGAAATTGTTATGAAGTCACTATTTTCTGAATTATGGTTTATTAACCTAAATACACAAATAAGCTGTGAGTTGATTTGATATTAAATTAAATTTATAAAAAAAAAAAAAAAAACTTTAAACTTAAAAGCCTGCACATATTATAAAATTATATGAAAGATAAGAACATGTTTTTTTCAGCAATAATTGGTTTATGACGATATTTGGAAATAGATTTCAGCTTTATTTACTGTATTACATTCAAATCGAAATATAACTAAATAACCCACTAATATTATTTCATCATTAGATAGAAAATCCCATCCTCTTTTCAGAACACAATCACTCTTTTCATAGTGACTTTTAATCAGGGAACAGTACTTTATAGACCCCTTTTAAAATTGGTGATAAAAATTATTTTAAGAGGCTTGGAGAGAGATTTTAGCCATACAGAAATGTAGAAATCACACCGAGTTGAATTAATTTTATTAGATTTACAATGCAATGAAATAATTTCAGCTCAAAAGTCCACCAATATTATTATATCATTTAAAAGGAAATTAAATGTCCTTTTCAATAATATGCCTTTGAATGAGGATATTTTAGAGAGATTTCAGCAGTATTAATTTGTATGCGCCACATTTAAATAAAATTTTACTACATTAGATTCAAATTAACATAAAACTCTTATAAGTCAATAACCCACTCATATTATTTCATCATTAGATAGAGAATTTTATCCTCTTTCATTGATATGTAGTTTATTAGGCTGGTTGGAGAGAGATTTTTGCATATGGCATTTTTCTATGACTGTTTTACTGCTTGGAAAAGATTAAATTTTTTATGTTTAAGAATTTTTTTTCTAGGATGAAAAATAATCTCTTTAATATTTATGGTATCATTCGATTCTGAATAAAATGTAGTATTAATGAATAAATTTTGAAAGCTCCAGTTCAATTATTACCCATTCTACAGAGTAGAAGTCTTAATACATAGAAGTTGGTTTTGAGCTCAAGTCATCATCAGAACTTCAAAAATCGCAAAAGTTTAAATGACCATAATTCTAAAAATATTTGTTGGAGTTGGGTAAAAATGGCATTTTTTCTTATTTACGTATGTACTTAATACCTACAAATTTTGTATCAAAATCTGAGAGGGGGGAAGGTAGAATTTTGAACTTCGGCTGGATGATTTGACGTGGAATGGCCCCTTTCTATATATTTCATATGTAAGCATTCCTTCCTAATAGATAGATCTTATTTTTTTTACCTTTTTTCAATAAATCTCCTTTTAATGGAAATCTCCATTCCATTTGATGAAGGTTATACTGTATTAGTAAAAGTATTAGTTTTTTTGTGTCTGTTTACGTTTATTCAATTTTGATGAAATTTTTGCTGTCATATCGTGGGCATATACCTAACTCAAAACCTAACTTCAGTTTCGTACGAAAACTGGTTTCTGTGCTAGTCTGGTCACACAGAACATTTTGCGGGACTTGGTTATTTGGACTCAGGAGACTCTAAAATGTGTATTTCCGTTGAAAACCGGAAGTCGACATTTTTCACAATTAGAATACTTTCCTTTACTATACAGTGCTGTGAAAAAGTCTTTGAACAATGTCACATTTGAAATAATCTAAGTTGGGAGAGAAGAAAAAAACAAAAATAATTTTGAAACAAATATTTTATTCAGTTAAAAATATCATCAATATAATATTGTGAGCGGAAAATGGTAATAACTATATAACATAAGCCAAAAATTATGTTTGAGAAACCTTTGTTTCTCTTGGCGCTCATCAATCTATCTTTAACGCTAGAAATTAAAGAGGCTATATAATCTGGGGAAATTTTTTCCCATTCTTCTTTCAGGATTTTCCACAGACCTTCTAAAATACTTGGTTGCCTTTCAACCCTTTTCCTATCAAGTAATTCCCACAAATGCTCTATAAGATTAAAATCAGGACTCTGGGGTGGCCATTCCATACATTTTAACTGTCCCTGCTCTTCTTTTCTTGCCAAATACTCTTTTATACTTCTAGCTGTACGCTTTGGATCATTGTCATGCTGCAAAACGAATCCCGGCCCTATAAGTCTCAACCCAGATGGAATTGCGTGAGATGAGAGGATACGGTGATATTTTTTAGCGCCCATTTTTCCTTCTATTTTTATAAGATCTCCTACTCCATAACCTGAGAAGCAGTCCCCAACCATTATAGATCCTCCTCCATGCTTCATAGTTGGATTTAAGCAATCTTCCAAGTACTCCTCTCCTGGCCGCCGCCTCACATACTGTCTTCTCCTACAGCCAAACATTTCGAATTTTGATTCATCAGTCCATAAAACTTTCTTCCAGTCCTCTTCAATCCAATTTTCATGCTATTTCACAAATTTCAGGCGCTTTTGTTTATTTCCACGACGAAAAAATGGTTTTTTCTTCGCAACGCATCCCCTAAGTCCGAAACTAATCAGTTTCCTTCTAACTAAAGAAGAAGACTATCTAGCTGTGTGCTTTTCTTTTTGCGGTTGCGTAAAGATAGCAACTTCAAATGTTTTTCTGCAGCAGAATTTAACTTTCGGGGCCTCCCAGAACGTTTCAAGTCCCCAACACATTTACTCTTTCTGAATTTTTTAATAATATAATGTATTCCAGAAATAAAACCCTTCACTTGCCTTTGAATTTCACGAATAGTAAGGCCCTGCTGATACAAAATAATCACTTTCTGTCGATCAAGAAGATTAATTTTTACCATTTCCTGAAAAACGGATAGCTTAAAGTATAGAAAAAAATAAGTTTATTAAGAAAAATGATTTTTTACTGTTAACTTTACTTATGGTTTAAAAAAGCACAGTATTCTATGAATAAATAACGTTTTTTCGATAACACAACTATGTTCTCACTTTCAAATGAACTTTTATACTGATTTCAAGAGATAGAGACAGTATGATATAAACATTAAGACGTTGTCTATATAAAGGATTATAAAGATACTTTAGACCATAATAATGACAAGCAGCTATAAATATTTTTATCCTCTACTGTACGCAGTAGTAACACTACAAAGTTCAATGCACAAGTCTTTTAATACTCTTAGCAAAATAATAAGTAAAAAATTAAGTGCTAAAATAAAATTATTTAAATTATTTTCACAAATACAGTTTTGTTCAAAGACTTTTTCACAGCACTGTACATTTCATAAATAGGTAAGTGAGAGTACAAAATTCATAAAACATTTCTTTTTTACATATAAACAAAAGGATTATACATTTTATAATTTTGTTCTAAACATTTAATAACGCAAATGATTGGGTAGAATAGGTTTCAAATTTCTTAAATTTGAACAATAGATAGATAAATTTGAACAATAAGAATAGTAAATCAAATGCTACACTATCATAAATAAAGAATATTAAGTTTTTGTGATTAAATAAAAATGAGAATTATTTATATTCTATTATTTTTTAATTTATATATATCCAGCTTCCTTTATCTGATAATAAACAGCATTTAAACATAAATATAAATAGCATACTTAGTAATTGAGCAAAAAGTAATTAAATATTACATCCATGTCACAGAATTCTGAATTGATACCGAATATTAATACAGCTCCAACAGTTAACAAACGATGCTTTGAATTACTGAAACTAAATGATTTTGAATCACAAACTTTGGAAAAATTAGGTATTTGATGTAGGTATGTGACATGTAAGGTATTGTCAAAATTGAGTAAATGTAGGGGGGGGGGGGCGCTTAATCCTAACATATTTTTTTCTCTTTATGATTTCTCAACAATGGCCCTAACAGTTTTGATAACACTTGTGATGTTTAATCATAATGAAGTATTCTTTAGTATGAGGGTGGTTTTATCATCATTCAAACGATCCGATAAGGCTTAAATGGCTATGGAAACAATCTTCCTACAAAGCACCTTTATTTTTGGTTATTTGGATTAAATAACAGTCTTTTATGATCACCAGAAATGGTTAAATATAAAATATGAAAAGATTTCATACTCAAATAAAGGAAAAAAAAAAATGCTTTTCCAAAATGTGAATTTTAATGTCTTGTAATAATAATAGTAATATACATGTATAATATTGTAACATTAAATCGCCAAATATAAAAACATACGGTTTAATATCCCAGACCATTGGTTGGAACGAACTAAGAAGTTGGAACAAACTGTTTAGTTCTAGATTGTTCGAGCTCCATCTACGGCATTCCACCAACTTCCATGAAGACCTCGAACCTTCCAGAAGGTTTATTTTACGACTATATATAAGGAGCGAGCGACTGGGCCAGTTAGTCTTCATCTGTGTCTTGACTGTGAAGCTCAAGTCATATGATTTGTGTGCTATAAAGTTATCACTTTTGTAACCTGCTCGAATATTTATGTTGTGATAATTCGCTTGGCATTGATATTATTATATTTTTGTTAAATAATTATTTGTTGACCCACAAAAGTGTTACAATACAGTAGAGTCTCTGTAATCCGAACCCACTCTAATCCGTATTCCCAGTAATCCGAACCGGCATCAGGTTTATTTTTTTTAATTGTAAAAAAAAAAAGATATTCGTGACATAGATCTTTTGTCGGGTTTTCCTTAGAATCCAAAACACAGGAGGGAAATGTAGACTCGCCACTTCTCAGAACTGAACTTTATCCATTGCTATTTAATTTTCTCGGAAGTGCCGGCGGAAGTCGGTCTAGTATAGGGTAGTATCGCTCAGTTCAGTTCGGGATTTCAGTCTGTTCGGAACACCCCTATTATTGCCACTGTGTTAAACTAACGTTACCAGCATGTCTAAGCGAAAGCACACAACCCTGTCGCTTGCCGATAAGTCAAAAATTATAGATCAATTAGATTCCGGAGTAGCCGCCACAACCATTGCTAGTAATTTCGGAATCGGAAAACCCACTGTAATGGACATTAAAAAAAAAAGGGAAGAAATTCTAAAGTTTGTATCTTTAACAGATTAAGCCCCAGGTAAGAGAAAGACATTAAAATCAAATGATTATCCTGTTATGGAAACAGCTCTTTTTACATGGTTCCTTCAAGAGAGAGCAAAAGGAACCCCAATTTCTGGGGAAATTTTACGCGAGAAAGCAATTATGTTTTATCAAAAAAAAATAAAAATAATGACTTTAAAGCCAGCATTGGTTGGCTTGATAAATTCAAAAAGCGGCATGGTATTCGACAATTAGCACTTACTGGGGAACAATTATCCACTGACTTTACAGCTGTTGAGCCATTTAAAAAGAAGCTGAGGGAAACTATAGAAAAGTTGAATTTCAGTCCTCATAAAGTTATAACGCTGATGAGAGCGGTTTATTTTGGAGAGTCTTGCCAAAGAAAATTTTCATTTTCTGTGAGTACATGAAAGTTATGTGATGCGTGCACCTCGACAGGTTTTTAAAATTAGGATTAATCCATGAATTGATTTTAAAGCTTTATCTCTTTTGTTTCATGCAATTAGGCATCTCACACGGTAGGTGATACACATCACCATGTTATACATTTTAGAAAGAGAAAAATAAAAGAATTGGATGTTAATCAAAGCCAAACAAAGAGAAAAATAAAAGAATTGGATGTTAATCAATTCATAAAATTGACACCTTTGGAACATAGGTCTGAAGAAACAGCCCATAGGATTTATATAATGGCTATTTATGTAATGGATATTTATATAAAGGCCAATATGACCATTTGATTTGATTGATCTTTATTAAACACAGTAAAGTGGTGGTCATAAAATTGACATCTTTGGGGTGTAAGGCTGAAGTAGTGGACCATAGGATTTGTAGGCCAATATAAACAATTGATTCTACTGATCTCTATTAAACAATAATGTGAAAATCAGCTAGAAGTTCATAAATTTTCACGAAGTCGTTAGGCATGTTAATGGTATAGGTCTGAAGAAATGGGCTATAGAATTTGACTGTAGGCTAGTGTGACCATTTGATTCTACTGATCTTAGTTAAGTAGATAAGTAATAATAAGAAAATCAGCTGGATATTAAGATATTAAGTTTAATTAAGGATATTAACTAAAAATCATAAATTTTTAGAAGGATATTATTTTAACATGTTGGGGGTGTAGGTTACGACAAACGGCCGAGATCCGAGAACTTTCGTAGCTAAAAAAACTTTTAGCATTAGTAAAAACAAAGCCACTCACGAATTTTCAGCATTCAGCCAGATTTTAATAATTTCCCAAAGTGGACTGGGATTCTAGACTATCTACATTCAAACCAGGTAGTGAAGGGTTTTTCTCCTTAAAAGTCATTGACAACCAATCAAAATATGAATGAGTGATTAGCGGCTTGAAATAACTCTTCAAAAATGCCCTTGTAATCAATGTAAACTAAAATATAGCAGCTAACTAACCTAAAGCATTATACAAAGGTTCTCCAGTTAATGAATCCCAAACAATAGTTGTTTCTCTTTGATTTGTGACACCAATAGCCACAATATTGGATGAACTATATCCAATATTAGGCAACTCATCAACAACTTTCCTAAAAAAAAAAAAAAAAAAATAATAATTAGGTCGTATAATTTTTAAAAGTATTGAATTTCAGGATTTTTTCAACAAAACACTTAATACTACAAATACTATGTTAAAAAAATTCTCAAATAATCAAGTCTTGAAATCTAAGTTTTAGCAATATACATGTAAAATTGAATAATTTTGTTTGTTCTAGAGTTGCTTCAGGAGCTGATCTAAAATGGAATTGGAGTCTGGGTTTACAACAACAAAGAACAACTAGGGGTTACATAAACATAGCATAAAGGGGTTAACATGCATTAAAATTGTTCTTTATAGATCAAAATCTGAATAAAATAATTAGGAGGAGACTGTTGTAGAAAGGTACCTTTAAAAGAAATTCCACAGAACGAGAATATGTAAACTGACTAAACCGTAATATTTTTGCATTGAAATTTGACTTTGATCAAAACTTCTCAGTCTTCAGTAAAGAAAAAACTAACTTTATACAAATGATAGTAATCATAAATAGCACAAGATAAAAAAAATTATGTCACCTAATACATTCATAAATTATATTGAGCATTTCCAATGGATCTTGTTCTGCCCATCCTTCTTGAGGTGTACGCATTCCTATATCTATTTGATGTTTAAGCACTTCATCGTGAGTTTTAGGATCAAATACCTAATTCGAAAACAGAAATATTAAACAATGGTAATATTCAATAATGAAAAATTAGACTAGAAATTTATTGTGATTGTGATTTACTACTTGAGATATTCCTAAGACAAGTTATGAGGTTATAAAATGTGTTAAAAGCTCCACTATTATATTTTCCAATAAAAGGTGCAATGAATGTTCATTTAATTGAATTTCGGATTGATTTTATTTTTTAAAATGGGTCTAAAATAAATGTGTACCTTTTAGCTACAAAATTTAAAGTCATTAGGTCAAACTGTACATTGTCAAAATTCTGCAAATTAAAGAATAAACAATTAATACATCAGAGATAAATTAATGTTTTCATAACACAGATATTAATCCTCCACAAATTTTATAACGAAATTATAGGAAATGAAAAATCAAATACTTGCCAATTACCAAACAACCCTACCCTTAACAAACCTTGTGCTTAATCTGAAAGTAAGTCGACACTGATCAATGAGTTAATTAATTTTTGAGAAATCAAATATATTGAAATATAATTTTAAGTTATTGACTTTCTCTTTGAATTTCAATTTTCAAATGATTTTTTTTTTTATTCGTTAATACTTTAGAAGTGTTAGTAGGAAGTGGAAGTGGAATGCTTCCAGGCATGTTCTATTTTAGCGTCCTTAAGTATGGCCCAAACTCAACTGCAAAGTGCTACTTGGGGGTTTATTTATCCCTTAAGTCGATGAGAAGTGAACAGAAGTCAAAATTTGGAATTGAATGAAGTTAATCAAAGACTTGTTTAATTGAAAATGGTGAAATTGGAGTTAGATAATATAACAGTAGCATAACCTCTCAAAAAAAGCCACACCCAGTAGCTGCTGTTCCAAAGTAGTACCCTTTTTTGAATTTATAACAAATTTAAAAATTTGATATCAACTTATATAATTAAATTAAATAAGTATAATAGGGGTAACCTGTGGTGTAGTGGTTAGCATGACAACCTAAAATACTACAGGTCGCGGGTTCGCTTCCCGCGGTGGCCCTAGGATGTTTTAATGGAAGTAAAAAATCCTTTGCTATGCCATCCCCCGTATAGGACGTAAAATGGAGGTCCCAAACCGGTACGATGTCAGGTACTCGTTAAAGATCCTCATCTTAATTATACCTGGATAGGCAAAATTTAGGACTCCCAATGTAGCATCATCCGATTAGCCTTAGTAGCATTATGGATGTTAAACAAACAAAAAAATAAGTAGAATATTTGTATAATGAATATACTTCAAGTAGAATACTTTTTCATTTTTAATTTAATATTACTATTAAATAATGCAATTTATTTTTTATCCACTTTTTTTAACTTATGTGCTATGGCTTTGATTTAATACTTAATGATAATTAACTTTTAGAAGTTTTATAACATAAAATATCTTAATGAAAAGAGAGTTTTATAAAAAGAAATAATCAATAAAATTTATACATGCTGTCTTCAAAATTTTTAACCAGCATAATTTTAACTTACAGCAAATTTTATTGTTCTTGTTCCTTCATCTATAACTCCAACCAATGGATGGTCAGTTTTATCACCAGAGCCTGACATTTTGCAATATTTTCTAGAACCTTGAAATCAAGAAGTATTCAATTACTATGAATAAAACATTTTATTAATTTTATTTTACTACTTTTACCGAATAGAGTACCAATTATAAAATACAATAGCTTAAACAATGCATTATAAGTAAAAAGAACTATACCTTTTTAAAAATTAATTATTATTCAATCTATTTTTAATTAATGGATTTTATCCTATTATTAAAAATTATTTAATGTAAGATTATAAGTGAGAAAAACTAAGATACTTAAATAATTCGGTAATAGAAAAAAAATGTAACTTAGAGGCTTGAATTTATTGATACCCTAAACTTAACGAGTACCTATGGCTGACTGAGGGAGAACATCTTAGTTTTCAGACAGATTAACATTAAAATGATTTGAAAAGTATAACAACATTTTCCATATTCCTCACAAACCCTTAATAACAAGGAAGTATTGATAAAAATATTTGTATATCAAAAATAATTAAAACAACCTATCAATGTTAGATATCACACACTTCAGTTAAAGCTGTAAAAATTAGTTTGAATCTATAAACAACCAATCTAACAAATTTTGAGTAATTCATTTAAGTTTGGCAACATATTTTTGCTTGTGTTAAATTTAAATCATGTCTCAAACATTACGAGTCAAAATGTAAATTATGTACATTATGAGTCCAAATGTACATAGACAAAAGAAGGACCAATCAATTACAAAATTGACTTAACTGAAGAATATATTTTGTTTGATGCCTTTTCATAAACAATTTTTTAACTAGCAGTTTTTGGTTTTAATCATTTAAAGAAAATGTTTATAGTTCCATGTGAATGTACCTTTTTAGTTTTTATGAAAATTTAGTGAACTGGTAAGTTTTCATTTTTCTGTCATAATATTATGAAATAGAATCGTACAATTTTTCCAAAAAGAAATACTATTTAGAATACTTTCTTACAAAATGTTGAAATTAGAGTTGGTCATTCTGTCAACTGAAAGGCTCTTATGTTACACAAGAAATGTCCCCATGAGCACTTCCCTTATATTATGATTATCAACACTTTTTTATTTTAATTTTAACTTTTAATTTTAATCATTTAGTAAACAAAAATATGTTATTAAAAGAATGAAACATAAAACAAATAAAATTTTACACTTCATTAAAAAGTAATTTTGCTCTAAATAAAATATCTGCTAAAAAAAAAGATTTAATAGTATTATAAAAAGTTACAATAAAAAGCGTGAGCTATTTTCAAGTATAAGCTCAGACCAATTTTCCAATATGATTATCATTTATTAATGTTAATTATAATTATTTTTTTATCATTTTAGACTATTATATTTTTTAATAATAGTCTAAAATGAATGAGCACTATTCATAGAGCACAGTGCCAGTCGAAAGGGGCTATATTCTTTTAATGTAAATAAATAAATAATCCATTTTAAGAATAACCAAGCAAAACTTCCAGGGGTTAAGAAATTAAGTTATTCATTACCAGCCAAATTACAGAACGAGAACTGGGGAGGTCATATTTTCCTGATTCACATTCATTTCAAAACCAACATGAACAGAAAACAAAAAAAAACATACCTTCAATGAATATTTTATGCTTTCAACTAAAGTTAACTGTTCTCCAATAATATGGAAAACAATTTCATCTAACTTCTGCGATGTAACATTATACCTGCTATGAAAGTCAGGCTTGAAATAATAAATAAGAAAAAAGAGGATAAGTTACAAGAGGGGATAAAGGACATCTAGCCTTTTATCACTGGTTGATTAGATTATAATTATCATTAAGAAATACAAAACAAATGTAAAATTCTACTCTTTAACATGAAATATTTCTGATTTGTTTAATAATGGAGTATATTTATTAAATTTTATAATATAAGTAATAAATTTTATCTTGATTAGCCATTTTAATGTAAATGTCGGCCAAATTAGAATCATCAAGTTTTATTAAGTATATACGCAATTTCATGAGATAAGAAAAAGATGATAATTTAGTAACACGCTTTTTTACCAAGCAGGACAGGTATGGTATCAGATATGATTGGGCTGAAATGTCTCTTTTATAAATGATAAATAAATATTTTTTTACAAGTTTCTGATTTCCCCAAAAACTATATACATACAAAAGACATAAACATCTCCAGATAATAATTCAGTCTATCTATCATTGTAGAAGAATTAGAGGTAAAAGATCTTTTAGGCTAAAGAAAGACTTACTTAAGGAATAAATATAAAAAGGAACTCCAATGAATGAAAAATGATGGCATGCAGAAGAACTGATGCTCATGAAAAACGAACAAATGCATTGAGTACTGTGTAAAAAAATATCTGAAGAACCTCTCTGGAGGAAACGGAAGGTTTGAAAGACAAATCAAGGAGTGAACAGTGTGCCCGGAGAGCAAAGGATTGAAAAAAGAATAGAACATCGTTGAACATACAACAAGTAAAAAGAAATGTAACAGGAAAAGAAATAGAGTCTGTTAGAGGAAAAAAGAAGAGAACTAACAGATCAGACAAAAAAGCTGAAAGAAAAAAAAAAAAGGAGTAATTAAAATATAGAATAAGTACTTGAGCAAACTTTTAGGTAAGTATGAAGAGCAGAAAGAAGGAGACCAAAGTGATGAGCAGAGAGAGGAAGAGTTGGGAGATGATAAGAAGAGTGGAGCACGTTTGGATAGAGGAAGAAATGCTGGATAAATGGAATAAGCTGCCTCTTTCATATGAAAGGTGACCCATTGGTTTGTAAAAAATAATAGTAATTTTGGTAAATTTTGTGAGGTTGCTTTATTTCTATAAGGTTAACCCTGCATGACAAACCATTTTTTCCCTATGCTTTTGCTAATCATATGCCTCCGATTAAATATTGATAATTTTAATGAGGGAAAATTCTATTTATAAAATTTGTTTGTTGAAAGTATGTTGAGGGACACAGGTTATATAAAATTCCATAAAACACAAAACATTATTTTTATTTCACTAATTGCAAAAATATATTGTAAAAAAAAATCCTTTGATGATTTTTTTCTTTTTTTACTCTTGATTATCAAAACTATCCGAAGAGAGAAGCAATCGTCTTTTAAACTAGGATAAATCAATCTTATTTTAAACAAGGAGAAACAAATTTTTGAGTTGACATTTTTATATGACACATGTATTACTATTACTACTCTGTGTATTAGCGCCTTTTGGAAAAAAGTCTATTTCTTCTTTGCTAGCTGATGGAAAACTGAGTGAGGATAGCATATCTAAGAGGGTTGATAGCAGGACCACTGATTAGTAGAGGGAAGAAGGATTTTTCGTGGATATATTTCTCAGAGGAATATGGTTGGCAGGGCAGGAATAAAGGACTATCAAAAATAATAAAGACTAACAGAATGGCTTCACTAGTTGTAAACCAACAATTAATCTGCTTTTCATTCCTAGACTTATCCGAGAAAAAATCCTTGAAATATGAAATGAGCACACATGTAATAATAGATTTAGACTTTACAATAGACCACCCAAACAGGTCCGAATGTAAAGAGGGCACCATGTACTCAGGTCGGAATATTAAATAAGAATTCAGTCATACTTATTGAATCCTTGTAAACAAACAATGTGCTAAAACAAGAGATTTCCCTCTGATATATTCCAGAAACAGTTATAAAAGGCTCACATTTACATACTTTTGCAATAAAATTCTACAGCTTTTGGTTTATTCACGTAAAATTGAAAATAGATCTATAAATTGATAGAGATTGAAATAAAAATACACAATCACTTCATTTTAACTTTTTTTTACTCCTTTGTTCTCCATTTATGATTTATTATGAGAATAACATAATTAAGAGCACTGATTGGAAGTATGAAAGAAAATTATGGTCTATCTAGTAGTTATCAGATATAACAAATTACCCATTGAAAGTCTGATAAGATAAGAAAATAAATACCCTAAAGGAATTTAAAGAGGTTAATTAATCAAAACATATAAATAGAAATTTATGTTATTAACTTTCTTAATTATTATCAAGAGCAATAAAGCCAGAAGGAATAAAAATTATCTAAATGCTCTAATTACCCATACAGCAAGACTAGCAGATCTAGGAACACCAGTACTTAATTGCCGGGAGTTGATAACTACATTTAGACGTAGTTTTAATCAATCTAGGTGAGACATAACCACAGGTGTCATTGCATATTTTTAAATATAATTAATTTTAAATCTACCATCTATAGTTAGGTGGCATATGCATTTAATAACATGAACGAAAAGGAAGAAATTGACCTAGTTGATAGCATGATAAAGAAAACTGGGTGTGCTGAATTACTCTACCAAGTACAAGTAAGTTGTACTTACAATGTTCTCTAAATAATGTTAATGATGAATATCAATCTAATTTTAACGGCCAGGTTTCAGATTTAAAAAAAATCAAAATTATTATTTGTTGTCACATTAACCAAACTTTTTCTTAACCTGCCTATTACAAAGCAAGTAACTGTTACGAGTGCAACTTCCCTCAGGAGGTTACCTAACTGTTAATTTTATTATTTCTGTTTGGATACTCATAGATGTACTGTTTTGTTGTTATCCTTGGTTTATTCATACAGGTCTCTCATAATAGAAGGAAATGTTTAATGGAATACCATTTTCTTTTTTTGTTTTTGTTTTAATAGCAGATTGGATTCCTTCATTTATTTAAATGGTATTTTGTTATCTTTGTCATTATTGAATGTTTTTAACTGTAGATTAGATCAATCACTGAAGATTTTGAGTGCATGAATATTTTCGCCACATATTAATATTATTACTATTTTTTTTTGTCATACCCAGGATGAAGTATTGATTTTTAAGGCAGGATTCACTAACATTCCTTCTCTACCAAGTCTGAATTGTAAGCATCCCCTATTTGACCCACTGTAGTTTTGTTTGTTTGAATTTTGAAATTTACAGTATGGAAAAATATGGAGTGGTACTGGTTTCCATAGGTTACTTCTGGATAAAGCCAACATGGGCGCCCCTTTGGTGTGGCCCTAATCTCTTCTGAAAATGACCAGTTAGGGGGTTTATCTATCTTTGAAGAGTGAACATACTTCCTGAAATAGGCCAAGCCCAGAAGTAACACCTGGGAAATCTTTACTGGGAGTAGTAATAGGAATAAGTTGGTAATAATATAATAATCTTATGTTTTCAGTTCAGTGTATATGTATAATACTGTCGGTCAGACATACATAAACACAGACAAATTTTGGCCACCATTACTGTAGTTAAAAATTTCCATCTTTAAAAATTTCTCAATGGCTGGAGTAAGTTATTGAAGTAAGTGTTTGAGCTGTGACATTGATAGAGGAATTAGGAAATATAGGATAAATTGTGTCGCCAAGTGACTGGGAGCTCATCATACCTCTTTAGAAAGAACACAAAAAAGTTTTAGAGAGACTGAAGAACACCCTATAAGAAAATAAGGTGATTGTTCTTGGTTGTCAGAAGCAGACAAATGTTACATGAAGCAACTGGATCTGTGAAAGTTTCATTGGAAATGAGATAGAAAGATTTAGAATTTAATTGAATTTTGGGTAAATCCAATTGCAATGTTATAGTAAGGCTTATGAATGTAAGATATCAAACTCAACAGGTCTCGACATCCTGCTTACCGTAGCCCATAAAATAGCCTCACTTTAATTCATATACTTTATCACTTGGGTATTGGAAAAAAAATTTCTCTTTACTGGTGGGGTGAGAGTTGGTCTCAACTCCTCAGAGGGCCATATTTGCACATGAAGATGCCCAAGAAAGGCACACTCCAAAGATTAGAAAGGTATACCTCATGCTGTGTGGCTCCCATGGTGGATATCGTTTGATGCACATATGGAGTTGGTTGTGGTTACCTTACCTGAGGAAGGTTGCTGAAAACACAAAGGTACTTATACAAACTCATCGAAAAGTATTGTTTAAGGGATGTGATTTGTGTCAATGATTGAAATACCTGCAATTGACTGAAACTAAGTTTCCCTTTAAATTCACTTTATTTATGTTCAACGGGTAGTGATTACCTTTTCTTTTACTAACTATGTATCTTATTTTGAATAAAGTTGATGTATTTGAAGGAATATAGGTAGTTCGCTATTTTTGTCCATTGATGTACATATATACTGTAAAAAAATTAGTGCGATGTGCGCAACACACAACTTTCAATTACCAACCTACTTATTTTACTTAAAGTAGAAATCGACATGTTTTGATAAATATGTAAATCCCATTCAGCAACTTCACACCTTTTTACACATTTCTTTATGTATTTTTGGTTGGCTCCATGAGTTATTGAGTATTATGATTTATATTACCTAACTTGAAAGTCCTCAGTACCGTACACGCGGGTTACTTGAGCCCAAAAACTGAAAAATGATGTTTGGTTCTCTGGGTATTTTCGACATAAGTTTAACGACATAGTTCAATGCTATGCTGGTAGGCAGAAGCACTAGTAGACCATAGTGCGAGTTTAGAAGATTTGAGAAGTCACCAATAGGAACAGAACTAGTTTTGTGAACTACGCACCTGTTGTTCGTTTATTTCACTCTGCAAACTTTAATCTGTATAGACATCAGGAATAGCCTAAAACTAAAGCTAAGCTCATACATTTCATACTAAGTTTATTGTCAAAGCAAATTGAGGCCTTTTAAGTCCTAAATACCTCATATGTAGAACAGTATGTTATTGAGTAAAGCTGGACACATTATCTAAAAATTCGGGATACTTGAGCCCAAGGGTTGAAGTGACCGTGACCACATTTAAAATTTTTAAATCCTAATTTTATATTGGCCTGTGCCTGTAAGCCGGACATTTGCTGATGTTACTGCCGAAAAGTAGGGAAAAATGCCTGGAAGCTGTAAGGAGTAAGATGACGCAGCGAGAAATGGTGGGATTTAATAAAATTAGCAAAGCCACTTTCAGAAGGAATGGCAGGTATATTATATAGCTTCAATATAGCTGAATTAGTGCCTGTAGATGAAAATAAGATTGCAAGCCGTTTGCTAAATCAAGACAAATCCAATGAAAATGGAGACTTGTCTTTGATTATGGATGCATTTATTCAAAGAAAGCTAGAGAAGAGGGACAATTTGTTACGAATAAAAAGCTCTAAGTGTCTGCTGGACAGAGTATTAGTGTCTCCGACTTTTGCTCTACTACTGCCTTTGTGGAAAATAGTAATATTCAGGAAAAAGGTCCAAAAGCGAAGGCGTTTAAAAAAAAAAAAAAAAAAACCAGGCCCAACACTCGAAAAAGAATAACTTTGGATGACATCAAAAGATGGCCAATCAGTTTAAGATTAGGAGATAACTGCGACATAAGCATCTACAATAGTTATGAGGAACATATAGTTCAATTATCTCTGTGCTCTCTCAAAGCAAAATCATCACCAACACCGGCGCCTATTACAAAAGATGTCCTAGAAATAGGCAACTTCGTTCTGGTAAAGTGGAACAACATGGAGTTCCAGGTGTCATCCTCACTCTAATAATTTCCCCAAAACTAATAAAACGAGGTTTGTTTTCTTTCACTGGCCTTTAAACATTGTTATACGCTCAACTAATTATGTATAGACAAAATCTTTATAAAGTGTTGCTCAAAATAATGTTTAAATTATATTTATCAAAACTAGCATTATTAAAATTATGTTTTAAAATAATATTTGTCTTTAAAATGAAGGTTTTGATGTTTAATGGATGTTCAGAAATCATATTTTTTTAATAACCACACTCTTACTTGAAACCAAACTGCCTTCAAATAGTATTTTCAATGGGTATTGAGTCTGGGGTCAAGTAACCCAACCTTAAGGTTAACTTGAGCCCAAATGAAAAATAAGAATTTACTACGTCACATAACAATGTTATATTATATGTTAAATAACAATATTATATGTTTTATTTATTGTTAACACATAA
Organism: Aelia acuminata; assembly: GCA_911387785.2. Lineage (NCBI taxonomy): Eukaryota > Metazoa > Arthropoda > Insecta > Hemiptera > Pentatomidae > Aelia > Aelia acuminata. Next base: position 75,621,368 of record OU426978.1, on the reverse strand, counting down.
CAATATTATATGTTAAAGTATTGATAATAAACTGTAGTTTACAAATATAAGGTAAGATAATGTGGAAGGTAAGGTATAAAGGTAAGGTAATGTGGAAGAAAACACTATGTTGTGCCTATTTTTAAGGATAATGTTAAAAGTTTCAAAATCTGGGCACAAGTAACCCACGTTTAAGGTATTTTTCGCTTCATTATTGTTCATAAGGAGCCTGAAAAAAATCCCTTATTTCCTCAACAGTCAAGTTTTTTTGTGTGAGTTGCTTTTTGTGAGTATATTGTGAAAGGTTATTGATAGAAAGGGTATTAACGGCTCATAGTAAATTAAACCTTAATTTTCAAATATTTGTCTCTTATACCTTTCTGTAAACCGAAGATTACTATTCTTCTAAAACGGTGGTTTCCAGGTGGTGGCTCTCAATGAAATATAAGGTGTATATTTCATTGAGAAATCTATAATAAACTAGAGTTTATAAACTAAAATATAATTATTAAAGATTACCTTGTGCCATATATTTTTCATACAACTGCTTTGATTTGAGAATTACTTTGAGCATCACGTATTTACTCTCTAAAGTAAAAAAACTTTTTTTTTTGTTCAATAGAAGTTTTTATTTGTGGTAATGTGGTAACGCAACTCCATCACCTCTGATTTTATAATTCTCTATATAGTTGTTGCAAACTTCATTTAGTTACCATGGATACAGTTTACATTAAATATGTATATTTCAAAACAAGTTGGCATCTCTTTCGCACAGTACTTGATCTCAATTATTCGTACAATATGGGGTGCAGTGAATCAAATGCAGGCTAATAATGGACAAAAAACATTGTTGTATATCACATGAAACGGCATGGAATGCGCTGTTAAACAATACCAATCACATAGTCCTAGTCAAATTTGAAATACATCTACAGCTATTTTTAATCATGATTTTTTCTGTTTCTGGACCTATTTCTGAGGGCTTTAGAGACCAATAATTCAAAAATGTGTAGACATATCTCAGTAATATTTCACAATTGTTCTAGTACATACAAGTAGTATACATATACCAAATTTCAAGAATATCTGAGATGGTGAGTTCAAAATGATATATTTTTATGTTGATTTGATGTGGAATTGCCCAATAGAATAGATTATGGACTGAAAATAATACTAATAGAAAATAAGCTGGCTAGGTTTTAGCCATTGGAAGCAAATGAAGAAGTTGGCACACATTAGGCTGAGTAGAGATCTCAGTTTTAAACTAAATGATGGAGATGATTTTATATAATACTAGCTGTATATACCGGTTTCACCCGGAGAATTTCATTTTTAAAATCTATTAAGTGAGACTTTTATCGACTTAAACTGTCGATTTCGTAAAATCCAATGTTAAGCGAGATCAAAACGATTATTATAACAATAAAGAATATACCCAGAGATCGGCTGAAGTTATGCAATTTTAATATGGACAGGTGTTCGCACCTGGTCTGAAAGAACCACTGTGCGAAATTTGGAGAATTAAGGACAAACGGTATTGATTTCTATAAACAACAAACAGAATTTCATCTTTATATACATATATTATAGCTGTATATAAAGAAACGATCGATTTCGTAAAAAAAAAAAAAACATTGTAAAGTGAGATCATTATGATTTTTATAACAATATAGAATATCAGCTGAAGATCGGTTGAAGATATGCAATTTTAATATTAACAGGTGTTCGCACCTGGTCTGAAAGAACCACTGAGCGAAATTTGGAGAATAAAGAATATCAGCTGAAGATCGGCTGAAGTTATGCAATTTTAATATGGACAGGTGTTCGCACCTGGTATCAAGGAACCACTGAGCGAAATTCGGAGAATTTAGGACAAACGGTATAGATTTCTATAAAGAACAAACAAACAGAATTTCAACTTTATTTATATAGATAATATAATATTGTTTGTTTGTATTGTTAATATAATATAATTATATTAACATTAATTAATATAATTAATAATTACAATAATGTTTGTTTGTTGATAATATTGTTTGTTTGTAGCTGTGTGTTGCTGAAACAAGAGATTGGAGACAGTGCCAAAGTAAAGTGAAGGATTTTCAAGCCTGCATTGAAGAACATAGGAAACGAAAAGAAAAGGATTAATACAATGGATACTGTTATTCAAGGCATTACTCTTGGGTTCATATTAGGTTTTGTAGGATCCTATATTTTCACGAGGAACCCTCTAAATAGCTTAAAAAGTAATAATTATAAATTTGTGATGGTTGTGAGGACTGATATTTTGAAAAACAAAAATCAAAGATGTTTACATTGTTCTCAGGCAGCATTAGAATGTTTTAAAAAAGCTAAATTAAAGTATCCTGAAGCTGTTCATCTTTGGGAGAAGAATTCACAACCCAAGGTTAGTGAATTTTAACTTCCAAAGTTATATATACTACAGTTATATACCTGAGTTTTTTTTTGTCCTCCCTTTCCGCACTGTTTAAGCTGTATGGGGTTTTCCTTGGCAAGGGGAGAGAGTATAGGATTAATGCTGAGTATTTTTGAATGTACTCTGGCCCCATCTTTTGAATTGGCTATCTTCGGTTTATTTATCACATGTCAGGGGCAACTCTTATTTTCTAACTATACACACACACACACACACACACACACACACACACACAAAGTTATGATTATCATGGTAGACACCATAAATTTAATCACTTTTGCAGAACAAATATTAGCCAGGTACATAAAAACGTTGCTGCTACTGTTCAAAGATATCGTGAAAAATTTCCAAACCGAAGAATACCAAATTGTAAAACGTTTGAGGCCATTGAAAGACGCCTTGTGGATATTGGCACGCTAAAACCTATACCAGTTAACACCGGTTGGCAAAGATTTCGACAAACTGCAAACGTTAAAGAAGAAATACTCGATGCTGTTCAGTTATCTCCTACTATAAGTACTAGCTAGAACATTGTCACTTTTTTTCGATGTTTCCTCTACCAGCGTATAGCAAACTTTTTGCGAACAACATTGAATCCATTGCAAGTATAGAGTAGGCGAGATTTGTTACCACAAGATTATACCAAGTGCAGAAATTTTTCCCAGTGGTTAATTTGACAATGCACACAAGATCCTAACTTCCTGAACTGCATTTTGGTTACCGATGAATCTTGTTTTACTAGAAACTTGATTCTTAATTTTCGAAATATCCATACTTGGGCTGAAGAAAACACTCATATGACTGCTGTTTACCATTTCTTTAAATGCCTGGTGTGGTCTTCTAAGCGACATCATTGGCCCCTTCTCTTTGCAAAATAATCTTAATGAACTCCTAGAAGATATTCCGCTAGGCATTATGCAAAGGTTGTTGTTGATGCATGATGGCGCTCCAGCTCACTTTTCTCATAGTGTCACTGATTATTTTAACGCAACAAGACCAATGGGTTTGTCGAAACGGACCTTTTAAATGGCCACCACGATCGCCGGATTTAACACCGTTAGTTATTTGGTGAGGGGCTTGATGAAGTCTATGGTTTATTCTGTCAGTCATTGGCGGATCCAGGGGGGGGGGGGGGCTGTGGGGGGTGCAGCCCCTCCCTTTGAAAAATTTGTCGTCATTAAAAGATAGAATTTGACTTTCCTTAAAAACTACTAATGATAGAAACTTGAAGTTCGGAATTTAGACTTTAAACGCGATGTAGGTAACCACTAAGAAAGGAATTTCAAAAATGTAACCCCTAAGGGGCTTAAATGGTGGAATTGTCGTTTAACTCTAACGGAAATCTATTGTTGAGATTTTAAACCATATGTTTTTTGTTTGAATATCGATTTAACGTTACAATAGTATTAAAACAGACATTCACATAAAATATGGCAACTGATTATTTAAATATTAGTGGTAATCAAATTATGCATACTGTGATTCCCATGATTGGGGATGGTGCGTGTTTATTTCGATCTCTTCTCCATATATATATACTTCTCCATATATATACATTTCCTACTACATATATATATACTTTTCCATATGTATAAGAGGTTTTGTCCTGACTGACAGAATCAACGCAGAGCAAAAACTACTTATGATTAGAAACTTCGGAATTTAGATTTTAAAAGCGATGTAGGTAACCACTAAGAAAGGAATGTCAAAAATGTAACCCCTAAGAATATCTAAAATGTAAATGGCGAAATTGTCGTTTAACTCTAACGGACATCTATTTTCTTATTTCTAGAAAATATATCTAATTAGGACTAATTTTAAAGAATTTGATACGACGAGTTTAACTCGAAAGGCCCTATTGGGCGTCGAAAACCATGTTTTACAGCCGAAAAATGAAGCATTCACGACGAGTAAGTCATTTTTTGTTTCGGCGGTTTTAGTGAACTCTCTCCATTGCGCGTCTTCGTCTCTTCTACTGAGCCGGCAGCTTCCCCCTCCAACATTCCACCTACCGGAAGCTCAAAATCTACTAAATCTCCTTAACATCAGTTAACATTTTATATTAGATCAATACCAAGATAATGGTCACAGAATTGATTTTAAAGGCTCGCGGGCGAAGCCGCGGTGGGGAATGCTAGTGTATATATATGGAGAAGTATATATATATGGAGAAGAGATCGAAATAAACACGCACCATCCCCAATCATGGGAATCACAGTATGCATAATTTGATTACCACTAATATTTAAATAATCAGTTGCCATATTTTATGTGAATGTCTGTTTTAATACTATTGTAACGTTAAATCGATATTAAAAAAAAAAACATATGGTTTAAAATCTCAACAATAGATTTCCGTTAGAGTTAAACGACAATTCCACCATTTAAGCCCCTTAGGGGTTACATTTTTGAAATTCCTTTCTTAGTGGTTACCTACATCGCGTTTAAAGTCTAAATTCCGAACTTCAAGTTTCTATCATTAGTAGTTTTTGCTCTGCGTTGATTCTGTCAGTCAGGACAAAGCCTCTTATATATATAGAGATGAGAAAAAATATTACAAGTAAAATATTTGAGAAAAAAAAAGGTTTTTCAAAAAGTAAAATTGGTCTTTTAACTGAGCCTTGAAAAAAAGGGTAAGACAAATCTTTGAAGAAAAAAAATCATGTTTGTTCTTCATATTTTATTTTTTAAAAAAGGGTATGAAAAATGTTTGAAAAAGAAGAGAAGTTTTTCAAAAAGTAAACTTGGTCTTTTAAGTAAACAGTATATTCTTAGGAATAAATCTTAAAGTTATTTACCCCCAAAAACTAAAAATAAAGTTATTTTAAATATCCTTTAAGTGAATGCTTTATATGCATATAGCTCCAATGATATTAGGAAGTTTTTCCATATCATTCGCAATTAAAGTTTAGTGAGCCACAACTATATGCAAAACCATGAGGTGATATAAGGTAAATAAATTGAGGTGGGCTCTCTTGGTGAGGCAAACCTGCACAAAAGCCTCTACATTTTTTTAAAACCCATGTGGGTAATGATGTGAAATTTTTTGTAACATACGAAGTAGCTCTTTGTAAAATTTTTTTTTTGTTGAAAAATTGTCCTTTTTGCTAAGGACTTAAAGTTCTTTTTGATTTTAAAAAACCGTCAATGAAATTAGGCCCGATTACAAAGTCTCCCAAAAGATAAGGTAAATATTACTGATTCTGTTTCCAAATCGAGAAAATTGTTTTTTAAACTTGAAATCTAACCAGCCTCTGAAAATATCCTCAATATTCCATTTAAAGAAAAATGCAAAGAAAATCAGAACACAAAAGCTGGAGTGATGTTTACCTACTGGGAGTCAATTTACTGCTGTTGTCCTCTTGGGTCCATACATGTCAAGGACCAGGCAGTCATATTACCCCCTGGAAATTGAGCCCACCTTCTCTCTATTCACCTTGGAATTGGCTTATGACTTATGCCTTCTATCTTTTTTGTAGAAAAAGAAAATGGCTTATACATTTACTGTCATTGGTCAGTTGCATTTTTATTTTTTTTTTAGATTGTTTTAAAATTAGATAAAAATAAAAATGAAGAAATGCTGAAGCTCCACAGGAAAGCTGAAAGTTTAGGCCTTGTTTCTGTGCCTGTAAAAGAAGAAAGTTCTTACCTGAATAATGATTTAACTGTTCTTGGGATTGGCCCAGGATTAGAAGAATTAGTGAATGAAGTAACAGGCCATCTTAAACTATTATAACTCTGTAAGGATTTAATAAAATATTTGTTTTTCATAAATGCCTGTAAAAGAAGAAAGTTCTTACCTGAATAATGATTTAACTGTTCTTGGGATTGGCCCAGGATCAGAAGAATTAGTGAATGAAGTAACAGGCCATCTTAAACTATTATAACTCTGTAAGGATTTAATAAAATATTTGTTTTTCATAAATGTAGTTATTTATTACATTTTTAAGGTGACAGTTGTAATTCTTGAAAGTACTACTAATCTTTAGTTACCATTGTTCCCAATGATGAACATTGCTATATAGGTACCTTTTTCCTGCTTCCACTGTCCCTCAAATGGGCCAGCCAAGTCCAAGTGAATTCTTTCCAATCTATCTCTGGTACACTTCATGGATACACAAGGGAACTTTTGGTTTGTTCTTCCATCCTTCTTGGCATGGCCCTGACCAACCTCTCAACATATTTATCTATGCCAGGCCACCAGGTATAGCATCTATCATGCTGATGATTTCCTACCATCTATCTCAGAATGACTTGAATGTAATGTTTTCAGTACTAGTTCTGAACTGACTCCCGGGCATGGCCTGTTTTGAGAGGTTATGTGACCCTGATGTTATCCAACTCTCATCGCCTTGTTTTTTGTTAAAAAGGAGCCTTGATTAGCTTTAATAGATTCCAGCTTTCGACTCCCGCTCATTCTTTAAAGATAAATAAATCCCCAAATAGGTATGGTTCCAAATTGCTGGAACGGCTCCATGGAACCTAATACACGTAACCGGTAGCTGTTAGGAGCAGTTCCAACATGGATGGCTTGACGGCTCCGGTCAGAGCTGTTTGCTTTCTCAGGCCTTCACTAGACTCTTGGGAGCTGGAATTGGAGCTGTTTAACTGTTTAATTTAAAAGTTACTGATACAGTGTTTACTCGTTTGAACTTGAAGAACAATACGTTTTGTGTATGCACATTTTTATTTTTAATAGCAAACAGGTTTTCATTTCATTTTAACATGTCATCATTTTCATTTTTTTAATTTGGCTTACTTATAATTTTTGTTTGTTTACAAGTGATATATTTAGTGGATAAAGATATGAACTGTGAAAATGCTTAATTTTGTTTATCTAATTTTTTTTAATGCTAACAAAAAATCGTTAATTTTTTGTTTAAATAAATTTTATTCACCTCCATACATATAATATACTGTGAGAAAGATACAATTTATAAAATAAATTTTTTGTTTAAATAAATTTTATTCACCTCCATAAATATAATATACTGTGAGAGAGATACAATTTATAAAATAAATATACATGTTTATATCTGCTTTATATATTATGTTTATAACTGGCATCAAATTTATTTAAATATATAATTATAATTTATATATTTAAAAGATTATAAATACTGAATTAATTTTTATTTGTAAAAAATAGAAATAATAAAAAATTTTACAAGATAATTTGTTTGTTTAACATCACTTTATGCCACTAAGGCTAATCGGACGATGCTGCAGTGTGAGTCCTAAATTTTGCCTATCCAGGTATAATTAGGATAGGGATCTTTAACCAGTACATGACATTGTACAGGCTCGGGACCTCCATTTTATGTCCTATCCGAGGGACAGCATGGCTAAGGAATTTTTACTCCCATTAAAATATCCTAGGAATAATTGGTTATTCTTTACATTAGTTTTTAAAAATACCATTATCATTCAAAATAATATTATATTATTATAATATTATATTATACCCTGGATTCGTGGAAGGTGGGATGGCCGAGTGGACAAAGGCACTTGCAGTAGGTAATCAAAGTTAAGCTACGTCGAGCGTGTTTAGTACTTGGATGGGTGACTGCTCCATTCGGGTGACCACCCACACAATCCAAGCCTACCCCAACCCCCAGGTATTTGAGGCTCGTCAGCCTACTGGAGGCGACTCACACCGACGGTGCGTAGGAGTGATGGGGTCTGTTTGCAAAGACCACCTCCAGTTACTTTATGATGCAACATCCAGTTACTTTTAGTAAACAGTTACTTTCAACAAACTGTAGTGGTTATAAATACTGATAACCTTAATTGTTAATTTCAGTGATGATATTGTAATTTCAGTAATAATATTGTAATTTCAGTGATAATAAAAAATGGGTCTGTTGAAATTACCTCAAGAAATTTCTGACAAAAACAAGGCAATTCCGTTTTTGCTAGAAAATGATATTTTACATAGAAAAAGGGTGTGTTCTAATGGACAAGAAATGAAATTATCATTTTCAGAAAAAAATGAAAGATGGGTGTGTTACAAAAGAAGATGCAGGGAAACCATAGCTCTAAGAAAAGGGACATTTTTTAGAAAATAGTAAAATTCCATTAACAAACTTTATTTATTACTTTCACTTACCTATATATGAAATATATAGTGAGTGGAAGTATTGCGATCGTGAAAAATTTCGACTTCCGGTTTTTAACGGAAATACACGTTTTGGGGTCCCCTGAGTCCAAATAACCAAGTCCCGCGAAATGGTGTGTGTGTGTGTGTGTGTGTGTGTGTGTGCGTGCGTGCGTGCGTGCGTGCGTGCGTGCGTGCGTGCGTGCGTGCGTGTGTGTGTGTAAACAGACTAGCTCAAAAACTATAAACCGTGCGAACCTAAAATTGGGTATTTAGTGTATGTATATGCCCGCGAGGTGACAGCAAAAATTTCATCAAAATTGCTCAAAGGGAGGGGGTACTTTATTTAATAACTTTTTAAGTTTTTTTCAATTTTCTCAAAAACGGTTCAAACGATTTTGATTAAACTGAGTATTTGATATAATAATATGCCCGAGATATGACTGTAAAAATTTCATCAAAATTGATCAACCGGAGGGGGAAAATGATAATACAAAATTTATTATTTTGTATCATTTTCGGGTTTTTATTTTATTTACTCAAAAACGGCTTTAACGATTTTGATCAAACTGGGTATTTGATGTATGCATATGCCCGAGATATGACTGCAAAAATTTCATCAAAATTGATCAAACGGAGGGGGGACTTTACTTAATAAATTTTGTATCATTTTCACATGTTTTTTTTATTTACTCAAAAAAGGCTTTAACGATTTTGATCAAACTGGGTATTTGATGTATGTATATGCCAAAGATGTGATAGCCAACATTTCATCAAAATTGGTCAAACAGAGGGGGCACTTTATTTCTTTTTTTTTCCAATCTTTACCTTTTTTTCGATGATCTCAAAAACGGCTTTAACCACTTTTATCAAATTTGTCATGTTTCATGAAAATCAGGTGTTCTTTAATATCAGGTAAACTTTATCATTATTGAAATGTTCTGAGGGGGCTTAAATAGGGTAGGGGCCTTTTTTTTTGTTAGTTTTTTTGTTTCCTATAAAGTACCTTTGTTTTTGTTTATATGGAGAAATTAACTGTCTCTCGTTATGCCTAAAAATAAGAAATGGCTAAATATGAGATATGATAAAAAATAAAGAAAACATTTAGAGGAGAAAAAAAGAATGTGGAATACGCCTTTAATGACAGACCATTGTTCATAATTAAAGTCGTTCTGTTTATTTAAGAAGTAGCAATAAGCAAAACGCATTAATTTCTATTCTAAGTAAGTTGGTGAGTGAAAGTTGTGTGTTGCGAGCACGCACCAGATTTTTTTTTATATAGTTGGAGTAATAAGTACGTATTGTAATACAGGTTATAAATATTGTTATCAAAATAAGGGTAAAGGTACTGAAGAGCGGCTGATGGGCATGGCCTGTTTTGAGAGGTTATGTGACCGTCATATAATCGAACTCCCGTCCCCTTTATTTCAGTTAAAAAGTCCCTTGATTGGCTTTAATAGATTCTAGCTTTCGACTCCCGCTCGCTCTTCAGAGATAAATAAACCCCCAAATGGTCCTTATCAGTGGAGATCGGGCCTAAAAGTAACTGGATGTTGCGTCATAAAGTAACTTGAGGTGGTCTTCACAAACAGACCCGTGTATCCCATCGAGAATCGTGGTGTGTTTTCCAGGATATCAGTAACCGCCCAGAGGTTTGGTACAAGATCGTTATGCTTCAGGGAAAGAAATATAGGTCCTCGGGGCCTGCTGACTCTGGGCTACCATAATCCTTGGACCTAGACAAGTTTGTCACTGTCCTTGAACCCGAGAGAGCTGATGCCATCAGTGGGAAGGACACTGCCAAATTGGCCCCAATGGGATTATGGAGCTATGGGCAGTCTGCCGTTGCACCATGGTGACCATGGCTTGCAGCAACTTGAGGTTTGGGCTACCCCCTCCAGGCTGTCTGTGCTCCCGAAAGCACCACAAATGTCTGTAAGAAGACCACACTGCGCGGCCAAAGGTCTCATTAGGCCTAATGCGCCAACCGGGGAAAAAAAAAAAAAAAACTTGAACGCTTAATGGAACCTAATAAGCAGTTGGAACTGGAACAGTTGGCGCTACTTCGTCATTTAAACCTTCCGTTACATCCCTACCCCAAAAGGGTCTTTTTCAGTGGAGATCGGGCCTTACTTTGAAGGACGCCTTAGTGAACGGCGCAGGAGCCACTGTCCAGAACTAGTAAATTTTCAACACTCTACCTTTAAAAACTTTTGATGCTAAAAAGTGATCTAATTTTGTTATAAACAGGGTTTGAAATTAACTTCGGAAAGTTAATAAACGTGTGAGTTGTAATAAAACGATACCTGAGCGAGTAATCGAAAAATCTATATTATTTTCAAATTCAGCACCTCAATTAACCTATTAGCTCACCCCATTATCGTTATATCGCATAACTCGTAACTTGGTGAGTAGTTAAGGGTTAATGGTCTTTTAAAAATACCAATTATGTCTATCACATCAACTATGTCTATACCCCGGACCTTCCGACATTTTGCAAAACAACTAGCTCACCCTATAGTCGATTGCGCCCGCGAATCAGCATCAATAAGCTAATTATTGATGTTAAAATCAATATAAGATAATTTATTATACCAAAAAAGGTTTTCCTAAAAACGATTAACCCAATAGTGTATACTAATATGGAGAAAAAAAGAAAAGAATCTTATATATTTATTTTAAAGTAATTAAAATCAAGCTTAGACTCATATTAGATATCGTTGTAATAAAGATCATATCATGACTTCTATTTTCTGGACCGAAATATAAAAGTTATATCGTTATAAGTTAATTATTTATAAATAAATAAGTTAATTATTTAAGTTAATATTAAGTTATAAGTTAATTATTTATTAGAACTCCAAAACTCGCGCGGGGCTCATTACTGCCTATGGGGAGCGACCCGTGGGTGGCGGTTGGGAGGATGGTCGGTGGAAATTTCTAGGAAGTTCCTCCCGGTTAAGTCCGTATGACTCCCTGACCAACAATGAGAGGGTACCCCCTCTCCAGGGTTGCTGGAGGATGTAACGTAGGTTTGAACACCCTACTCCCATATAATTAGTTTACCCAAACAGTCATGATCTCCCTAAGGTAAAACGCTCATTATTCGGAGGTAAACTAGTCCCCCGTTCGGGTTTCCGGGTAGGTACTACTTTAGGGGATTCATACCACAAGTTGAAAAATATAGATTTAAGTATAGGGACGTGAAACGTGAGGAGTTTGAATATAGCCAGTGGGTTAAAATCTGTTGCGAATGAGGTTATGGGATATAGTTTAGATATTCTGGAGCTGCAAGAGGTCCAGAGTCAGGAGAGTGGAAGTACACTTAGTGGTACGGTGGGAGCGGAAACTATTGTTTTTCCACCAGATTTCTTATTAGAAATAGGTCAATTTTCGCGTTAAAGGACATTCAATTTACTTATTTCAATTTGACTCGGATAACTACCTTTCAATTGCTCGCATCATTGCAAAAATATCCGTGGCTAGAAATCGCTCAGATAGAGAGAATTCAAAGAAATAACATACAGAAGCTGAAGGATCCCGATGTGAACGACCAGTACTCTGTAGAGCTTAATACTAAGCTTTCTAGTGACCCGTCCCCAATTGACTCAGTTGAGTATAACTGGTCAGTGTGTACTAGAGCTCTAGACGCAACAGCTGAGTCTATCCTGGGACATGAGCAAAGGATGCCTCATTCCCCCTGGTTCGATGATCAATGTGAGTCCGCCTCTGACCAGAAGAATATGGCATACAAAGCGATGTTGCAGCGAGAAACGAGAGGAAACGTATAGGAGTATAGAAGACTTTATAGAGAAGAGAAGAAGCTGCACCGTAAAAAGAAGAGGAAGTATGAAAGGGAACAGCTTCAGAAGATAGAGGAAATTCATGGCAGCTAAGAACTGAGAGACTTCTTTCGCATGGTCAATTGCGGTAGAAAGCCGTTCACCCCTTATCAAAGATCTTGTTTGGATAAGGAAGGTAACCTACTGTCAAGTAAAGAGGAAGTATTGGCAGAATGGAGAAGGCACTTTAGCGAACTCCTTTCTAATACCGCTCCTATATAGGAAAATAATGATCAGAGCACTAATAGAACTCGGGAGGAGGATTTAGAAGTTTAGTTTGAGCCCCCTGATGAAGACGAGGTACTCAGTGCAATTGATCAGCTGAAACGTCATAAGGCCCCTGGAAGTGATGGTCTGCCAGCTGAGTTGTTCAAGAATGGAGGTGAAGAACTATTGAAGGCCTTACACAACCTGATAATGACAGTCTGGATGGAAGAGATGATGCCTACAGCCTGGAACTGGAAAGAAGCTGGGCCAGTACCTGAGATTCATAGGGTTTTTAATTTATTTTTCCATAATTAAAATCCGATTGATCAAAATATTATTTTAAAAATGTCTAATAGGTATTGCTCGGTCCCTCAGTGTTCAATTAGAAAATCAAAAGACGTTCCAAAAAATAAAAAGCTTTCTAAAGAGTGGATTGTAAAATTAAGAATAGATAAGCTTGTTTCGAAACATATGACGATATGTAGTCTTCATTTTAAAGAAAATGACTATATTTATCCAGGTAAATATTAGTATTTGACATTTTATTATTCCAAAATGCTAGCCAAAATAAAAACTTTTATGCAAATAAAACTGGGACCATACTGTCATAGATTTGTTTTTCTTTTTTAAATTTCCCCATTTTTGTCTTACATCCGTTGTGCTTAATTGTTCCAAGTTTTCATTGCGAAGCATGAAAGTTTTGACAAATAAATAAATAATATGACAAAGAATCTAAGCTGTCATTTTCATGACAGCTGTCATAACAATGATTGTATGAATAGGTAATTAATGTTATTACTTACCGAAAAATGTAAAGTTACAATGTTGTGATTGCATTTACCAGAACAACCAGTTTTACATGTACAATTACAAGAAAATTGCTCATTATTATTAATACATTTGATTTCCACTTTTATTTATGTGGCAGTCCTTTGAGATCGCTTGTCTGAAGGTACAAGGCTTGTAAAATAACTGTTTTTTACTTATAGATATTATTCCACATGGAATTATGTGGTTTGCATCAAGGATAGCCTGCCCTTCAATTAATGGCCTTTAAAAATTACTAACTACAACTATGTCTATCCCCATTCCTTCCGACATTTTGCAAACTACTAGCGCACCCCATAGTCGATTGCGCCCACGAATAGGCCTTAATAATTCAATAACAAAACTCCCATCTCTTGTGTGAAAGTACTTGAAAGAATATTTCTTATTATATCTCAAGTCTTTATTTAGTCGCCTGCAGTGGTACACCTATGAGACTGGGTGGGTAGTCCGTGGTCCCGCTCTCGGCGCACTGCTCGCTCACATTTAAAAATTAATTAGTCCAGCTGTATGCGTCCCATAATGGTCGGACATAGCTTAAAATTAAATCTGAATTGTCCTTTTTATAAGGGTTATGCCAAAATTTCATAGACTGCTATACTACGAAAATTCCTCGCAGGCTATTTATTAAAAATCGAAAATGAAATGAAGTAAAAAATTTACCAAAAATAATTTATTCCGATTGTAGATTTTTTTTGTGTGTTTTATTTTTAGAATAGCCATATAGACAACCAAATGCTGCGCATTATCGAACTTTCCCCCAAAAAATTGGACGAAGTTGAAATTAGTTGCAACGTCGAACGATCTAGCACGGCACGTGTTAGAGAGAGACAGAACTCCCAAGGCAAAACATATAATGCCATCTCGACATGGAATTGACTATATTAATCACTAAAATTTAACAAAGACTTGAATCCTGTACCACTACAACCCATAAAGGGTCTTGGGTGCAGTACTGTTTCTTCATCAGCGGTCATGCAAGGTGATTTGACCATGATCACACTCAACCGCCAGGTTTTTCCCTCTTAATTTTTCAATTAAGGGTAGCTCCTTTATTGAGGCTGGGTTTGCCCCATTAGGATCTCTCAGACCCAGAGACAGTTATGGACACTAAAAGAACCAAGTCAGCAGATAGCTAACTCCCCCACCTAAGCCTGTTTATATACCCCCTCAATTGTAACCCCATAGTCAGTAACGTTTTAGATGTCGTAATTAGTTAGTTCCAGTAGTATTAGCCTGGTGTACCAATGTTAATTGTATTCTTTTATCCAATAAAGTTTTTTTTAATCAATTTTCAAGAAGAAAATCTAAGTGGCACCCGAACTTAGGGACCTGGCGGTTCTTCAAGACAGAAGATTGAAGAAATATTCCAGTAGATCAAAAGAACTCGACGAAATATCCCTGGAAGTAACAGAGTTTGGGACTGGTTGATAACAGATCTGATTGTAAGGCCACTAAGTAGATCCGAAGAAATAACCCAGCGGTAACAGGATCAGGACTTACTATTTGAAGGTGCGTTTCAACGCTTTACACCAGCTCCAAGAACTGTGTTGATTTATCTTTACAGATATAGGGTCATTCCATATCAAGTGGTCCAAAGTGGTTTAGAAAAAAATTATAATTTTACCACCAATTACGTATGGAATCAGTAGTTCAAATCAATTTTTTAAAATTTTTTAGGATCAACCGTTTCAAAATGGCAGTCATTTTTGTATCACCTTTCAGGCCGATTTTTGAGTTTTTAAGCTCTCACAGAAAACTCATTTTCTCAAGACTGGTAAGTCATAGACTAATAATTCAAACACAATTGTTTTCCTTAAAGTCTGTTCTATATTTCTTGTTCTCTTTATTATTTGAATATTTTGAAGTGCAATACTTGAAAAGTGCTATTGAAAACAACTGCTTTAATTTCTCAAAACACCGTTTTTTGAGGGTAAGTTTTGGGTATAAGGGGATGTACATCAAAGCTGATTTTTGGCATGATAATAAACCTAACTAAGTAGCTTTCATTAAAAGTACTCTTAACCCTGATATTCATTACCTTATTTATTTATTAGAGATGAGAGATGGTCAACTGTTCTTCAATTACGATAGGTTAAATGATGGTCAGGATTTTCAGTTACAATGATATTTATTATGGTAAGCCAACGTTTCGATCAACTTGTGGATCTTCATCATGGCTAAAAGAAAACAAATATATGAGTATCTATGCTAGAGGGTGACAATAAATGGATACATTACAGAACTGATAATAATATAAAAGATGGTGTATACATAAATATTGAAACCATAAACGGACCATTCTATATCCACTAATTGGTACACCAAACCCACTTATTCTGGCCGACTCCTTAACTATTTTTCCCAACATCCACCGTAGCCTGACCTTGTCCGATCCACAATTTCATTGTCATAACAAAATCCGCCTGAAAAATATCTTACAATCTAACGATTTTCCTGAGCACTTAATAAAAACACTTATCAATAACAATGCTAAAACTCAAAATCTCTCTAACAACTCTTCACAACCTCCGATTTCTACTTTCCAATACAGATCTATCCCATATATCCCCATTCTCTCAAACAAAATTAAAAAATCCTTCTCATCGAGTTTCCCACACATGCGCCTAGTATTAAAAAATAACAATAAATTAAAAAATCTTTATGCAAAACTCAAAGACCCTGTACCTCTCCTAGACAAGTGTAATGTAGTTTATCGTATCCAGTGCTCCACGCTTAATTGCAACAGTTGCTATATAGGTGAAACCAAAAATTATTTAAAAAAACGTATTTATCAACATAAATACAGTATTTCCACGCGTAATTCGTCTACATCTAAATTGGCAGAACATGCCATTGCCCACAACCATTCCTTCGACTTTGAGAACCCCTCCATATTAGCAACTGTATCTAACCACGACAAACGTCTCCTCTCAGAATCCATTTTCATCCATCTAGAAACAAATAACCCGGTAAATCACAAAACAGATCAAGAGATAATTTCATCCACTTATTCTAACATCTTCCGCATCCTCAAATCCTAGTTTAGATTTCATAGGTACCTGCAATTATCTCTGTACCTCTTGTACTATTATTATTTTTTGTATTGTATGCTTCTTTCTGTATATTTTCCATATTTGTATGCATTGTTACATTATGTATTATCTCATTTTTATGTTATTATTCAGTCCAGACACAACTATTTGTATACAGTACCATACATTTTGTTAGTTTTAAATATTTTTGTTCACTCAGTTGTCATGTGCCTTCACTTCAAAAGCGTTGGATTTCCCCGCCATAAACCTTTGAAGTCGGCAAACTAACCCCCTACCACTACCTCTCACCTTATTTTTACCTTTAGTCTTAGTATCCACCTGGACTCAGTAGGTAAATATCAGATTCTAGTTTATCTTGTTAACCAGCCTCTTATTTTAATATTTATGTATACACCATCTTTTATATTATTATCAGTTCTGTAATGTATCCATTTATTGTCACCCTCTAGCATAGATACTCATATATTTGTTTTCTTTTAGCCCTGATGAAGATCCACAAGTTGGATCGAAACGTTGGCTTACCATAATAAATATCATTGTAACTGAAAATCCTGACCATCATTTAACCTAGGTATCTTATTTATTTATGAATTTTTAAACTTCCCTTTTTTTAATTTTTCGTTAACTTTAGTGTCT
Source organism: Aelia acuminata (assembly GCA_911387785.2). Lineage (NCBI taxonomy): Eukaryota > Metazoa > Arthropoda > Insecta > Hemiptera > Pentatomidae > Aelia > Aelia acuminata. Next base: position 75,604,289 of record OU426978.1, on the reverse strand, counting down.
AATATCTCTGGTGGGCCAATTGATAAAAATCTCATTTTTTTATGTTTTTATTTTTATATTTAAGTATATTAGTAGCTACGAATTTTTGAAAATGGTCATTTTCGTGCTCATTTAACAATGCATAAACTTGATTATACTTATGATGATTATGTCCAACGAAAAACATTTTTAATCACTTTTTCATAAAAAAAAATAAAAATTTAATAGAGTATATTTTAATTATAATTAAACCCATTTTTTTTTGCCTTGAATATAGATAAAATTTAAAACAAAACAATTAATAAGGAATATTAAAAGTAAAAAAAATCATAAATAGTAAAATACTAATTAAGTATAATCAAGTTTATGCATTGTTAAATAAGCACGAAAATGACCATTTTCAAAAATTCGTAGCTACTAATGTACTCAAATATACAGGTTGAAATTTCTTGCAGTTGATTTATGCTGCATGTAAGCATAACATGTAAAAAAATGAGATTTTTATCAACTAGCCCACCAGAGATATTGGAGCCTTAAGTTAACAAATAATTAAAAAATGTGAAGTTTAAAAATTCATAAAAAAATAATGTAAAGAATTTACGGGTTAAGAGTACTTTTAATGAAAGCTACTTAGTTAGGTTTATTATCATGCCAAAAATCAGCTTTGATGTACATCCCCTTATACCCAAAACTTACCCTCAAAAAACGGTGTTTTGAGAAATTAAAGCAGTTGTTTTCAATAGCACTTTTCAAGTATTGCACTTCAAAATATTCAAATAATAAAGAGAACAAGAAATATAGAACAGACTTTAAGGAAAACAATTGTGTTTGAATTATTAGTCTATGACTTACCAGTCTTGAGAAAATGAGTTTTCTGTGAGAGCTTAAAAACTCAAAAATCGGCCTGAAAGGTGATACAAAAATGACTGCCATTTTGAAACGGTTGATCCTAAAAAATTTTAAAAAATTGATTTGAACTACTGATTCCATACGTAATTGGTGGTAAAATTATAATTTTTTTCTGAAATGATCGAGCAACCACTTTGGACCACTTGATATGGAATGACCCTATAGTAAAATAAGTAAGGTATTATTTAATAATAGTGTTACGGGCTTCGGGTTCGATAAAATGAACAATTAACACTAGGACAATAATTTATTAATCAATACTCACAAGGGTAATTACTGCCTTATTATCAGATACAAACCAGGCTGTGTATGCAGACTCTAATTACTTATAACTAACCGCACGGGTTAAAACAAGAGTCTTTTCTACGACATACACTATCACCACAATAACTTATCACAATAAGGCTTACCACTTATCACAATAGACTTATCACTGTTCACTACGAAGTCCACACCACGGGTGTTGCCAAACAACTCCGCTGAGGCCTGTCAGAGCCGGTATTTATTAGTCTTGGGTGGATTCTAGAAGGTTCGGGGTTCATCCAGAACAAAGTCTTTGATCTTCCCCGACAGCCAGTGCGGCACCGAACAACGGACGCATTGTTCACCAAAGGCGCTTTGTCTACTACCGCTGGCCGCAACACTACCCCCTCCTTAATGCTGATCTGTCCCAGATCAGGTCGTGAATGGGGTGGAGTAGGCTCAGGTGTTTTCTCCTCTTCAGCTTCCAGCAGGACTTTTCCTGTTTTCTGACCAAGTGTTAGAAGCACAGCAAGTTTCTTGGCACTACCAGGCGAAGCCACCCTCAACGAAAGGACACTGGCCGGTGCAACAGAGTCGAGCTCCACAATGCCAAACGTATTTGACATTATACAAACACCAGAAGTTGGGTCCGGGACCTGGCTTGGATCAATCCTTACAACACTTGCTTTGGAAACCAGCACCTGTTGGTTGTGAGGGTCTAGACCAATGCTCTGCTCAACTAAGATTCCGTTAACAGCACCATGAGCAGCTGATGGTTTGCTCTCATCACCATTCGATTCGAGTCCTACTACCGCTGTTGGACTTTCTGTAGTCCCATGGGTAATATTGGGCTTAGGAGGAGGCCGTCCAGGTCCTCGAATGATGCCACTCACTGTCACTTCATTGTCAGTTTCTCTCTCCAATTTCAATTTCTCTGCTAAGGGGTCATCATCCTCATCAGAATGAGTAACATGCGTTCTCCTGTTTAACATTTCAAGTTCAGCATCATCAGGCTTCATAGACCCACACCAAGCCTTTCCCTGATTCAAGGTTCTTTGCTTGCTGTACCTGATTAGCCGACCACTGATTGAAAAGGTTCCAGAGTTTGTCACTTGATCGTTTCCAGCCCTCCCCGATATGGCAGTCCTATGTTCATTCAATGACCGCTTGGCCAAACTCTTCTCAAATGCTCCAAACAGACGCCGACAAGCCTCCAAGCTTCCAGCCGGCTCCCAGCCACTCTGTTCAGAAGGGCATCCCTCCCATCCAAGGGTGTATCCGGCCCTCCTCGATACGGCTGACCTCTGTCCATTCAAAGACCGCCTGGCCAAACTCTCCTCAAATGCTCCAAGCAGACGCCGACAAGCCTCCAAGCTTCCAGCCGGCTCCCAGCCACTCTGTTCAGAAGGGCATCCCTCCCATCCAAGGGTGTATCCGGCCCTCCTCGATACGGCTGACCTCTGTCCATTCAAAGACCGCTCGGCCAAACTCTCCTCAAATGCTCCAAACAGACGCCGACAAGCCTCCAAGCTTCCAGCCGGCTCCCAGCCACTCTGTTCAGAAGGGCATCCCTCCCATCCAAGGGAGTATCCGTATTGCTTTTTTCCTGGATGGAACCTACGGGAAACAACAAACTCTTCTTCCTTATCTTGGGAGCTATCACCATCCTCGAGATGATCTCTCAAGTTCTCAATATCCTCCCTTCCTTTTTCAACACCAGTGGTTGACTCAACTTCCATGACTTCTCTTGTCGAATCCACCTGAACAAGCCTTCCCACTTCAACAGGCGTTTCCTCAGCGCCTTCATCGCAATCTTCCTTGTCAGGTTTAGCATACCTAAAAGTACTAGAATCCATGACAGTCTGTACAGCAGCTAACCCTGCATTTCCTATTCTTTCAGGCTTGGGTTTCATGAACTCCTCGAAATGAACACCACAAGAGGATACACACACAAGAGCATCCACCTCTCTCAATCCGTCAAGCGGCACCTTCACATCTTCAACACTCACTTGAGGATCAAGGTCGAAGGGCTCTTCTTCTTCTTCTTTATCATTTTGCGTAGCACTAAGAACCTTCTTAACCGAAATCTTAGGAGTATCACTATCAACTAACTTATTTTCTAAAGTAGTAAAACATTCTGATAACGTAGAAAATAACTCATTTTGATTTTCTAACAACTCATTTTTAAATTCTAACAACTCATTTTTCAATTTACTAAATTTTGTTTCAAAAAGAACGTGATCTGGATCTTCTCCACTACTAATTAAAGCTTCCCTGAGCCTTTGTTGCAATATAGACTTGTTCCCAGAAGTATCCAAATCGCGTTCTTCTAATTCCCTTTTTAAATCTGCTACTTTCAAATCATACAATCTTAAACCACCGGTTGACATTTTAAATATTATATACAATTATCAAAATTAAAATTAACAAATCAAAACTTAAAGACTAACAACAATAAGTTAATTATGAACTAACAACGAAAAAAATAAATCTAATCCTATTGTTGCGGTCAGCGGTAGTAGACAAAGCGCCTTTGGTGAACAATACGTCCGTTGTTCGGTGCCGCACTGGCTGTCGGGGAAGATCAAACACTTTGTTCTGGATGAACCCCGAACCTTCTAGAATCCACCCAAGGCTAATAAATACCGGCTCTAACAGGCCTCAGCGGAGTTGTTTGGCAACACCCGTGGTGTGGACTTCGTAGTGAACAGTGATAAGTCTATTGTCATAAGATAGTGTGATAAGTGGTAAGCCTTATTGTGATAGGTTATTGTGGTGATAGTGTATGTCTTAGAAAAGACTCTAGTTTTAACCCGTGCGGTTAGTTATAAGTAATTAGAGTCTGCATACACAGGCTGGTTTGTATCTGATAATAAGGCAGTAATTACCCTTGTGAGTATTGATTAATAAATTATTGTCCTAGTGCTAATTGTTCATTTTATCGAACCCGAAGCCCGTAACAACTGGTGTCAGAAGCGGGGTTATTTTTAGCATTAGCGTATTTATTTAGTTTGTTTTAAATAATTTTTCTGTTTGTTATTTTAGTTAATTATTGTAATTTAGGCTATTGAAAATTTGTTTGTCTATATTGAATATTGTTTATTTTATTTAATATTTGAGTTTTATCTAATCTTTTTGGTTTCTTTTAATAATTTAGTTTATTGTTTATAGTGTTGGGAATTTCATTTGTAATTTAAATCTTAGTAACTGTGTATAGGATTAGATTTCTTTTTTTTCGTTGTTAGTTATAATCAAATTATTGTTGTTAGTCTTTAAGTTTTGATTTGTTAATTTTAATTTTGATAATTGTATATAATATTTAAAATGTCAACCGGTGGCTTGAGATTGTATGATTTGAAAGTAGCAGATTTAAAAAGTGAATTAGAAGAACGCGATTTGGATACTTCTGGGAACAAGTCTATATTGCAACAAAGGCTCAGGGAAGCTTTAATTAGTAGTGGAGAAGATCCAGATCACGTTCTTTTTGAAACAGAATTTAGTAAATTGAAAAATGAGCTGTTAGAAAATCAAAATGAGTTATTTTCTACGTTATCAGAATTTTTTACTACTTTAGAAAATAAGTTAGTTGATAGTGATATTCCTAAGATTTCGGTTAAGAAGGTTCTTAGTGCTACGCAAGTTGATGAAGTGTTTCATTTCAACGAATCGAAAGGTGAAGGGGAAACTAATGATAAAGAAGAAAAAGAAGAGCCCTTCGACCTTGATCCTCAAGTGAGTGTTGAAGATGTGAAGGTCCCGCTTGGCGGATTGAGAGAGGTGGATGCTCTTGTGTGTGGATCCTCTTGTGGTGTTCATTTCGAGGAGGAGTTCATGAAACCCAAGCCTGAAAGAATAGGAAATGCAGGGTTAGCTGCTGTACAGACTGTCATGGATTCTAGTACTTTTAGGTATGCTAAACCTGACAAGGAAGATTGCGATGAAGGCGCTGAGAAAACGCCTGTTGAAGTGGGAAGGCTTGTTCAGGTGGATTCGACAAGAGAAGTCATGGAAGTTGAGTCAACCACTGGTGTTGAAAAAGGAAGGGAGGATATTGAGAACTTGAGAGATCATCTCGAGGATGGTGATAGCTCCCAAGATAAGGAAGAAGAGTTTGTTGTTTCCCGTAGGTTCCATCCAGGAAAAAAGCAATACGGATACTCCCTTGGATGGGAGGGATGCCCTTCTGAACAGAGTGGCTGGGAGCCGGCTGGAAGCTTGGAGGCTTGTCGGCGTCTGTTTGGAGCATTTGAGGAGAGTTTGGCCGAGCGGTCTTTGAATGGACAGAGATCAGCCGTATCGAGGAGGGCCGGATACACCCTTGGATGGGAGGGATGCCCTTCTGAACAGAGTGGCTGGGAGCCGGCTGGAAGCTTGGAGGCTTGTCGGCGTCTGCTTGGAGCATTTGAGGAGAGTTTGGCCAGGCGGTCTTTGAATGGACAGAGGTCAGCCGTATCGAGGAGGGCCGGATACACCCTTGGATGGGAGGGATGCCCTTCTGAACAGAGTGGCTGGAAGCCGGCTGGAAGCTTGGAGGCTTGTCGGCGTCTGTTTGGAGCATTTGAAAAGAGTTTGGCCAAGCGGTCTTTGAATGAACATAGGACTGCCATATCGGGGAGGGCTGGAAACGATCAAGTGACAAACTCTGGAACCTTTTCAATCAGTGGTCGGCTAATCAGGTACAGCAAGCAAAGAACCTTGAATCAGGGAAAGGCTTGGTGTGGGTCTATGAAGCCTGATGATGCTGAACTTGAAATGTTAAACAGGAGAACGCATGTTACTGATTCTGATGAGGATGATGACCCCTTAGCAGAGAAATTGAAATTGGAGAGAGAAACTGACAATGAAGTGACAGTGAGTGGCATCATTCGAGGACCTGGACGGCCTCCTCCTAAGCCCAATATTACCCATGGGACTACAGAAAGTCCAACAGCGGTAGTAGGACTCGAATCGAATGGTGATGAGAGCAAACCATCAGCTGCTCATGGTGCTGTTAACGGAATCTTAGTTGAGCAGAGCATTGGTCTAGACCCTCACAACCAACAGGTGCTGGTTTCCAAAGCAAGTGTTGTAAGGATTGATCCAAGCCAGGTCCCGGACCCAACTTCTGGTGTTTGTGTAATGTCAAATGTGTTTGGCATTGTGGAGCTCGACTCTGTTGCACCGGCCAGTGTCCTTTCGTTGAAGGTGGCTTCGCCTGGTAGTTTCAAGAAACTCGCTGTGCTTCTAACACTCGGTCAGGAAACAGGAAAAGTCCTGCTGGAAGCTGAAGAGGAGAAAACACCTGAGCCTATTACACCCCATTCACGACCTGATCTGGGACAGATCAGCATTAAGGAGGGGGTAGTGTTGCGGTCAGCGGTAGTAGACAAAGCGCCTTTGGTGAACAATACGTCCGTTGTTCGGTGCCGCACTGGCTGTCGGGGAAGATCAAAGACTTTGTTCTGGATGAACCCCGAACCTTCTAGAATCCACCCAAGGCTAATAAATACCGGCTCTAACAGGCCTCAGCGGAGTTGTTTGGCAACACCCGTGGTGTGGACTTCGTAGTGAACAGTGATAAGTCTATTGTCATAAGATAGTGTGATAAGTGGTAAGCCTTATTGTGATAGGTTATTGTGGTGATAGTGTATGTCTTAGAAAAGACTCTAGTTTTAACCCGTGCGGTTAGTTATAAGTAATTAGAGTCTGCATACACAGCCTGGTTTGTATCTGATAATAAGGCAGTAATTACCCTTGTGAGTATTGATTAATAAATTATTGTCCTAGTGTTAATTGTTCATTTTATCGAACCCGAAGCCCGTAACACTATACACAGTTACTAAGATTTAAATTACAAATGAAATTCTCAACACTATAAACAATAAACTAAATTATTAAAAGAAACAAAAAAAAAGATTAAATAAAACTCAAACATTAAATAAAATAAACAATATTAAAAAAAAAAGACAAACAAATTTTCAATAACCTAAATTACAATAATTAACTAATGTAATAAACAGAAAAATTATTTACAACAAACTAAATAAATACACTAATGCTAAAAATATACCCCACACCTGACACCAGTTGTTACGGGCTTCGGGTTCGATAAAATGAACAATTAACACTAGGACAATAATTTATTAATCAATACTCACAAGGGTAATTACTGCCTTATTATCAGATACAAACCAGGCTGTGTATGCAGACTCTAATTACTTATAACTAACCGCACGGGTTAAAACAAGAGTCTTTTCTACGACATACACTATCACCACAATAACTTATCACAATAAGGCTTACCACTTATCACAATAGACTTATCACTGTTCACTACGAAGTCCACACCACGGGTGTTGCCAAACAACTCCGCTGAGGCCTGTCAGAGCCGGTATTTATTAGTCTTGGGTGGATTCTAGAAGGTTCGGGGTTCATCCAGAACAAAGTCTTTGATCTTCCCCGACAGCCAGTGCGGCACCGAACAACGGACGCATTGTTCACCAAAGGCGCTTTGTCTACTACCGCTGGCCGCAACAATAGGGATATTACTGATACTGATTCTGATAGTGATAGTAGCGATATGGCACAAAATTATTCCATGACAAAAGAAGATTATGGTTATCCGATTAAGAATACTATAATGGTGATCCGATCCAATTTATTGCATTCTAAAACCCTTAGAAATCATTTATAATAATGTTAGTAGCAAAGGTATAGCCAATAAGGCGCAAAACAAAAATAAATTAATTCCCCTTTAATTAAATTAATTTATCCCGCCCAACAATTATGTATGTACGACAATTTTACAACCATTGAACAATTAAAAACACATTTAATTAATAACTTTAGGGACTCGCGAACAACGTCACACTTGGAACATGAAGTTTCTCAAATAAGAATGTACAGAAATGAACATCCTATTGAATACATTAACAGAATTTTGCTGTACCAAATTCTGATCCAGAACCAAATTATGGTTAACAATGGTATCGTTAATAAAGAACAAGAAATCAAATCCCAAAAAAGTCAAATAATAGACCATATTCTTAGAAATTTGCCCCCCAGATTTAACAATACCCTCAATCATGTAGTCATACATGATTTAATAGATATGAAAAATAGTATATATAATAGTTGTAGAATTATTATGGACGATTTGTACCCTCAAGGACAAAAATTTGAACCAAAGGGCCCGGTACACAAAAACCAAAACAATGGTCACCCAAAAAATAACCATCAAAACAATAACTTTCGTCAAAATTATAGCTACAACGCCCCTAATTTCAGAACTCAATATTATGAGAACAGGAATCATGATTATAGGCCGAACTATGATGAACAACATCAGTATCACAACTATGAACAAAGGTGATACCATGATTACAAGCTACAAAATAGTTCTAATTTACCTGATCAACGGAGTCAACAAGGTTACCGTAACCAGTCTCAACACTCTAATTGGCAACATCCTAGATCACCGTTCCCTTCCCAACCGTGTAATCCCAATTCTCAAAACACAGTTTCGATGAGAACGGCCGTAATAATATCCACCATATGGAGGACGAAAATGAACAATTGAAATAAGGAGTCGCGGAGCTAGAAAAAACATTACATAATTTTTTATGCTCCGACAAGCCGGAAACTGGCCCCGACATTTCCTCAAACACATAAACGGACTTACTACATTCACAGACAAATTAGGCAGCAACTGGCTTATTGATACCAAAGCAGAAATCAAATATATTAATCTAAGTTCCTTACCAGAAGGAATCGAAGTTCATCCGGAACAGTTCATTGTGACTACTCCTACCAGCAGCAAAATTGGCAATGGTTTTGTACTATCAGACCTCGCCCCGCGTTTAGGGCTAGACCATGAACTATTAATTAAGTTTAAAATATTTCATGTTAGTGATAAATTTGATTTATTATTAGGCGAAGCAGGTATGGAAGAAGTAGAAATAGAACTTAAAATTAAGAATAAAATAAAAGATTTAAAAATATATAATATTACAATTAGAAATGGTAAAATAGTAGATAATCATAAATTGAATATAATTAAACATCAGAAAGAACTTCACGAATTAATTAGGCACGATCATATAGATGCCAAAACGAAAGAAAAATTATTTGATACCTTAATGAAATACCCAGAAATCATCAAAACCGAAGATGATATTTTGCAAAGTACCGACTTGTTAAAACATTCGATCCGCTTAAAAACTCATTATTTACTAGAAATTATAGGTTCCCTCAACATTTTCAAAAGGATGTAAACTTGGAAATGGAGCGATTATTATAAAACGGAATTATAAGAGAAAGTAACTCTCCTTACAACAGCTCTATTTACGTAGTACCAAAAAAACCTGATGCAAGTGGTGTTAAAAAATTTTGGATAGTCATTGATGATTGACTATTCCAGATAAATTTTGTTTGCCCAACATTGACGAATTTTTAAACAAATTGTGCATCAGTTCTGGTTTCCATCAGATCGAAATGGAACCATATTCTGTAGAAAACACAGCATTTTAAAAAGATTCCGGTCATTACGAATTCCTTCCTATGCCATTTGGTCTGTGTAATGCTCCCCCCACCTTCTAAAGAACAATGAATGCTATGCTTGCTAATGTCCCTAATACTTTAGTATATATGGATGATATTATAGTCTATTCCGATAACATCCAGGACCATCTAAAACACCTTGAAACCGTTTTTTCTAAATTAAGAACCCACAAATTGTTTATACAATTAGACAAGACAGAATTTATGCTAACCGAACTTCTGTGTTTAGGTAATATTCTTACTTCAGAGGGTATTAAGACAAATCCAGAAAAATTTGAAGCTATTAAGAAATTTCCTCTTCCCCAAACTGAAAAAGAGATCAAGCAATTTCTGGGCATGACTGGCTACTACAGAAAATTTATTCATAATTATGCCTCTATATCAAAAACTTTAACATTGCAACTCAGAAATAAAGATAAAATCAATCCTGCAACTCATAAAGACGCTTTTGAAGAATTAAAAATTTATCTAATGAATGCCCCGATTTTGCAATATCCAAATTTTGATCTGCCCATGCTGCTCACGACGGTGCTACGCCAGTAACCTAGCAGTCGGGTCAGTGCTCTCCCAACTTTCAGAAGGGAGGGATCACCCTATCGCCTTCGCCTCCAGAACCCTTTCTGCCACCGAAAAAAATATTCAACTATCGAGAAAGAACTCCTGGCTATTGTTTATCCGTGTAAACATTTTATGTCATACCTGTACTGACCACAAACCATTACAATGGTTGTTCACTATGAAAAACGACAATACCAGAATAATGAAATGGATATTTTATCTCCATGAATTTGATTTTGATATTAAATATGTTAAAGGCAGGACAAACAATGTTGCCGACTCCCTAAGTAGAATTCAAATTAATCCAACCTATCAATTAAATGCAATAGAAGACCTAGACGAGGATTTACAATTAGATAAAACTTTGCAGGAAGCGAGTCAGATGAATTTAACTCCTGCCTCATCAGTAGATTACGACGAGTTGCTAGAAGTGTATGAATCAAGTCAAAGACCTGAAGGTATGCCAGAAACTACTGAGCAAAGCGGAGAGGTCGAAGCCATCAGAGTAGATAACATAAGCAATGTCGCTACTGAGCACTCCCAAGACTCTAATCATGAACAAGTACTAACTGCTGACGAAAATAAGCCTATCAATATAGAAAAATATCAAATAATTGTACAACGAGGCTCAGGTAAAACAATCTCCGTATATACTTATGTATACGGATATACTCCGTACACTCTGTTGGGCTTGAGCAACACAGTGTACGGAGTATATCGTGAACCTAACGTTAAAACCGTTAGGAATGAATTTAAAGGAATTTTTAAAACAATTTTGGAAATTATTGAAACTGTTAAAATCAAAAGATACAATCAAAAAGTAATAGATGTAGAGAAAAACGAACAACTAGAATTAATTGAAAATTATCATATAGGCAAATCTTTCCACAGAGGTATCCTTGAAACATATGAAAAAATTAAGAGAAATTATTACTTCCCAAAAATGAAGGAAGAAATAACTGAATTCATTAATAACTGTTCTGTATGCCGAAAAATGAAATATGAAAGAAAGCCAGTGAAAACCAAATATCAGATCACCCCCTCTCCAATCAGGCCTTTTGATGAATTAATGATTGACACCCTACATTACGAATGACTTTTTATAATCATAATCGATACATTTTCAAAAAAACTATTTGCTAGAGTTGTTAAAGCATGTAACGCCACAAATATCTTTGAAATACTATCAGAGTACCTGTCACTGTTCCCTAACCCAATTAGAATTAAAATGGATTGTGGATAAGAGTATAACAATGATTTAATCCAAAATTTCTTAGAAAGCTTAGGAACCAAACCTTATTACACTACTCCCTATCACCCTAATTCACTAGGATTACTAAATAGAGACCATTCAACCCTGATAGAAATTTTGAGACCAGTCAAAGAGGAAAGACAAAATTCTAAATTAGAGACTAATCTTAAACTTTCTGTTATAACTTTTAATAATATACTAAATCAAAATCTGAAGCTCACTCCTAACGAAATAACATTTGGATTAATAAAAGATCCTAATAAACAAGAGGGTATAATTAAAGAACGATTAGTAAATAAATACCATGAAGATTTAGAATTAGTATATACAAATATAAAAACATTGAAAAAGAAAAAGAAAAAAGAACAAATAAATTAAATATCAATCGAGAAAATCCTGACATAGAAGATAATCCGTATGTAAAAGTAAGGACTAGAAATAAAAATGAAAATAAATTTCAAGATAGGAATAAAACTATTAAAGTTCATGCTGACAATATACAAAGACGCAGAAGGAATAAGAATAAAAATTTTTGGTTTCAGATGAGGGTCATATGGAAATTGATTTTAACAATGATTCTGATACAGAAGGATACTCTACAGTTTAAAATGACTAATTTAGAACACTCTTCTGGCTTAGTCACCTTTAAACTACCAGACGCAAAAATTATTAATAAATATAAAAATATTGTGCACTATCTAAATTTCTCATCGTTAATAGAAGAAATAGAAACAGAAGAAAAATATTTAAAACTTTTTAAAATATTTTCTATGGACAACATGTATAACATAATAAGTAAACAATTGAATTTTCTTAAAGATTAAAAGAAAGTTTATAACATAATACCAAAAAGACAAAAAAATGGGCCTTATCAATGGGCTGGGGAAACTGATTGGTTTTATCACGGGAAACCTTGATTCTAACGATAAGAAACATTAAGATAAAATCATTGATACCATAGAACGTAACTCATGCCATCTAGAGCACAATGTTGCTCACGAAGTTAGTATAAATCACAAATTAATTGAAACCTTTAAAAATGATATCAAAATCTTAAATAATGATAATCAAAAAATATCCCAAATAGTAAAATCCATGGACAAAGCACGGTACACTTTACACCTGGAAGAACTTTATAACATATTAAACTATATCACGATACTCGTTTTAGGTATTGAAAATTCTTTGGAAACTTGTAGATTTGGAATACCACACTCTAACATAATCAAAAATACAGATCTGAATGACACAAACCTCATTTCACAAGATCTGGAGACAATTTGGCTTACAAGCAAAATTTCATGTATAATTAAAGATGACATCATCCACTATATCATCTCTTTACCGGTTAAAACTCAAACTTTAAGTGCCCTATATTTCCTATCAATACAAGTAATTCACAATAACGAGACCATTTTAACTATTGCTAGAAATGGTATAATTTTGTATAATATATCAGAAACATTTCTAGGAAATTGTACATATATTAAGAATAATTATTATTGCACTAACCTTAGGATTTTAAGTGACAAATGTACAAAATATGCTATACATAGTGATTTAAAATATTGTATTACTACTAATCTTATTAACACTAATCCTTTTATAAAATATATTGAGCTAATAGATACCTATGTAACATTTAGAATCTAGAACATTATCATAAGGACTAATGAATTCCACCCCTTGTCTTTACCTGAATCTGCTGTTATCAAAATAGATAGTAATGAAACCATTGTTAATCAATCCAGAAATTCATACATAGACGTAGACACTCTCTCCTTTAATCACCAGGTTGTAACATACAAGAAACTTAATGTAACCCTAGAAACATTACATGTACCCATAGAAAATAAGGATGTTTTTGAGGAATTGGAAACTGTAGATCATAACATAATACTCTCATTTCCTATTGTTTTAGCTTGTATTATAGCATATTTGTTGATTATTCATTTCTTTTCAGTATAATTTAAAATCTCAAAGCTAGGTCATCAGAAATCTAAATCACCATCTCCTAAACCAGCAGCTTCTTCTTCCTTTAAATCTTGGGAAAATCCTGTATTTAACATTTTCTTAAATTCTTAAATTGTATTTAACTCTGGAGGAGTTATGGACACTAAAAAGACCAAGTCAGCACATAGCTGACTCCCGCACCTAAGCCTGTATATATACCCCCTCAATTGTAACCCCATAGTCAGTAACGTTTTAATTAGGTAGTTGTAGTAGTAAAGGCGGGCGCAAGTGATGGTGCTGCTTCTTTACAGGAACTAGAGAAACGGGGATAAAAGCCGGGTCATTACCTGGGATTCATAGGGTTTTTTTTTCATTTTTAATTTATTTTTCCATAATTAAAACCCGATTGAGCAAAAAAACATTTGAAAAATGTCAAATAGGTATTGCTCGGTCCCTCAGTGTTCAATTAAAAAATCAAAAGACGTGTCATTCCATTTATTTCCAAAAAATAAAACGCTTCTTAAAGAGTGTATTGTAAAATTAAGAATAGATAAGCCTGTTTCGAAACATATGACGATGTTTAGCCTTCATTTTAAAGAAAGTGACTTTATTTATCCAGGTAAATATTAGTATTTGACATTTTATTATTCCAAAATGTTAGTTTTATGCAAGTAACATTGGGACCATAGTGTCATATTTGTTTTTCTTTTTTAATTTTCCCCATTTTTGTCTTACATCCGTTGTTCTTAATTGTTCCAAGTTTTCAATGCGAAGCCTGAAAGTTTTGACAAATAAATAAATAATATGACAAAGAATCTAAGCTTTCATAACAATGATTGTATGAATAGGTAATTAATGTTATTACTAACCGAAAAACCATGAGTGAAGTTACAATGATGTGTTAGCATTTACCAGAACTACAAGCTTTACACGTACAATGACAAGAAAATTGCTTATTATTATTAATAAATTTGATTTCCACTTTTATTTGATGGGGCAGTCCTTTAAGATTGCTAGTTTGAAGGCACAAGGCTTGTAAAATAACTGTTTTTTTACTTTTAGATATTATCCCACGTGTAATTATGTGTTTTGCATCAAGGATAGCCTGCCCTTCAATTAATGGTCTTTTAAAATTACTAATTATCTCTATCACATCAACTATAGGCGGGCGCAAGCGACGGCGCTGCAGGAACTAGAGAAACGGGGATAAAAGCGGGACCATTACCTGGGATTCATAGGGTTTTTTGGCGTTTTTAATTTATTTTTCCATAATTAAAACCCGATTGAGAAAAAAATCATTTGAAAAATATCTAATAGGTATTGCTCGGTCCCTCAGTGTTCAATTAGAAAATCAAAAGACGTGTCATTCCCTTTTATTTCCAAAAAATAAAAAGCTTCTTAAAGAGTGGATTTTAAAATTAAGAATAGATAAGCCTGTTTCGAAACATATGACGATATGTAGTCTTTATTTTAAAGAAAGAGACTATATTTATCCAGGTAAATATTAGTATTTGACATTTTATTATTCCAAAATGCTAGTTTTATGCAAATAACATTGAGACCATAGTGTCGTAGATTTGTTTTTCTTTTTTAATTTTCCAAATTTTTCTATTACATCCGTTGTGCTTAATAGTTCCATGTTTTCAATGCGAAGCCTGAAAGTTTTGACAAATAAATAAATAATATGACAAATAATCTAAGCTGTCATAACAATAATTGTGTGAATAGGTAATTAATGTTATTACTAACCGAAAAACGTCGAGTAAAGTTACAATGATGTGTTTGCATTTACCAGAACTACCAGCTTTATACGTACAATGACAAGAAAATTGCTTATTATTATTAATAAATTTGATTTCTACTTTTATTTGATGGGGCAGTCCTTTAAGATTGCTAGTTTGAAGGCACAAGGCTTGTAAAATAACTGTTTTTTTATTTTTAGATATTATTCCACATGTAAATATGTGGTTTGCATCAAGAATAGCCTGCCCTTCAATTAATGGTCTTTTAAAATTACCAATTATCTCTATCACATCAACTATGTCTAACACCGTTCTTTCCGACATTTTGCAAAACTACTAGCGCACCCTATATTCGATTGCGCCCGCCTATATCTATCCCCGTTCTTTCCGACATTTTGCAAAACTACTAGCGCACCCTATAGTCGATTGCGCCCGCCTATTAGCCTAGTGTACCAATGTTAATTGTATTATTTTATCCTACCTACCCCACTCCCAGAGACTTAAAATAAGAAAAGAAAAATGAAGCTGATTTCTATTATGATAATTGTAATGTGGCGAAATTAATAATTCCGAATTTAGAAAACAATTCGAACTGGAAGTCATAAGTAGGTTTGAGGCTTTGGAATCTTCTTACGAGGATAACGAAGACATCAATAAGTTATGGGAAGGTATCAGGGACAATATTAAAGAAAACGATAACTTGTGTCTTAGGAAAATAAAAAGAACCAACTTAGAACTTTCAATGAAGATTGTGTTAACATGTGCGACAAATGAAAAGCTGCTAAATTAGAAGCGTTAAATAATCCTAACGAAACCAATCTTGCTAAATTTCGAGCATAAAGAAAAGAAACTACTAAATTGCTAAAATTTAAAAAAAAAAAAAAAAAAAAAACGAGAGTATCTCATAAATAAAATAATAGCAATTGAAAGTAACAAAATAGAGAATAACGTTAGAGCCATGTACGAAGGAATAAACAAAATCAGTAAACGGTCGGGGCCTGTTAAAATTGGTATTAGGGATGAAAATAACATTATCTTGGCCGATCAGGTAGACATATTAAGGCGGATCATCAAGGATTATTTCGATAATATTTTAAATACGGAAAATATTAGAATATCTTCTCCTTTGAATTGATTCTGACTTTGGGATACCAGAGTGCTGAACTGTTAATATTGGTTAAATAGATCTGGGAACAAGAAAAAATACCCGAAGAGTGGAAATAATGTATTCTTATTCCGATTCACAAAAAGGGATAAAAAAAAAATTGCAATAACTATCTCAGAATCTCACTCCTTCCGATTTGTTATAACATTTTTACGTTAATCCTGACTAGTCGAAGTATTGAATATGCCAAGAAAATTATCGGAGAATGTCATTGTGGTTCAGGCTAAACCTATCAACCGTAGGCCAAATATTTTCTCTCCATCAAATGCTAGAGAAAAAATTAGAATATAACGGAACAGTACATCAGCTTTTCATCGATTTCAAAAATGGATATGACACGATTAACCGCCAATGTATAATATTCTGTGGTGCAGGGAATGCCAAATACATGACACATACCGGAAAGGGTTTGAATTTGGGATGGAATATACCCATGCTGGGATATACCGATGATTTGGCTTTTCTTGGTGAGGACGCAGAAACTATAAAACAAAATAAAATAACGTGGGCCGGGTTCTCCGAGCGTGTTTGAGCGCGACCCACTTTAGCATGCTCGAGCCGAACGGTGACGGTTCGAATCCGCCCTGGGATGGTTGACTTTTATTTTGTGGAGGCCCCACGGAATAAAGCTCGACCTACCCACCATGGTTAGAATAGGTTGGTTTCAACTCTATAGTAACCCCCCATTTGCCACACATGGCCAAGAAGGGGTACCGAACAAACAAACAAAAATCTGGTGCGTGCGCACAACTCACAACTTTCACTTACCAACTTACTTAGAATAAAAATCAATGCATTT
The DNA here is from genome assembly GCA_911387785.2 of Aelia acuminata. Lineage (NCBI taxonomy): Eukaryota > Metazoa > Arthropoda > Insecta > Hemiptera > Pentatomidae > Aelia > Aelia acuminata. The sequence continues at coordinate 75,587,151 of OU426978.1, read as the reverse complement.
TGTTAATTGCCACTTCTCAAATGAACAGAACGGGCATATAATTATGAACAATGGTCTGTCATTAAAGGCGTACTCCGCATGCGTGGGCTCAACGAGTTTTATGAGTTGACTGAATATTTTTATTTTTTTCTCCTCTTTATGTTTTCTTTATTTTTGTCATATCTCATATTTAGCTATTTCTTATTTTTAGCCGTAACGAGAGACAGTTAATTTCTCCATATAAACAAAAACAAAGGTACTTTATAGGAAACAAACAAACAAAAAAGGCCCCAACCACCCCCCCCCCCAAAAAAAAGCCCCCTCAGAACATTTCAATAATGATAAAGCTTACCTGATATTAAAGAACACCTAATTTTCATTTAACATGACGAATTTGATAAAAATCATTAAAGCCGTTTTTGAGATAATTGGAAAAAAAAAATTCTGAAATAAAGTACCCGCTCCGTTTGACCAATTTTGATGAAATGTTGGCTATCACATCTTTGGCATATGCATACATCAAATACCCAGTTTGATCCAAATCGTTAAAGCCTTTTTGAGTAAATAAAAAAAACACGTGAAAATGATACAAAATTTATTAAGTAAAGTTCCCCCTCCGGTTGATCAATTTTGATGTAATGTTGGCTATCGCATCTTTGGCATATACATACATCAAATACTCAGTTTGATCAAAATCGTTAAAGCCTTTTTGAGTAAATAAAAAAACACACGTGAAAATGATACAAAATTTATCAAGTAAAGTCCCCCCTCTGGTTGATCAATTATGATGAAATTTTTACAGTCATATCTCAGGCATATTATTACATCAAATACTTAGTTTAATCAAAATCATTTGAGCCGTTTATGAGAAAATCGAGAAAAAAAATGTAATAAGTTATTAAATAAAGTACCCCTCCCTTTGAGTAATTTTGGTGAAATTTTCGTTGTCACATCGCGGGCATATACATACACTAAATACCCAATTTTAGGTTCGCACAGTATATAGTTTTTGAGCTAGTCTGTTCACACACAGACCATTTCGTGGGACTTGGACTCAGGGGACCCCAAAACGTGTATTTCCGTTGAAAACTGAAGCAAATACAAAAACGTTGATGCAGCTGGACAAGAACTTGGTCTGGAAATAAATACGGATAAGACAAAAGATATGGTTTGTCGTAGAAGTGGTGATGATTTTGCTGATATTATTGTAGAAGGGAATACGCTTGAACACCTAGAGAAATTTAGATATTTAGAGGCAATGGTAACTAGAAAAAACGAAATCTATGAGGAAATCAAGGCTAGATGAAAAGCCGAAAATGCTTGCTACTTTTTACTAGCTAAATCGAGAAGCTCGGGCCTTCTGTCCCGAAAATTAAAAATTAGGATTTACAAAACTATTAATCTTCCAACGGTACTTACGTGAAACGTGGCCGCTGACATTGAGAGATGAGCAGCGGCTATGGGTTTTTGAAAACAAAGTACTTAGAATATTTGGACCCAAGTGGGATGAACTATCCGGAGAATTTAGACGCATACACAACGCCGAACTGAGTAAGCTGCACCCGGTAAATATAATATGTGCTAGCAGCGAGACGAATGAAATGGGCGTGTAAAATTGCGAAACTTTGTCCTTAACGAATTCCGAAAAGATTAAAAGGCGCGATGCCGATCGGGAAACAGTAGACAGAGACGATGGGGGGAGGATTGCGTTAAGGTAGATCTTTCGAAGTTGTGTGGACGGCGGTCCATGGTCGGTGGATAGAAGTGTGCAGGGAGCGAGTTATGGTGTCGGAAAACTACAAAAGTCCGGATTTGACTTTTATTCTCTTTCCGAGAAAATAAATGTTGATTTCAAACCCTGGTTGAAACATCATGGTCAATTGAGAGTTCATCCCTTTTTCGACCAGTAAGGTTTTCTCCTACTTCTTCAGGTCATCCATGAATAACGAATTTCTTTACCTTCATCAATACTGAATCTGTTGAAGTCTTCCTGGTTATGATCCAGCTTCACTAATGTAGTAATTTTATCCATCTGGATCAGTCTCAGAAGCTTTTCTTCATGTGAATCAAGGAAATAATAGAAGGGTGGACCAAAACATGACTCATATTAGGTGCTATGCTGATGGTCAAAATTGATAAAGGTAATGCGTCTGTTTTATATGTGTATATGTGAGGAGACACAATAAGGTTTTATTGAACCCTGTCCTTGGACAAGCATTACCTATTACATTATATATTAGATGATTTGGTTTCAAAACATGCAGAGAAAACTCAATTCACGGTCATTGACATAAGGAAAGCTTATCTTTAGGTGAATAAAGAAAATGATATGGGTTATTTGATTAACGCTCTAAGGTGGTTATGCTATAAAAGTTTAAGCATACTTGTAGGTAATGAGAAACGATTCCGGTTGTTTTGGTTTGGTTAAATGATATCCTGATCGGTGGTATAAATACAGACACGCTTTTTCGGGACTGAAACAAGTTTCCAGAAGGTTGCAAGCAGCTGGTAGAAGAGTAACATTAGAAAAACGTAAGTTAAGTATATGGGATACCCTATTGGTGAAACAGGGTCCATCTACTACTAGAGTATGTATCCGCTTTTAAGAATCTCCAGGTTCTGTTGAACGTTAAGGAACTAAGGGTCTGGTGAATTTCAGCGAAAAGTTAATTCCTCATGTGTATGCTCATATTGTAGATCTCCATAGGCTATCAGAGACGTGAGTTAAGTGGCAGTGGACCAATCAGGAGGAGAATACGCTTAAGAAAATAAAAAAAATCACTTTCAAACCAGTCAATACAGGTGTTATATACATAAAAGTATAGATCTGTGTATGTTCACATATGTTTATACTACAAGTATGTACTTAAGTGTTGTCCCATTTTCACGTTGTTTTTTTTATTTACTCAATAAAGGCTTTAGCGATTTTGATCAAACTGGTTATTTGTTGTATGTGAATTCCCGCGATGCGACAGCAGAAATTTCATCAAAATTGGTCTAACGGTGGGGACACTTCACTTAAAAATGTTTTCTCATTATCACGTGTTTTTTTTATTTACCCAAAAACGGCTTTAACGATTTTGATCAAACACGTTGAGCCTACGCATACGGAGTACGCCTTTAATGACAGTTTATTGTCATTTTATATATATGGTCATAGTTTAGTAACCATTGTTTATAATTAAAGCCGTTCTGTTCAATTAATGAAAACTATTTGTTTCATGGTATCTACATGAATTTTTAACAACTACCTAGAGAATTATAAAGTCAAACACGATGGAGTATTATGCTTGCATTACGGAATCATCACAAGGAAAAACTTTTATTTAATAATAATAAAAAAATAGTGTACTTTAGAGAAATAAGTAAATGAATTTTTAAAAAAGTGTGACTTTGAGAAATTGAAAATAACAAAACACGTCAATTTCTAATCGAAGTAAGTTGATAAGTGAAAGTTGTGTGTTGCGCGCAGATTTGTATTATTGTAATATTAATTATTGTAAACGTGTGCTAACCAATTATGTGGGAAATATAATTTGACCTGTTGGTGAAATCACAGGAAAGTTAATAATAATTAATTAAACAAGTAGGAAATAACAGGTATAGTGTGAAATACTCGATCTGATGTCAACAAGTACGAAATAAAAGGTATGGTGTAAAATACTCGATCTGGTGTGAACGAGTACGAAATACTCGATCTGGTGTGAACAAGTACGAAAGACTCGATCTGGTGTGAACAAGTACGAAATACTCGATCTGATGTGAACAAGTACGAAATAACAGGTACAAAATACTCGTAGTGGTCCATCGCCGCCAGGCAGCGATGGAGTATTATGCTTGCATTGCCGAATCATCACAAGGAAAAACTTTTATTTAATAATAAAAAAAAAATAGTGTACTTTAGAGAGCAAATGCAAACAAAAATAAGTAAATGAATTTTTTAAAAATACTTTGAGTACATATAATATAATATATACGTATAAAAACAGTTTGAGAGATTGAAATTAACAAAACTCGTCAATTTCTAATCTAAGTAAGTTTGTAACTGAAAGTTGTGTGTTGCGCGCATCGCACCATATTTTTATTATTGTAATATTAATTATTGTAAATGTGTGCTAACCAATTATGTGGGAAATATAATTAGACCTGTTGGTGAAATCACAGGAAAGGTTATTTTTAGGAATAAGGTTATTGATATTTCCTTTTTAGTAGTGATACCAAAAACTGGTATTTTACAGTAACAGGTACAACCAAACCTGTTCCAAAGAAATACATGTTACAAGTACGAGTACCTATTACTAATTAAACAAAAATATATTTACAAGAAAAAATTTAAATATTCACCGTAAAATCTGAGAATAAAAATATTATGTTAATGTTATATGTAGATAAGAATGTGTGCGGTATTTATTCAATTATTATTAAAGTGGCAGTGTAATCAAACAAGCCTTGGCGGTGGGGGGGGGGGGGGGGGACGAACTGGCCGGTATGCGCTTGTCCTGTGCCAAGTGCCGTCACATGTGTCTAAAAACTCCTTTCATTGGTAAAGGATATCTTCGTACGCTGGTTTCGAAGTTAAGACTCTGCTTTTGAACATTGTGCCGTCAACACCATTTTGCAGTGCCGTTACATGTGTCTTAAAAATCCTTTCATTGGTAAGGGTTGGTTTCGAACCCTTGTGCAGTCAAGACGTCTCTTAAAACTCCTTTTATTGGTAAAGGATATCTTCGTACGCTGGTTTCGAAGTTAGGACTGTTTCTAAAAATAATGAAGAGTGGAGATAAATTCCGTAAGCCTACCATATTTGTATTTATAATTACATTTTTACTTATATTGTCTGTATATTCTCATGTGTTTTCGTACCATTCAATTACAGTCCACATTAGTTCTCTCATGTCTGAGTACTACCAGATTTTTTCGTATTTGTCTTGATAATTTTCTTATTATAAATTTTATTTTTATTCAATTGCCGTGAAGATTAAATTTTATGCCTTCACAGAATGTAATCACAAATAAGTATTTTATTACTAAAAAAAATTAATTGTAATAATTTTCGTTGATTCGATTTTAATTTATCTTAAGTACGAGAAAATTCACACCCTATTTGTGATTTTTTTAGGTGTTTACAAATACTTGTAAAAAGTGGAAAAAAAATTGCAGCTGTCGGAGGTATAACTGTCCAATCAAGAGACAATAAAGTTTCTGAAGAAGAAACTAGAGCAGAAGATTTTACAAACAAAAATAACCTTAAAATGTTGTGTTCAACCGTCAATGCTATTAAAAAATTATTGTTATTAACGAGGGTGAAAATAATTAGTGAATAAATATTATCTGGTAAAGAGATGGAAACATCTGAATAAAAAAAATACTCTGATTTCTACCATAAGCGGATCCAGGGGAAGGGATTGGTTAGTTATGGACACTAAAAGACCTAAGTCAGCACATAAGCAGACTCCCCCACCTAAGCCTGTATATATACCCCCTCTATTTGTAATCCCAGGCAGTAATGTTTTAGTGTCGTAATTAGTTAGTTCCAGTAGTTTTAGTGGTAGTGCCTAGTGTACAAATGTTCATTGTATTCTTTTATTCAATAAAGTTTTTTTTTAATCAACTTTTAAGAAGAAACTCTAACTGGCGCCCGAACTTCGGAACCTGGCGGTTCTTCAAGATAGAAGATTGAAGAAATATTCTAGCCAGTAGGCCAAGAAAACTCGACGAAATATCCCTTGAGGTAACAGAGTTTGGGACTATTTGATAACAGGTCTGATTGTAAGGCCACTAAGTAGATCCGAAGAAATAACCCAGCGGTAACAGGGTCAGGACTTACTACTTGAAGGTGCGTTACAACGCTTTACGCCAGCTCCAAGAACTCTATTGGTTTCTTCTTTACATAGCTTTGAGCTACTGTGCAATTAATACAATTAATATTTGTATATTAGGTTAGTGTTAATTTAGTGATAATTATAATTAATGCCAAATAACTATAATCTAAGAAATAGTAAAACAAGTGAGATATTATTTAAGAATAGAGATATTACTGATACTGATTCTGATATTGATAGTAGCGATATGGCAAATTACTCCATGACAAAAGAAGATTATGGCCATTTGCCATACTATAATGGTGATCCGACCCAATTAATCGCATTTTTAAAACCATTAGAAATTATTTATAATAATGTTTGTAGCAAAGGAATCGCTAATAAAGCCCAAAACGAAAATAAATTAATTCAGATAGCTCTATCCCGCCTTTCCGGCGATGCCCAACAATTATGCATGTATGAGGATTTTACAACCATTGAACAATTAAAAACACACTTAATTAATAACTTTAGAGACTCAAGAACAACATCACACTTGCAACATGAAGTGTCCCAAATAAGGATGTACAGAAATGAACATCTTATAGAATATATCAACAGAATTTTGCCGTATCAAATTCTGATCCAGAACCGCATTATGGTTGACGATGATATTGTCAACAAAGAACAAGAAATAAAGTCCCAAAAGAGTCAAATAATAGACCATGTTCTTAGAAATTTGCCCCCCAGACTCAAAGATACTCTTAACCATGTAATCATTCGTGATTTAATGATATGAAAAATAGTATATATAATGGAATGTAGAATCATTATGGACGATTTGTACCCTCATGGACGAAAATTTGATCCGAAGGGCCCAGTACAGAAAAACCAAAACAATAGTCCCCTAAAAATAACCATCAAAACAAAAACTTTCGTCAAAATTATAACTATAACGCCCCTAATTTTAGAACTCATTATTATGAAAACAGGAATCATGATTATAGGCCAAACTATGACGAACGACATTGGTACCACAACTATGAACATAGGCGATATCACGATTACAAGCAACAGAATAGTTCTAATTTACCTGATCAACGAAGTTATCAAGGGTACCGTAATCAGCCGCAACATTCTAATTGGCAACAGCTAAGAACACCATTCCCTTCTCAACCGTTTAATCCTAATTCCCAAAACACAATTTCAATGAGAACGGCTCGCAGTAATAATAGACAAGGACTCTAAAATACTAATACTTCGAAAAATGATAACATTTCGATGAAGAGTAATGTTCTATAGATGCAAGGGTGGGGAGACGCGGTATTTTCAAAATTAACATACTTACAGAAAGTACGATTAATCGATGTTTATTTGCGAGGAATAGGTGAAGTTGTTTAGAGTCGAGATGACGTCACGGTCTCATACTCGTAAAAAAAAGGCGCGTAATATAATTCTAACCTAGCCATAAAATCGGCCTTCAACGGCTAAGAAGAGAGGTGGTGGGGATGGTAGTTGGCATGGTGGCCAACAGGTAGCAGCGTGCTTATCAGCTGTCAAACCCAGCAGGGGAATAGGTGTAGTAGTACCATATATGGACGATATTATAGTCTATTCAGAAAACATCCAGGACCACCTAAAACACCTTGCAACCGTTTTTTCCAAATTAAAAACCCATAAATTGTCTATACAATTAGACAAGACAGAATTCATGCGAACCGAACTTCCGTTTTTAGGTCATATTCTTACTTCAGAGGGTATTAAGACAAATCCTGACAAAATTGAAGCCATTAATAAATTTCCTCTTCCACAAACTGAAAAAGAAATCAAACAATTTCTGGGTATGACTGCCTACTACAGAAAATTTATCCATAATTATGCCTCTATAGCAAAACCTTTAACATTACAACTCAGAAATAAAGAAAAAATCAATCCTACAACTTATAAAGACGCTTTTGAAAAATTAAAAATACGTCTGATGAATGCCCCAATTTTGCAATATCCAAATTTTGATCTGCCCATGCTGCTCACGACGGATGCCAGTAACGTCGCAGTGGGTTCAGTGCTCTCCCAACTTTCAGAAGGGAGGGATCACCCTATCGCCTTCGCCTCCAGAACCCTTTCTGCCACCGATCAAAAATATTCAACTATCGAAAAAGAACTCCTAGCTATTGTTTATTCGTGCAAACACTTTAAGCCATATCTGTATGGAAAAAAAATTACTATCTTTACCGACCATAAACCATTACAATGGTTGTTCACTATGAAAAACGATAATACTAGAATAATGAAATGGATATTTTATCTTCATGAATTTGATTTCGATATTAAATATGTTGAAGGCAGGACAAACAATGTCGCCGACGCCTTAAGTAGAATTCAAATTAATCAAACCTATCAGTTAAATGCAATAGAAGAATTAGACATGGACTTAGAATTAGATAAAGCTTTACAGGAAGCGAGCCAGATGAATCTAACTCCTGCCTCGTCAGTAGATTACGACGAGTTGCTGAAAGTGTATGAATCAAGTCAGAGACCTGGAGATATGCTAGGAGCCGCTGAGGAAAGCAGAGAAGTCGAGACCACTTGAGTAGATGACATAAGCAATATCGCTACTTAGCACTCCCAAGACTCTAATCACGAGCAAGTACTAATCGCTGACGAAAATAAACCTATCAATATAGAAAAATACCAAATATTCGTACAACGAGGCTCAAGTAAAACAATCATAACAAGACCGTTTGGAAAATTTAGATATTTAATGGAATCAGCATACCCATGGAAACATGATATAGAAGAAAAACTGTTAGAAATACTCAAACCCAACACAGTGTACGGAGTATACTGTGAACCTAATGTTGAAACCGTTAGGAATGAATTTGAAGGAATCTTAAAAAAAAATTCGGAAATTATTGAAACCAAATTCCCAACCGTAAAAATCAAAAGATACAACCAAAAAGTAATAGGCGTAGAGAAAAACGAACAACAAGAATTAATTGAAAATTATCATATAGGCAAATCTTTCCACAGAGGTATCCTTGAAACATATGAAAAAATCAAGAGAAATTATTACTTCCTAAAAATGAAAGAAGAAATAACTGAATTTATTAATAACTGTTCTGTATGCCGAAAAACAAAATATGAAAGAAAGCCAGTGAAAGCTAAATATCAGATCACCCCCACTCCAATCAGGCCTTTTGAAGAATTAATGATTGACACCCTACATTACGAACGACTTTTTATAATAACCATAACTGATACATTTTCAAATTTTCAAATTTGCTAGAGTTTTAAAGCATGTAACGCCCCAAATATTTTTGAAGTACTATCAGAATACTTGTCACTATTCCCTAACCCAATTAGAATCAAAGTGGATTGTGGAAAGGAGTACAAAAACAATTTAATCCAAAATTTCTTAGAAAGCTTAGGAATAGAACCTTATTACACGACTCTCAATCACCCTAATTCACTAGGATTGTTAAATAGAGCCCACTCAACCCTGATAGAAATTTTGAGATCAGTCAAAGAAGAGAGACAAAATTCTAAATTAGAGACTAATCTTAAACTTGCAGTTATAACCTTTAATAATATACTAAGTCAAAATCTGAAGCTCACTCCTAACGAAATAACATTTGGATTAATAAAAGATCCTAATAAACAAGAGGGTATAATTAAAGAACGATTAGTAAATAAATACCATGAAGATTTAGAATTAATACATAGAAATATAAAAACTAACATTGAAAAAGAAAAAGAAAAAAGGATAAATAAATTAAATACTAATCGAGAAAATTCTGATATAGAAGATAACCCGTATGTAAAAATAAGAACTAGAAATAAAAATGAAAACCCCTATAAGCCCGTTCATAAATTTCAGGATAAGAATTAAACTATTAAAATTCACACTGACAACATTCAAAGACGCAGAAAGACTAAGAATAAAAATTTATTTGTTTCAGATGAGGGTCATATGGAAATTGATTTTAACAATGATTCTGATACAGAAGGATACTCTACAGTTTAAAATGACTAATTTAGAACGCTCTTCTGGCTTAGTCACCTTTAAACTACCAGACGCAAAAATTATTAATAAATATAAAACTATTGTGCACTATCTAAATTTCTCATCGTTAATAGAAGAAATAGAAACAGTAGAAAAAGAGTTAAAACTTTTTAAAATATTTTCTATGGACAACATGTATAACATAATAAGTAAACAATTGAATTTTCTTAAAGATTAAAAGAAAGTTTATAACATAATACCAAAAAGACAAAAAAGGGGCATTATCAATGGGCTGGGGAAAGTAATTGGTTTTATCACGGGAAACCTTGATTCTGACGATAAGAAACATTATGATAAAATCCTTGATACTTTATAACGCAACTCGTACCATCTAGAACACAATATAGCCCACAAAGTTATTATAAATCACAAATTAATCGAAACCTTCAAAAATGATATCAAAATCTTAAATAATGATAATCAAAAAGTATCCCAAATAGTAAAATCCATGGACAAAGCACGGTACACTTTACACCTGGAAGAACTTTATAACATATTAAACTATATCACGATATTCGTTTTAGGTATTGAAAATTCTTTGGAAACTTGTAGATTTGGAATACCACACTCTAACATAATCAAAAATACAGATCTGAATGACACAAACCTCATTTCACAAGATCTGGAGACAATTTGGCTTAGAAGCAAAATTTCGTGTATAATTAAAGATGACATCATCCCTATATCATCTCTTTACCGGTTAAAACTCAAACTTTAAGTGCCCTATATTTCCTATCAATACAAGTAATTCACAATAACGAGACCATTATAACTATTGCTAGAAATGGTATAATTTTGTATAATATATCAGAAACATTTCTAGGAAATTGTACATATATTAAGAATAATTATTATTGCACTAACCTTAGGACTTTAAGTGACAAATGTACAAAATATGCTATACATAGTGATTTAAAATATTGTATTACTACTAATCTTATTAACACTAATCCTTTTATAAAATATATTGAGCTAATAGATACCTATGTAACATTTAGAATCAAGAACATTATCATAAGGGCTAATGAATTCCACCCCTTGTCTTTACCTGAATCTGCTGTTATCAAATTAGATAGTAATGAAACAATTGTTAATCAAACCAAACATTCATAAATAGATGTAGACACACTCTCTTTTAATCATCAGGTTGTAACATACAAGAAACTTAATGTAACCCTAGAAACATTACATGTACCCATAGAAAATAAGGATGTTTTTGAGGAATTGGAAACCGTAGATCATAACATAATACTCTCATTTCCTATTGTCTTAGTTAGTATTATAGCATACTTGTTAGTTATTCATTTCATTTCAGTATATTTTAAAATCTCAAAGCTATGTCATCAGAAATCTAAATCACCATCTCCAGAACCAGCAGCTTCATCTTCATTCAAACCTTGGGAAAATCCTGTGTTAAACATTTTCTCACTGAGCTCGAAATCTTCAGAAGGGAGGAGTTATGGACACTAAAAGACCTAAGTCAGCACATAAGCAGACTCCCCCACCTAAGCCTGTATATATACCCCCTCTATTTGTAATCCCAGGCAGTAATGTTTTAGATGTCGTAATTAGTTAGTTCCAGTAGTTTTAGTGGTAGTGCCTAGTGTACAAATGTTCATTGTATTCTTTTATTCAATAAAGTTTTTTTACGGGACGGCATGCAGATGTGAGACAAAAGAGATATTATATAGGTAAAAAAACTAGTAGACTCTCAGCCCTGCCTGGCGGAGATGTGCAGTACTAGTAAACAAGTAGGAAATAATAGGTATAGTGTGAAATACTCGATCTGATGTCAACAAGCACGAAATAAAAGGTATGGTGTAAAATACGCGATCTGGTGTGAACAAGTACGAAATACTCGATCTGGTGTGAACGAGTAAGAAATACCTCATCTGGTGTAAACAAGTACGAAATAATCGATCTGGTGTGAGCAAGTACGAAATACTCGATCTGGTGTGAACAAGTATGAAATAACAGGTACAAAATACTAGTAGTGGTCCAGCGCTGCCTGGAGGCGATACGCAGTACTATTGAAGAAGTACGATATAATAGGTATGGTTTGAAATACTCGATCTGATGCAAACAAGTACGAAATAACAGGTATGGAATGAAATAAGAGAGGTGAGACAAAAGATATTAGGTATCAGTTATAAAATACTCATATACTAGTCTTGTCCCGGCGCGACGGCCAGTTGATTAGTCTATTTGGTACAAGTACTGAAGTGCGGCTTATGCGCCGTTCACTAAGGCGCCCTTCAAAGTAAGGCCCGATCTCCACTGATAAGGAACCTTTAGGGGGTTTATTTATATCTGAAGAGCAAGCGGGAGTCGAAAGCTAGAATATATTAAAGCCAATCATGGCGCTTTCTAACTGAAAAAAAGGCGACGGGAGTTCGATAACGTTACGGTCACGTAACCTCTCAAAACAGGCCACGCCCATCAGCCGCTCTTCAGTACCTTTTGTTTGGCATATGAATTGTACCTGTTATTTTTGAAAATCGATAACAGGTACAAAGTTGAGTTTGCACATACCTGTTACAAAATAACAGGTCCAGTATTTCCGAACCATCACTAATTTTTAGTAGTTGAAAATGGTGGACCACCTTTGATAGGTCGCTCTGCTTTTAAAGTGCTTGGTCTTAGTGTAGAAGGACTCAATTTTGTAAACCAAACCCCAGTATAAGACTTAGATGATTTATTGAACTGGTACTCTGCTGTTTTTAGTTCTGAATTGGAGACATACAACAAAGGAAAAATATCACTACGGGTTAGGGAAGACCCTAAACCAGTAATTTAGTGTAGTTATAAAATAGTGGAGTTAGAAATTGATCGTTTGGTGTCTAAGGGTGTTCTAAAACCCCTTGATTACAGTCCTTGGGCCATTCTTATAGTGCCAGTCCTAAAGCCTGATGGGTCAGTCCGGTTATGCGGTGATTATCAAATCACAATTAATCCGGTAGAGGGCACATCCTACCCATTACCCAGAATTAACCACCTCTATGCCAAATTTGGAAAGGCTAGGTATTTTTCAAAGCTGGAACTAAAAGATGCTTACCAGCAGCTCCTTTTAGACGATAAATCTCAGCCATTGGTAGCGATCAATACGAAAAAAGGTTTATTTGCGAATACACGCCTTTGTTTTGGGGTAATGTCGGCTCCAGCATAATTCCAAAAAGTTATGGAAAATGCATTAGCTGGGATCAGTAGGGTTGGATGCTTATTGAATGATATTGTGGTTGCCACAGTGACATGGGAAGATCACCCGCTTATTTTAGAAAAAGTCTTAAATATTTTAAAAGATCACTGGTTAAAATTGAAGGCTAGTAAATGTAAATTTGAAACTCGTTCAATAGAATATGTTCAGTCTCAAAGTTTAAATTCAAATATTGAAACCTCCCGCCTATCCAATGCCTTCCCGCCTACCATGTCATATGTAGGTGATTCGGCACGAAGAGTTGTGGCAGTGCAATGTCGGAGGCTGTGGAATTCCAGCGCTTTCCTCCCCACTAACGACCGGAGCCTCCACGAGTCACTCTTCGCCAGCCAGTAGGGACATACGATACCAACAAAGTATCGATACCAATACTCATTTGAGTACTTTGATCAAATATTCGATACCACCAAAGTATCGAAAGGAAAGTATCGATACTTATGTATCGATACTCATATAAAGTACTAACAATATTATAAATAAATATATATTTAATAAAAAAATATAGCACTAGCTACATTATACCATTAATTAAATTTCGTGTTTTTATAAGTTGTTAATTATAAGATTGGTTTTATGGTACTTAATGTCAAATGAAATTGTATTTACTTACTACATTTATATTTTAATAAATACTCGGGGATGATAGTCAGGAATTTTAGCCATAAAACATTTTCTTTATTTAACCGTTTCGATCCAAAATGGGGGTCATCATCAGCGGTAAAACGAAACAAATATATGAGTATAAAATTTTACACTGTTAACTTCATGACTATCAGTCATTTCCGAGAATCTTATAGAAAAACAGTCGACTCAGAACCGATATCGGTACTGATTCAAGTATTAGAGAGAAAGCGAGAGGTTGGGATGAATTGGTTCTGTGTCAACAATAACCAATGATTGCCCAAATTGGTCAGAAAGAAAAGTCTTACTGTTGATAACATGTACTAATTACCTCATTGTAATCTAATGTTTTGAAAGAGGAACATAACCTTACCTCGTTATAACCTACTGTTTTGTAAGAATAACATAACCTTACATCTATTGTATTAAAAAAGTAACAAACTGTTGGGATGCTGGAACTGTAAGACTAAAGAAATATCTTAAAAAAATGAAAATAAAATTTTTCTTTTGAAAGAAAATTACAAAAATAAATAAATGGCTTTTTTATAGATAAAATATAATAATTTCTTCTCTAGTTGTCTGTTCTGATTTATCAAAGTAGCCATCAACCGCCCAAGGACATTCCAAATACCCCCCCCCCCTCACCCGGTTACAAGTTCAAGATCATGCTATGCGACGTTTAGCTGTTTTAAAAGAGTAACAAACTTACCTCTTTGTGACGTACTGCTTTGGAAGAGTAACATAACTTTACACATACAGGATAACAGTCAGGGAGGTTGCCTCCAAAGTGACCCAGAACCGCCATTTATACCCTACTGCCATTAAAGCAAAAGAAGAGAAGTTAAATCTACTATTCAATCACGTAAGTCTTTCAATCTTTGAACAAATTAGTGAATGTTCTCCATATGAAGAAGCCATCTCTATATTAGACACACTTTACATTAAGCCTAAAAATGAAATCTTTGCTAGGCATAAGTTGATAACTAGGCACCAGCGTTCAGATGAATCTGTAGACCAGTTCCTTCAATCATTGCGCGTTCTTAGTAGTGACTGTGGGTTCAAAGATGTTAGTGCCACTGCCTATAGAGAGGAGTACATTCGAGTACATTTCAACTTAACCTTAGATGAAGCTTTTTCAAAAGCTCGTGCTCTAGAATCTGCACAAGCTTTCTCAGAATCATACACTTCAAACATACCTCTAGTTGCATCCACCTCCTCTCGGAGTATTCCAGATCGATTGTCTTCACCCCAGCCAGAATCTACTTCAAACGTCTCCTTTAACGCTGCCGTAAACTCACAAAAATGTTATTTCTGTGGTCTCTCGAGACATCCTCGTTCATCTTGCCCGACCCGAGAATCCTTTTGCAAACGATATAACAAAAAGGGCCATTTTGCGCGAGTCTGCAAATCTATCGATATAAAATCGAAAACCTCAGCTTCCACTCAAAACTGTGACGTTTCCGATGAAGACAACTAGGCGACGACAGCAGCCATCCATCCTTGTTTGATTCCATCTAAAATCTCAGCAGCCTCACCTCCTAGTTTTGCTAAGTCTACAATACCTATAAAAATCGACGGGTATTCAGCTGATGGCCTGATTGATACTGGCAGTACCCAGAGTTTTATTAGCGAAGCATTTGCTAATAAACATAGCCTCGAGCGCTATCCCACTACCTCTGCCGTCGATGGCTTCGTCCTCTTATTCTGTCAAGATTAAGTCTTTCTATCGTGTAAACTTACAAGCGCTGAAAAATTCTTATTCAAATGTTGAACTAAGCGTTTTAAAGAACTGCTGCGCTGATGTAATTATGGGTCATGACATCCTCAGACAACATTCTAGCTTGACAGTTTCTTTCGGCGGCAGTAGGCCAACTTTAAGCGTCAGTAGTCTTGCCTGCTCTAAGGTAGGACCAGCCTTTTTGTTTAAACATTTAGCTCCAAACTGGAAACCTATATCGATAAAATCAAGGAAGCACTCGAATGAAGATGAGAAGTTTATTCGGACTCACATTAACGAGCTATTAAAGGACGGTGAATCTATTGGATGCATACCCGATACCATCAATTAAAAAAATTTCCTCCAACATAGCCCGATATTTAATGTCCATAGTACAATTGATCTAAAGAGTGCTTACTATCAGATCCCGATACGAAAAGAAGACCGACCTTATACTGCCTTTGAGGCTGTTGGAAAACTCTGGCAGTTTAAACGGATTCCAATGGGAGTAACAAATGGTGTCGCAGCATTTCAAAGGAAAATAGATGAAATTAAAACTAAAGAAGGTCTAGAAGGGGTAAATATATACTTGGATGACATTACGGTCAGTGGAAAGAACCAGATTGAACATGACCATAACTTAAATAAATTCATGGAGGCCTGCAAAAAAATATAGTCTGACTATTAATAGGCAAAAATCTAAATTTAATTTAAAATCAATTAAAATTCTTGGCTATCTTATAGAAAATAATACCCTATAGTCCTGACCCAGATAGACTTCCATTAAGCGCTTTTCCATTACCTCAGAACAAAGCTTCCTTACAGCGAGCACTCGGAATGTTTTCATATTACTCTAAATGGGTACCACACTTTTCTGAAAAAGTTCATCGATTAGTGAACTGCAAAACGTTTCCTCTTAACCCTCAGCTGGTGGCAGATTTCAATGACATTCGAACGAGTATTTTAAAATCTTGTATCTACAATGTAGAAGAAAACGTTCCTTTCTGTGTGGAGACTGATGCCTCCGCTGTAGCTATCGCTGCAGTCCTTGCGCAGAACCAGCGGCCGGTCGCCTTCTTCTCCAGAACTCTATCCAAAAGTGAACGTCATCACTCGGCAGTCGAGAAGGAGGCCTACGCCATAATCGAAGCACTTCGGAAGTGGAGGTATATGGAGGCACTTCGGTCGTACCTTCAAATTATTAACTGATCAAAAATCTGTATCTTATATGTTTGACATGAAACATCCTGAGAAAATCAAGAATGAGAAATTCACTCCATGGCGACTTGAGTTGGCTGCTTATAACTATGATATCGTGTATCGCCCAGGAAAAGAAAATGCAGCAGCAGATGCCTTCACCAGATACTGCAGCTTTACCCATTCCAGTAACAAATTAGAGGCCCTACATGAATCATTATGCCACCCTGGAGTCACCCGCATGGTTCATTATGTCAAAATTCAAAATCTCCCATATACCATAGAAGAGGTTAGGGAAGTGACTTCCTCTTATAGAACTTGCGCAGCTGTCAAACCACGCTTCTGTAGAATACAAGGTAATCTTATAAAGGCAACAGCTCCATTTGAAAGACTTAGTATGAACTTTAAAGGTCCCTTACCGTCAAGCACACGCTACAAATACCTATTGACAGTCGTCGACGAATATACAAGATATCCTTTTGCAATACCTTGTGAAGATTTGTCAGCAAAAACTGTAATTGGAGCGCTGGGTCAAATATTCTATATCTTTGGATATCCTTGTTATATTCATTCCGATCGAGGTACAGCTTTTATATCCAAAGAGCTCGAACAATACTTCCATTCTAAAGGGATAGCCACGAGCCGAACTACACCGTATAACCCCTGTGGCAATGGTCAAGTGGAGAGAAACAACGGAATTATCTGGAAGTCGTAGTGCGGAAGAAGTATCTGGAATATTGCTCGCACTTCACTTGAAAGGCCTACCGATATCGCAGTGGGGGAGAGTTGTACCCGAAGCGTTGCAGTCGATAAGGTCATTACTCTGCACAGCTACCAATGCAACTCCACATGAACGAATGTTTTACCATAAGAGGAAAAATACATCGGGAGAAGCCTTACCTTCGTGGCTCTGTACACCAGGGAAAGTACTACTTCGCAACTTCGTACGACGAAGGAAGTATGACCCTCTTGTACAAGAAGTACATCTTTTAGAAGCTAACCCCTACTACGCTCTTGTTTGACTGCCAGATGGAAAGGAGACCGCAGTAAACCTGCGACACCTTGCACCTTCTGGAAGAGGTCCTAAACCCACTACTGAACTTCAAGATTCAGAGGACGGTCCTCAGCCAATGGAACCTCAAGTCACCGCCGAACCTGTAATCAGATCATCTCCCCAGGACCCCCAGCTCCAGAAGAACATCAACCAACAAGACCTAGGAATACCTCAGGAGGTCTCTCCTTCAGAAGACGATTCCTCAGTTGAAACGGGCTTTAATACCACCACCCCGCGAAGATCGTCTAGTGTCAAACGACAGCCATCCTATTTGAACGACTATGTTCTTAAATGAAAGGGGGGGAGAGTGTGATATATCTCCTTGTTATCAAATTATATCACATGTTCAGTAATTATTAATTTTAGTATTTAAAATGTTGAGTATATGTATTTTTGTATTTGATTCTATACAGCAATTTGATGCTTATTAAAGCCTTGTTAAATGAAAGGTGTTTTCTATGCATTACACCCTGTTTCACAGTATGGACAACATAATCTGGATAATAGGCTTCGCCTTCCCTCCTTCATACGAAAACAGCACCAGGAGTTCTCAAAATCTGTACAAAATTCGATATTTTTATGAATTTTTAAAAATTACTATATTCGCATATTCTATATTGATTTTAGGAAATTTCGGCCATTTTTTAACCGACTTCGAACGAAAGAGGAGGTTAC
The DNA here is from genome assembly GCA_911387785.2 of Aelia acuminata. Lineage (NCBI taxonomy): Eukaryota > Metazoa > Arthropoda > Insecta > Hemiptera > Pentatomidae > Aelia > Aelia acuminata. Next base: position 75,568,830 of record OU426978.1, on the reverse strand, counting down.
TCAATTCGATACGTGTGTGCTTTTTTTTTTTTTTTTTTTTTTTTTCTATGTATGTCCACCGATTACTCCGAGATAGGAGAACGAAACCTTTTGCATGTTGTAGAGTATTTTCCCTAGGTTGTCCCAAGGAAAAAACATGAAAATAAATATGTAATTATCGCTAAAAATTTTTACTTATTGGAAAAACATATGGCATATATAACATAAGGTATGCTCCAACAAGCTATTAAACTCATTGGTAACTAACAAATCTCAATATTGTTATAATGCTGGATGAATCATATGGGAAAACTAACCAATCAAATTTAGAATCAAAAGAGTGGGGGGAGAACATGAGCAGTTATCGACTTGTTTTAAGTGCTTGTTGGAACCAACGTATACATAACCTTAACTAATTTTTCAACAGTAGATTTCAATAAAGATATTTTATATCTACAAAATATAATATCGCTGTCGTTTTCTGTAGCGATATTAGTATATATATTAGATAGATATATATATTCACCGTTAACAGTAAACCTTCTTAATTTAGATCTAGTCGACGGTTGGACACCATAATCATAAGACCACGAAATTCTCATGGTCACCAAGTTTAATCTTGGTGAAATATTTTTCTTTTTTTCTCCTTTATATATTTATCAAATGTTTTCATATGTAGCCATTCTTATTACTAGGCACAATGAGAGACAGATAATTTCTTCATATAAGCAAAATCAAAACAAAAGATGTATTATTTTTAATGAATGCATACTTATTTAGTATATTGATAGTATTACTTACATAAGTGTACAACTTTAATCACAAACATTTTGATGCAGATGCATTTGAATCTTTTCCATTTTTACACTTCTAACATTAATTATGTTTCAGTAGCCAGTATTAGAGCTGTAATTGTAAATATTTGATTAGTTGGTGATATAAACATCTGAAAGAATATTAAGTGAATTAATTTTTTTCTTTTGCAAGTAGTACTGTAATGAGCAATATGGTCTTAATTATTGATAGTAAAGATAGTTTCACTCAATTACTCATTGACAAAACAAAATCTTGATATAAAATATAGACTGAATCCAATTTGAGAAAATTAAATGTAATTTTAATAGTAACAATTCAACATTTTTAAAGTTTATTTATTTATCTATGCCTATTTTACATAAAAGGCTTTCATGGAATGTGTTGAAATTAGATAAGTTTGGTATAACAAGTTTTTGGAAGAGTGGTAAGAGAAATGTAAAAAGAACAGAAATAAATTGATAGAAAACTTTTATTTATTATTATATAAAAATGAAAAATAAATAACAGAATCATAATACACACTAATAAACCAATACTTTATAAAATGTCAAAACACATATATATCCACAAAGATGTTTCAATAATTAATATGCTAATATAAAAGTAATAACATTCTAAAGTAAACAATCAGTTTTTAATAATTCATATAAGAATATAGGTATGAAGTTGTTGAAAATAAATTTCACCTTACTTATTGAGAACACTGAAGCTATAATATTTCACATTTCCAATACACTTATTTTTTAAAATAAGTTGGTTACTAATTTACACATATCTAACATTTACACCTCCTTCTCATGAAGAAGGTTGGAACTACCCATCCAAGAATATATTGAAGAATGTTAAGAAATATATAATAAACTAGCAGACCCGGCCACGCATTGCTGTGGCTCAGTAGTTATATCCTAATATTTTTAAACAAATACAGTAATACCAATATTCATTGATAAAGATGAAAACCTTTCAGCTAATCAAAATCCAACGTGATTGAGAATAGAGCATTACACCATTTAAAAGTATTTGGTAAAGAATATAGGAAAGCTAAAGTTTTTATTTTTTACATCTCATATTTCAATGTAGTTTGATTAAAAAGGAGCTGATTGTGTTTACGACTCACAGAGCTGCCAACACTATCGCCCTTTTTTTATGGATCGGTATAAACTAACTCGAAATGGCTATATTATTCCACTAATTTTAAAAAGGATGACTGAAGTAAGGTTTGGTAACCTCAGCCATTGATCTATTGATTATTGGCCTAACACTACTTCAACTTGGTATTGTTAGTTTAACAACGGGTTTAATTTTGCTCAGGGTCATGCCAATCTTGGTTAACGCGTCATATATGTCCTTTTGATAGGCGTTTTTCTCAATTACTTTGAGACTTCGATTTCCCAACCCTTCGGCTAATAAGTTTTCGGTAGGAGGGTGGTGTGTTGAAGCTTTTAATTTAGCAATATATTTGAGTGATAATAAATCTCTTCTTAAAGAGGTTTTTACATAATACAATTAAGAATTTTTATTTATTCAAGTACTAATTTGTTCAAATGTTTTGGGTTAACCTATTTTTTTTTTTTTTTTTTAACACAAACCAAAGATTTGATGGTTTCCACACACGTGAGCAGGCGATACCCATTTCCCAAGTGAGTTATGCCATTGCCCAAGGGAAAAACACGGATTTTCAAAGTCCAAGTGGACATTGTTTGCCCTTGGGATTTGTTTATGGTCATGGCAAAAGCCAAACGAATAGGATATTGAAGCCTTTTAAATTTTATTGAAAATTCTGTCGGTTCCAGGGGAATAGGTGGCAACAGGACGATATCTCCTGTAAACCTTCCAGGCAACATTTTTCCTTCAATAACATTTCCTGTGATCCTTTTAATGACCAAACGTGTACCGTTGCACAATTGAGGTGATTTTAAGTTACGAAGAGGAATGATCGGTGAGCCAATCTTCAACTGGAGATTGTTTGGGTGTATATCCAGGGAATTAAAAAATTCAGATGGGAAATTTACGGCTTCGTTTACATCTAGAACATTGTCAATTGATTTTGGAAGTTTATTTCATCGAAATCAACATTTTTTGCTGCCAACACGGTATTTGATGGTGATAGCCAACACCATCAAAATTGATTAACCGGAGGAGGGACTTTGCTTAATAAATTTTGTGTCATTATCGCGTGTTTTTTTATTTACTCAAAAACGGCTTTCACGATTTTCCACGTGTTCCAGTTATTTTATTTCTTCCTGTTCTAGGTAGAGAGGAAAATGTTTTATGTGTCCGATGTCGAAGAAAAGTATATTGAACAGCACAACGAGAGCACTTCATAGTTTTTGCTATACCCTTCCGACGAGATAAAACAGTTTTTACCGTTCGATCTCACTTAGTTCTTATACTTTGACCGTTTTTAATCATAAACAAAAAGGAAATTTAATTTTTTTATAATAAAATAAAATAAAACCTCAACTGCTACCAATAAGAGAGCGAACAAGCTGGGAACTTTTGTTTACATTTCATTTTTTACTTTCACTTACCTATATATGAAATATATAGTAAGGTGAAGTATTGCGATCGTGAAAAATTTCGACTTTTCAACGGAAATACACGTTTTAGGGTCCCCTGAGTCCAAATAACGAAGTCCCGCAATATGATCTGTGTGTGTGTGTGTGTGTGTGTGTGTGTGTGTGTGTGTGTTTGTGTTCTTTTTGTGTGTGTGTGTGTGTGTTTGTGTTCTTTTTGTGTGTGTGTGTGTGTGTGTGTGTGTGTGTGTGTGTGTGTGTGTGTGTGTGTTTGTGTGTGTTTTTGTGTTTGTGTGTTTGTTAAATGTGTTTGTGTGTTAAAACTTTTTGCTTATGATAATTGGGTAATGCAAGCATAATACTCCAAGTCGTCTGATTTTATAATTCTCTATGTACTTGTTGAAAATTTCATTTAGTTACCATGAAACAAATAATTTCCATTAAATTAACAGAACGGCTTTAATTATGAACAATGGTCTGTCATTAAGGGCGTACTAGGCATGCGTGGACTCAACGTGTTTTATGAGTTGACTGAATATTTTTCTTTTTTTCTTCTCTATATGTTTACTTGATTTTTATCATATCTCATATTTAGCCATTTCTTATTTTTAGGCGTAAAGAGAGACATTCAATTTCTCCATATAAACCAAAACAAAGGTATTTTTTGAAGAGAAAAGATTCGGTTCCGCCGGGAGTCGAACCCGGGTCCCCCGCGTTACATGCGAGGACGCCAACCGCTACACCACAGAGCCCGGCTCAAGGCAGAGCAAATCCTTCCTCTTCACTGATACCTTCTCCCCCTATCTCACAATTTGAGAATTGACTTATGTCGATGAGTATCATGGATTGGACAAAGTTTGTCCGCCTCCCGCTACTACTCGCAGGACTTGTGAGATAGGGGGAGTAGGTATCAGTGAAGAGGAAGGATTTGCTCTGCCTTGAGCCGGGCTCTGTGGTGTAGCGGTTGGCGTCCTCGCATGTAACGCGGGGGACCCGGGTTCGACTCCCGGCGGAGCCGAATCTTTTCTCTTCAAAAAATACCTTTGTTTTGGTTTATATGGAGAAATTGAATGTCTCTCTTTACGCCTAAAAATAAGAAATGGCTAAATATGAGATATGATAAAAATCAAGTAAACATATAGAGGAGAAAAAAAGGAAATTTGAGAAAAGAGAAAAAGAATTTGATGAAAATCATTAAAGCCGTTTTTGGGATAATCGAAAAAAAAACTGAAAATTGGAAAAAAGTTATGAAATAAAGTGCCCCCTCCGTTTGACCAATTCTGATGAAATGTTGGCTATCACATCTTTGGCATATACATACATCAAATACCCAGTTTTATCAAAATCGTGAAAACCGTTTTTGAGTAAATAAAAAAAACACGCGAAAATGACACACAATTTATTAAGTAAAGTCCCTCCTCCGGTTAACCAATTTTGATGAAGTGTTGGCTATCACATCTTTGGCATATACATACATGAAATACCCAGTTTGATCAAAATCGTGAAAGCCGTTTTTGAGTAAATAAAAAAACACGGGAAAATGACACAAACTTTATTAAGCATAGTCCCTCCTCCGGTTAATCAATTTTGATGAAGTGTTGGCTATCACATCTTTGGCATATGCATACATCAAATACCCAGTTTGATCAAAATCGTGAAAGCCGGTTTTGATTAAATAAAAAAATCTGGTGCGTGCGCGCAACACACAACTTTCACTTACCAACTTACTTAGATTAGTAATTGACGTGTTTTGCTAAATATCATTTCCCAAAGTCACACATTTTTCTACATTCATATATTATTTTTGTTAATCGTTAAAGCCGTTTTTGAGTAAATAAAAAAAACCCGTGAAAATGATACAAAATTTATTAAGTAAAGTCCCCCCTCCCGTAGATCAATTTTGATGAAATTTTTACAGTCATATCTTGGGCATATAAGTACATCAAATACCAAGTTTGATAAAAATCATTAAAACCGTTTTTGAGTAAATAAATAAAACACGTGAAAATGATACAAAATTTATTAAGTAAAGTCCCCCCTCCAGTAGATCAATTTTGATGAAATTTTTACAGTCATATCTCGGGCATATAAATACATCAAATACCAAGTTTGATCAAAATCGTTAAAACCGTTTTTGAGTAAATAAAAAAAACACGTGAAAATGGTACAAAATTTAATAAGTAAAGTCCCCCCTCCCGTAGATCAATTTTGATGAAATTTTTACAGTCACATCTCGGGCATATAAATACATCAAATACCAAGTTTGATCAAAATCGTTAAAACCGTTATTGAGTAAATAAAAAAAAACACGTGAAAATGATACATAATTTATTAAGTAAAGTCCCCCCCTCCGGTTAATCAATTTTGATGAAATTTTTACAGTCATATTACGGGCATATACCTACACTAAATACCCAATTTCAGGTTCCCAAGGCTTATAGTTTTTGAGCTAGTCTGTTCACACACACACACACACACACACACACACACACACACACACACACACACACACACACACACACACACACACACACACACACACACACACACACACACACACACACACACACACACACACACACACACACACAGAGAGACCATTTCGCGGGACTTCGTTATTTCGACTCAGGGGGTCCCAAAACGTGTATTTCCGTTGAAAACCGGAAGTCGAAAATTTTCACGATCGCAATACTTTCACTTACTATATATTTTATATATAGGTAAGTGAAAGTAAAAATTGGAAAAAAATTATGAAATAATGTGCCCGCTCCGTTTGATCAATTTTGATGAAATGTTGGCTATCACATCTTTGGCATATACATACATCAAGTACCCAGTTTGATCAAAATCGTTAAAGCCTTTTTTGAGTAAATAAAAAAATCACGTGAAAATGATACACAATTTATTAAGTAAAGTCACCCCTCCAGTTGATCAATTTTGATATAATGTTGACTATCGCATCTTAGGCATATACATACATCAAATACCGAGTTTGATCAAAATCGTTAAAACCGTTTTTGAGTAAATAAAAAAAAACACGTGAAAATGATACACAATTTATTAAGTAAAGTCCCCCCTCCAGTTGATCAATTTTGATGTAATGTTGGCTATCGCATCTTAGGCATATACATACATCAAATACCGAGTTTGATCAAATCGTTAAAACCGTTTTTGAGTAAACAAAAAAAACACGTAAAAATGATACACAATTTATTAAGTAAAGTCCCCCCTCCAGTTGATAAATTTTGGTGTAATGTTGGCTATCGCATCTTAGGCATATACATATATCAAATACCGAGTTTGATCAAAATCGTTAAAACCGTTTTTGAGAAAATAAAAAAAAAACACGTGAAAATGAAACAAAATTTATTAAGTAAAGTCCCCCCTCCGGTTGATCAATTTTGATGAAATTCTTACAGTCATGTCTCGGGCATATAAATAGATCAAATACTCAGTTTAATCAAAATCGTTAGAGCCGTTTTTGAGAAAATCAAAAAAAACTTAAAAAGTTACTAAATAAAGTACCCCCTCCCTTTGATCAATTTTGATGAAATTTTTGCTGTCACATCGCGGGCATATAGGCGGGCGCAAGCGACGGTGCTGCTTCTGCGACGGCGTTGCAGAAACTAGAGAAACGGGGATAAAAGCGCCGCCATTACCTGGGATTCATAGGGCTTTTTGGCGTTTTCAATTTATTTTTCCATAATTAAAACCCGATTGAGCAAATAATCATTTGAAAAATATCTAATAGGTATTGCTCGGTCCCTCAGTGTTCAATTAGAAAATCAAAAGACGTGCCATTCCCTATTATTTCCAAAAAATAATAAACTTCTTAAAGAGTGGATTGTAAAATTAAGAATAGATAAGCCTGTTTTGAAACATATGACGATATGTAGTCTTTATTTTAAAGAAAGAGACTATATTTATCCAGGTAAATATTAGTATTTGACATTTTATTATTCCAAAATGCTAGTTTTACGCAAATAACATTGAGACCATAGTGTCATCGATTTGTTTTTCTTTTTTAATTTTCCCCATTTTTCGATTACATCCGTTTGCTTAATTGTTAAATGTTTTCAATGCGAAGCCTGAAATTTTTGACAAATAAATAAATAATATGACAAAGAATCTAAGCTGTCATAACAATGATTGTGTGAATAGGTAATTAATGTTATTACTAACCGAAAAACGTTTAGTAAAGTTACAATGATGTGTTTGCATTTACCAGAACTACCAGCTTTACACGTACAATGACAAGAAAATTGCTTATTATTATTAATAAATTTGATTTCCGCTTTTATTTGATGGGGCAGTCCTTTAAGATTGCTAGTTTAAAGGCACGAGGCTTGTAAATTAACTGTTTTTTTAATTTTTAGATATTATTCCACATGTAAATATGTGGTTTGCATCAAGAATAGCCTGCCCTTCAATTAATGGTCTTTTAAAATTACCAATTACCTCTATCACACCAACTATGTCTAACACCGTTCTTTCCGACATTTTGCAAAACTACTAGCGCACCCTAAATTCGATTGCGCCCGCCTATACATACACTAAGGGCCGTGGCCGTGTTTATGAACGATCCTAAGGAACGCGTTACTAAAGGCTTCCTTAAAATGCACACTATCAATAAATCGATTGATAAGAGTACTTCACCGCTAGTTGTAACCTCCCTTAACCTGACATCAGTGTTAACTTCACTCTTGTTTACTGTGTTGTTTCGAGTATTTTAAGTAGTTAATGTGGCAATTACAGCTCTAGAACTATAAGAACATGATGATTGGAGTAGGAATCACTCAAAGTTGAATAGTGTGCAAACATTGTTAGTGTAAAAGAACAAACAAATGTATACAATATTTCATCTAACCGATTTCAAAACAACTTAATGGATGCTTCAGGATAACAATCAACAATATCTTTATTATAAGATGAAGATGCAAATGAGAGTGAAAAAGTGTGATAAAACAATGTTCTCTTGAGGTTAGCTTGGTGGATGAGACTCTGCAATATTCTTCTAATTGAGATGTTTGTGATATACTATTGTATATCCTTATATATATAAAAATCTCGTATCCCGATGTTTGTCTCTCTATTTCTCAGAAACTACTCAACCGATTTTAATGAAATTTGGCTCAATGTGTATAGTTTTGGCCAACTTAACGTGGCCAAGTTATTTCATAACTTTTTTCCAATTTTCAGTTTTTTTTTCGATTATCCCAAAAACGGCTTTAATGATTTTCATCAAATTCTTTTTCTCTTTTCTCAAATTTCCTTTTTTTCTCCTCTATATGTTTACTTGATTTTTATCATATCTCATATTTAGCCATTTCTTATTTTTAGGCGTAAAGAGAGACATTCAATTTCTCCATATAAACCAAAACAAAGGTATTTTTTGAAGAGAAAAGATTCGGCTCCGCCGGGAGTCGAACCCGGGTCCCCCGCGTTACATGCGAGGACGCCAACCGCTACACCACAGAGCCCGGCTCAAGGCAGAGCAAATCCTTCCTCTTCACTGATACCTACTCCCCCTATCTCACAAGTCCTGCGAGTAGTAGCGGGAGGCGGACAAACTTTGTCCAATCCATGACACTCATCGACATAAGTCAATTCTCAAATTGTGAGATAGGGGGAGAAGGTATCAGTGAAGAGGAAGGATTTGCTCTGCCTTGAGCCGGGCTCTGTGGTGTAGCGGTTGGCGTCCTCGCATGTAACGCGGGGGACCCGGGTTCGACTCCCGGCGGAACCGAATCTTTTCTCTTCAAAAAATACCTTTGTTTTGGTTTATATGGAGAAATTGAATGTCTCTCTTTACGCCTAAAAATAAGAAATGGCTAAATATGAGATATGATAAAAATCAAGTAAACATATAGAGAAGAAAAAAAGAAAAATATTCAGTCAACTCATAAAACACGTTGAGTCCACGCATGCCTAGTACGCCCTTAATGACAGACCATTGTTCATAATTAAAGCCGTTCTGTTAATTTAATGGAAATTATTTGTTTCATGGTAACTAAATGAAATTTTCAACAAGTACATAGAGAATTATAAAATCAGACGACTTGGAGTATTATGCTTGCATTACCCAATTATCATAAGCAAAAAGTTTTAACACACAAACACATTTAACAAACACACAAACACAAAAACACACACAAACACACACACACACACACACACACACAAAAAGAACACAAACACACACACACACACACACACACACACACACACACACAGATCATATTGCGGGACTTCGTTATTTGGACTCAGGGGACCCTAAAACGTGTATTTCCGTTGAAAAGTCGAAATTTTTCACGATCGCAATACTTCACCTTACTATATATTTCATATATAGGTAAGTGAAAGTAAAAAATGAAATGTAAACAAAAGTTCCCAGCTTGTTCGCAAGAAAACATCGAAACAGCTGGCTGAAGAGATGAAAACCTTGTGTTCTGTTGGCATTTCTGCGCGGACAGTAAGAAGAAGACTGTGAGAGAATGATCTGAAGGGCTGTAAGGCTAGAAAGAAACTATGGCTTAGTGAAGCCAATCACAAGAAGAGGCTTACCTGAGCTAAACTGCACCAAAAACTGGACTGCTCAAGAGTGGGCAAAAATGGTTTGGTTAAATGAAAGCAACTTTACGGTAAATAAAATTATGTAAATTGAAATTAATAAAAAACATTTTATAAAAAAAATTAAACCAACTTCGAAACCGTGTAACAAGTAAAAATAAATGCACTGAAAAGTATGAAATAATTACCAGCATCAAATACCCAGTTTGATCAAAATCGTGAAAGCCGGTTTTGATTAAATAAAAAAATCTGGTGCGTGCGCGCAACACACAACTTTCACTTACCAACTTACTTAGATTAGAAATTGACGTGTTTTGCTAAATATCATTTCCCAAAGTCACACATTTTTCTACATTCATATCATATTTTTGTTAATCGTTAAAGCCGTTTTGGAGTAAATAAAAAAACCGTGAAAATGATACAAAATTTATTAAGTGAAGTCCCCCCTCCGGTTGATCAATTTTGATGAAATGTTGGCTATCACATCTTCGGCATATACATACATCAAATACCCAGTTTGATCAAAATCATGAAAACCGTTTTTGAGAAAATAAAAAAAACACGTGAAAATGATACAAAATGTATTAAGTAAAGTCCCCCCTCCGGTTAATCAATTTTGATGAAATTTTAACAGTCATATCTCGGGCATATATATACATCAAATACCCAGTTTGGTCAAAATCGTTAAAGCCGATTAAGAGTAAATAAAAAAAAAACACGTGAAAATAATACAAAATTTATTAAGTAAAGTCCCCCCTCCGGTTGATCAATTTTGATGAAATGTTGGCTATCACATCTTCGGCATATACATACATCAAATACCCAGTTTGATCAAAATCATGAAAACCGTTTTTGAGTAAATAAAAAAAACACGTTAAAATTATACAAAATTTATTAAGTAAAGTCCCCCCTCCGGTTGATCAATTTTGATGAAATTTTTACAGTCATATCTCGGGCATATCAATAGATCAAATACTCAGTTTAATCAAAATCGTTAGAGCCGTTTTTGAGAAAATCGAAAAAAACTTAAAAAGTTATTAAGTAAAGTACCCCCTCCCTTTGAGCAATTTTGATGAAATTTTCGCTGTCACATCGCGGGCATATACATACACTAAATACCCAATTTCAGATTCGCACGGTTTATAGTTTTTGAGCTAGTCTGTTCACACACACACACACACACACAGACACACACACACACAGACCATTTCGCGGGACTTGGTCATTTCGACTCAGGGGACCCCAAAACGTATATTTCCGTTGAAAACCGGAAGTCGAAATTTTTCACGATCGCAATACTTCCACTTACTATATATTTCATATATAGGTAAGTGAAAGTAAAAAATCTGGTGCGTGCTCGCAACACACAACTTTTACTTACTAACTTACTTAGATTAGAAATTAATTCGTTTTGTTAATTGCCACTTCTCAAATGAACAGAACGGCTTTAATAATGAACAATGGTCTGTCATTAAAGGCGTACTCCGCATGCGTGGGCTCAACGAGTTTTATGAGTTGACTGAATATTTTTCTTTTTTTCTCCTCTTTATGTTTACTTTATTTTTATCATATCTCATATTTAGTCATTTCTTATTTTTAGGCGTAACGAGAGACATTCAATTTCTCCTTGTAAACAAAACAAAGGTACTTTATCAGAAAGAAAGAAACAAACAAAAAAGGCCCCCACGCCCAAACAAAAGCCCCCTCAGAACATTTTAATAATGATAAAGCTTACCTGATATTAAACGAAACATAATTTTCATTAAACATGACGAATTTGATAAAAATCGTTAAAGCCGATTTTGAGATAATCCAAAAAAAAGATAAAACTTGGAAAAAAAGTCATGAAATAAAGTGCCCCCTCAGTTGGACCAATTTTGATGAAATGTTGGCTTTTACATATTTGGTATATACATACATCAAATACCCAGTTTCTTCAAAATCGTTAAAGCCGTTTTTGAGTAAATAAAAAATATGTACACGTGAAATTGGTACAAAATTTATTAAGCAAAGTCCCCCCCCCCGGTTGATCAATTTTGATGAAATTTTTACAGTCGTATCTCGGGCAAACACATACATCATATACCCAGTTTGATCAAAATCGTAAAAGCCGTTTTTGAGTAAATAAAAAAAACACGTAAAAATGATACAAAATTTATTAAGTAAAGTCCCCCCTCCGGTTAATCAATTTTGATGAAATTTTTACAGTCATATCACGGGCATATTAATAGATTAAATACTCAGTTTAATCAAAATCGTTTGAGCCGTTTTTGAGAAAATCGAAAAAAACGTAAAAAGTTATTAAATAAAGTACCCCCTCCCTTTGAGCAATTTTGATGAAATTTTCGCTGTCACATCGCGGGCATATACCTACACTAAATACCCAATTTCAGGTTCCCACGGTTTATAGTTTTTGAGCTAGTCTGTTCACATACACACACACACACACACACAGACACACACACAGACCATTTCGCGGGACTTGGTTATTTCGACTCAGGGGGTCCCAAAACGTGTACTTCCGTTGAAAACCGGAAGTCGAAATTTTTCACGATCGCAATACTTCCACTTACTATATATTTCATATATAGGTAAGTGAAAGTAAAAAAGACGAGCGGGGAGAGACAGTCGAGGAGGCTTGAGTTGTGACGGCTCTGCCGGATTTAAATTTTTTTTCCTGAGTCTTTTTTACTTTCACTTACCTATATATGAAATATATATAAGTGGAAGTATTGCGATTGTGAAAATTTTCGACTTCCGGTTTTCAACGGAAATACACGTTTTGGGGTCCCCTGAGTCAAAATAACCAAGTCCCGCGAAATGGTCTGTGTGTGTGTGTGTGTGTGTGTGTGTGTGTGTGTGTGTGTGTGTGTGTGTGTGTGTGTGTGTGTGTGTGTGTGTGTGTGTGTGTGTGTGTGTGTGTGTGTGTGTGTGTGTGTGTGTGTGTGTGTGTGTGTGTGTGTGTGTGTGTGTGTGTGTGTGTGTGTGTGTGTGTGTGTGTGTGTGTGTGTGTGTGTGTGTGTGTGTGTGTTTTGACGATTTTGATCAAACTGGGTATTTGATGTAGGTGTATGCCAAAGATGCGATAGCCAACATTTCGTCAAAATTGATTAACCGGAGGGGGGACTTTACTTATTAAATCTTATACCATTTTCACGTGTTTTTTTTATTTACTCAAAAACGGTTTTAACGATTTTGATCAAACTTGGTATTTGATGTATGTATATGCCCGAGATATGACTGTGAAAATTTCATCAAAATTGGTCAAACGGAGGGGGCACTTTATTTCATATTTTTTTTCCAATTTTTACCTTTTTGATCGATTATCTCAAAAACGGCTTTAACGATTTTTATCAAATTCGTTATGTTTGATGAAAATTAATTGCTATTTAATATCAGGTAAGCTTTATCATTATTAAAATGTTCTGAGGGGGCTTAGTTGGGGAAGGGGCCTTTTTTGTTTTCCTATAAAGTACCTCTGTTTTAGTTTATATTGAGAAATTAACTGTCTCTCATCACGCCTAAAAAATAGAAACGCTAAATATGATATATGAAGAAAATCAAGTAAACATATACAGGAGAAAAAAAGAAAAATATTCCGTCAATTCATAAAACACCTTGAGCTCACGCATGCAACGTACGCCTTTAATGACAAACCAATGCGTTATAATTAAAAATGTTCTGTTCATTTGAGAAGTGTCAATTAACAAAATGCATTAATTTCTAATCTAAGTAAGTTGGTAAGTGAAAGTTGTGTGTTGCGCGCACGCACCAGATTTTTTTCTCTGCCACCACGTAGCGCTCGTTGTTATAAGTTAATATTTCTTCACTCTCACTTCTTTAAACAATATGTCTTTGAATTCCACTAATATTGCAACTTTTATTTTATTTTATACTAATTTAATTTTCATTTAATCTTACATTTTATATAGCGTACTATAAAAAAATATTCTATTGGCTATTGAATTTCGAGTTATTAAGCTCACTCGATTTGGTTCCCTTTTTTTATTGCCTTATAACATAGGGTTAATTAATTGAAATTACAATATAAAACTATAGCCAATATTTACAAAATTTTATTTTAACCTGTTTAAGCAAAAAAAAATTTTTTCTACCGAATGCAAAAAAATAAATCATGGCCAAAACTAACAATAAAAATTGTTCGGACCAAGCTGTAATGAAAAGCAAAGGCCTTGGTCTCCCGAACCTTTACCATTTTTTTTTTCCAAAAAAAAAAAAAGAAACCTAAAAACCTTGTTACACCGTAACACGCTTTTCAACTTTTCTGTGTGTACTCATAAAATTGAAAAGGTGGCTGTTTATATAATTATCTATAATAAAAAAACCCGGGAAAGACGAGCGTGGTAGAGCATAAAAAAATTTCGAAAATTGTTTTACCCAACTTTCGGTTTTCTATATTTGTTATCTTCTCCAAATAAAAAGTATGAAATAATTACCTTCTGATTTTTATGAATACACAGCAAAAATGAAAGTGGTATAAAAAGTGGAAAAATGCAATAAGACGAATAATTTTATTTCTATTTGTACAAATACACACTAATTGTTATTAAAAATTGTGAAATTAAAATATTAAATACTATGTTCAATACAACACAATCTTTTCGGAGGTTGCGCAAAATATAAAATTTTTAACACGAGACATTATGAAAATCATAAAATGGATCTTCTCTTCTCACCTATTGATTTTGTGCCTAATAATAGAATTGTATCGGTAACATGTCATTTATATTTGCGCCGCCTCCGAAAAGATTGTGTTGTATTGACCATAGTGTTAAATATTTTAATTTCACAATTTTTAATAACAATTAGTGTGTATTTGTACAAATAGAAATAAAATTATTCGTCTTATTGCATTTTTCCGCTTTTTATACCATTTTCATTTTTGCTGTGTATTCATAAAAATCAGAAGGTAATTATTTCATACTTTTCAGTGCATTTATTTTTACTTGTTACACGGTTTCGAAGTTGGTTTAATTTTTTTTATAAAATGTTTTTTATTAATTTCAATTTACATAATTTTATTTACCGTAAAGTTGCTTTCATTTAACCAAACCATTTTTGCCCACTCTTGAGCAGTCCAGTTTTTGGTGCAGTTTAGCCCAGGTAAGCCTCTTCTTGTGATTGGCTTCACTAAGCCATAGTTTCTTTCTAGCCTTACAGCCCTTCAGATCATTCTCTCACAGTCTTCTTCTTACTGTCCGCGCAGAAATGCCAACAGAACACAAGGTTTTCATCTCTTCAGCCAGCTGTTTCGATGTTTTCTTGCGATTCTTAAGACATTTTCTAACCAAAAACCTATCCTCACGTGTTCCAGTTATTTTATTTCTTCCTGTTCTAGGTAGAGAGGAAAATGTTTTATGTGTCCGATGTCGAAGAAAAGTATATTGAACAGCACAACGAGAGCACTTCATAGTTTTTGCTATACCCTTCCGACGGGATAAAACAGTTTTTACCGTTCGATCTCACTTAGTTCTTATACTTTGACCATTTTTAATCATAAACAAAAAGGAAATTTATTTTTTTTTATAATAAAATAAAATAAAACCTCAACTGCTACCAATAAGAGAGCGAACAAGCTGGGAACTTTTGTTTACATTTCATTTTTTACTTTCACTTACCTATATATGAAATATATAGTAAGGTGAAGTATTGCGATCGTGAAAAATTTCGACTTTTCAACGGAAATACACGTTTTAGGGTCCCCTGAATCCAAATAACGAAGTCCCGCAATATGATCTCTGTGTGTGTGTGTGTGTGTTTGTGTGTGTGTGTGTGTGTGTGTTTGTGTTTGTGTGTTTGTTAAATGTGTTTGTGTGTTAAAATTTTTTGCTTATGATAATTGGGTAATGCAAGCATAATACTCCAAGTCGTCTGATTTTATAATTCTCTATGTACTTGTTGAAAATTTCATTTAGTTACCATGAAACAAATAATTTCCATTAAATTAACAGAACGGCTTTAATTATGAACAATGGTCTGTCATTAAGGGCGTACTAGGCATGCGTGGACTCAACGTCTTTTATGAGTTGACTGAATATTTTTCTTTTTTTCTCCTCTATATGTTTACTTGATTTTTATCATATCTCATATTTAGCCATTTCTTATTTTTAGGCGTAAAGAGAGACATTCAATTTCTCCATATAAACCAAAACAAAGGTATTTTTTGAAGAGACTTTTTTTTTAAGTTCCAAAGTGAGTGTGGTAGCGGAACATTACCCGAGGAGGGGGCTTAGAAGATCAGGAAAATCTGAAGCTGATTTGGCGAGCAAAGAGCCAAAAATTGAAAATAGAAGAGGATTGGGAGGCGAGCGACCGACGGGTGCACCCACCAACCAGCTAAGTTTCAGTTTTTTTTTTTTCAGAGCTCTGAATTAATATTTTAATTATGTTGGAGAGAAATGAATTTTTTTTTGTAATAATTTGAGGGAATGATAGTAGTAATAAAAATATGGTGCTTGCGCGCAACACACAACTTTCACTTACCAACTTACTTAAATTAGAAATTCATGCGTTTTGTTATTGACACTTCTCAAAGTTACACATTTTTCCACATTCATTTCGTATTTTTGTTTTCATTTGCTCTATAAAAAACACTAATTTATTTTATTATTAAATAAAAGATTTTACTTATCATAATTCGGCAACGCAAGCATAATACTCCAAGTCGTCTGATTTTATAATTCCAATTTTCAGTTGTTTTTTTTTCGATTATCCGAAAAACGGCTTTAATGATTTTCATCAAATTCGTCATGTTTAATGAAGATTATGTTTTATTTAATATCAGGTAAGCTTTATCATTATTAAAATGTTCTGAGGGGGATAGGGGCCTTTTTTGTTTGTTTTTTTGTTTCCTATAAAGTACCATTGTTTTTGTTTATATGGAGAAATTAACTGTCCCTCATTACGCCTAAAAATAAGAAATGGCTAAATATGAGATATGATAAAACCAAGTAAACGTATAGAGGTGAAAACAAAAAAAAATATTCCGTCAACTCATAAAACACGTTGGGCCCACGGATGACGCCTTTAATGACAGACCATTGTTCATAATTAAAGCCGTTCTTTTCATTTAATGGAAATTATTTGTTTCATGGTAACTAAATGAAATTTTCAACAAGTACATAGAGAATTATAAAATCAGACGACTTGGAGTATTATGCTTGCATTACCCAATTATCACAAGCAAAAAATTTTACTTAATAATAAAAGAAATTAGTTTTTTTTTAGAGCAAATGAAAACAAAAATAAGAATGTGTGACTTTGAGAAGTTGCAATTAACAAAACGCATTAATTTCTAATCTAAGGAAGTTGGTAAGTGAAAGTTGTGTGTTGCGTGCACGCACCAGATTTTTTTTTCTAGAATATTAATGAGGAGTTGGAAATTGTAAATAATCCATTTAAGGGATCCATTTTTGTCAGTAAAACACGTTTTGGGAGCCACAGTGTATACAGAATTATTAAATAAAGTGAAATAGACAATTTTGCAAGGTGCCTAATACTTTTGGCCAAGGCTGTACTGTTAATTCATGTGGAACCCATATATATCGAGCTTCTTTTGGTATCCATTCTTATGCAAATGGTTCAAAACTGTTCTTTAGTCGATGGTTCGCTCCATAGCGATGTCATGAGATGAAATATGTCGGTCTACCTCGTTTTTTTGAAGAATTCTATCTACTTTTTCAACAATTGGCCTGCCAGGGCGAGGTTCATCATTAACATCAAAATTTCCGTAACGAAATTGAGCGAACTAGTTCTGACACTGATGTTCGCTTAAACATAAGTCACCATAAGCACAATAAAATTTTCGAGGAGCCTGAGTTGCATTTTCCCTTTTCGGAAGTAAAAAAGCAAAATATGACGAAAATGACCTTCTGGAATCGCCATTTTCAAAGCGCAATAACTTTTGACAGAATCAATGAATGACACTGTGTTGATATATGGAATATTCTATGGACTGTGACCTTTCAAATGTGTTATAGTATGGCTTCGCTTAGTAAGGATTACAAGCAATAAGTGACTATTGAGATAAACCGACATTACTTTTTCTCCAACCCAATATTAAATTCACCCCTCCTCAGAATTTTACCCTGCTAAAATCTTTTTTTGGGAATGACATTTTACATTAAATTTATTCCTATGGCAGGATCTTCTTAGTCCTTTATATGCCAATTAAAAAAAGAGTCAGTATGGAAATGGTCAAAACAATGTGATGAGGCTTTTAGTAAATTTAAAAGGATAATTTTATGTAAACCTGTTCTCGTACATTATGACAATTCTTTACCAATTAAGGTATGGGTGGATGCCTCCCAAGTGGCTGTTTCGGGAATTCTTGGCCATATCTATCCAGATCCGAGGCTTTGTTGTTGAGCTTTAGCAACTTGACAGTTTTTATAGGAGGCGGGTAGTCAGCCCTCCTCCTAACCATCCTCCTTTATCCAGGCTTGGGACTGGCAGTGGTAGTCCAGTAATCTAACTGACTACACTGGAGGAGTTCGGAGTTAGTACGATGAAGGACACAGTTGGCAAGGTCAAGGTCAAGATTGGTGGAAACTGTGGAGACTCATTCCCAGTGTGTTCGGTACTCAGACAAGGAGATTCACTGGCCCCAATGCTGTTTAATATCGTCCTAAACGCAGTTATTAAAAGAGCAAGGCTAATATGCCACGGTACAATTTTTAGCTAGATGACCCAGGTGATGGCGTACGCGGACGATGTTGTCATAGCGGGGAGGAGTCTACGAAGTATCAAGGATGCATTAACGGTGCTTGAGATGGAAGGGAGAAGAGTGGGTCTCCAAATCAACGAGAATAAGACCAAGATACTTATATTGAGGAAGAAGAACCCACCTCATCTGACAAGTCATTATGTAAAAGGGAACTACAGATTTGAGAGGGTTAAAAGCTTTAAGTACTTGGGATCAGCGATCAATGACATCTTGGACGAGGGAGAAGAAGTCAAGTACAGAATAATGGCAGCCAACCGAGCTTATTTCAGTCTATCTAAACTCCTTGGTAGTAGACTCCTCAGTCGCACAACTAAGCTCAGGATATACAAAACACTCGTCCGACCCATCTTGACATATGCATCCGAAACCTGGGTAATGACTAAAGTATCAGCTGTTAATATTGACAGGTTCGAAAGAAGGATACTTAGACGAATTTATGGACCTGTTCAGGAGAATGGTGTGTTTCGACTCCGAAAAAACAAAAAACTTTATACACTGTACGATGACTTGAGCGTATCACAATTTGTAAGGGTACAACGGATCAGATGGCTGGGGCACGTAATTCGGATGAGTGAAGAGAGGACAGTCAAAAGACTGTATTATGGAAAACCCGATGGAGCAAGACCTCGCGGAAGACCAAAGGGAAGATGGAAGGACGCTGTCGCCGAGGATCTGAAGAGAACAGGAATATCCATCAGACGCGCTAACGACAGGGAAGACTGGGGAAGAGCAGTTGAGCTGGCCAAGGACCGCTTCAAGCGTCTGTTGCGCCGTGAATGAATGAATGAATCTATCCAGATGGCTCAGAGCGCCCCATTGCTTTTTTTTTTCAAGAAGCTAACTTCTTCCGAGACTAATTATTCCCAGATCGAAAGAGAAGCCAAAGCCATATATGAAGGGATAAATAATTTTAAGGATTTTTTATTTGGTAATAAAGTCACCTTATTTACAGACTCTAAGCCATTGAGGTACATTTTTGAGGCTAACGCCTGCAATGCTGGTCTTATGTTGTTAAGCTGTTATCTATGTTTAATTTTAACATCCAATGTGTTAGTTCGGAAGATAACATAGCCGATTTCCTCTCTCGGATTGAGATTCCTAGTAAAGACACTATAGATCATTATTCTAGGGTAAATTATCTACGATATATTCACGAAGTTTTTCCCCAAAGGATTAACTGGAAAAATATCCGAACAGAGCCACGAGAGATTCCTTACTGGTAAAGGTTATGAATATGTTAAGATCAGGGTTATGGCCTCCAAAGGTTTCTCATAAAATTTAGATTTGATGATTTATATCCCTTTTATAGCCTTCGATATGAATTAACAGATGAATCCAACTGCCTTATGTGGGACTCTACGAGTTATTATTACAGAGTCCATGTGTAAAAGGGTTCTGGAGATACTTCATAGTACTCACCTAGGTATAAAAAAGATGAAAAGTCTAGCCCGCTTATATTTTTGGTGGCCAAATATGGATTCCAAAATAGAATTAATAACCCAAAATTGTAATTTTTGCAGGGAAGTTCGAAGTGAACCTTCAAAATCTAAATTAAATGTTTGGCCATGGCCTCAATCTCCATGAAAACGGTTACACATTGATTTGTTAGGCCCCGTCAGAAGTAAAAATTTTTTTCATCGTTAATGATGCATGGATAGAGTGTTTCCGTACTTCAACTACGTCAACAGAGGTAGTAATTGAAAAACTTATGGAATGTTGGGGTTCTGAGGTCAATTACTTCAGTAGAGCCACTGCTTTCACCAACAAAGGTTTAACTTATTTTTTATCGTTTTATGGTAAAAATCATCTTGTAGGGGCTTTATATTACCCACAAACGAATGGTAGTGCTGAGTCGGCTGTTAAAATTATTAAAAATTGCATTAAAAAACATGTTACTGGCTGTACCAAATCATTGGTTAGAGCTATTAATGATCATCTTTTCTTATACATGCCTAGTGTACATTCTACCACATTAGAAACTCCGGCTAAGCTTGCTGTTAGGTCGTGACATTCGAACTGTTTTTGACCAATTGAGGCCAAATACAGCAGATCTAGTAGAGAGCAATCAACAGCGTCAAGTAAAAAATTTCCCAGGACACCGTGGCCTTTCCATTTTAAGAGGGGATCCAGTGATCGTCAGAGATTATCGGGTTAAAACAAAAGGGGTAATACAGAAAAGCTAGGGTGTCAAACTAATAAAATTTTGATGAATGAGATTTGAAGCTGGAAGCGAATTAAAAATGCAAATTAAATGTTGCTCCTATGCAACTGCAAAGAAGAGGTTAATAAAGATAATGTAATTGAGGAAATGGGCGATTTAAGTCTTACATGTGAAGATAAGTCTCCAGGGCAAAATGACAACCCAAATCTCGATAGCCACGCAGAAGAAACCGCAAATAAGGATATAAGGGACATCCCCTTGACCTCCAATACACCAGAAAAACTGGACAAGACCCCTAGCCGTCCAAAAAGGGTAATTATTCAGGTAAGCAATGGGGCCTAAAATCGATAAAAATGAGGTTCAATTTGCCGAACTTAAGGATGAATTAGAGGATTTTGCCTCAGATATAAAAGATACAAGGGATGTTGGTATTATTTGTTCTAAAAATCAACAGATGATAAATTTATTTAAAGCACGTTTGTCTAGGTTAGAAAATATTTATGAAAAATTCCAGGGACTAATTAAAAATGCTAAGTCATTGGCAAAGGTTCTGGGGGATGAATCTACGTCGCGTTTTGATGATTTGAGAAATAAAACTCGAAATTATTTTTACGAGGCTTTATCTGTTGAACTTCCTGGGGAAACCACTGTTACTGACCAATCTAAGATCGCAGATAGTAGAATCGGGTTTGAATCACAAATTAAATTACCAACTATTAATTTACCAACTTTTGACAGTCAAATTTCAAAATGGATGTCGTTTAAAGATGCATATATGTCACTCATTCATAATAATAGTCAATTGTCAGAAATTCAAAAATTTCACAATCTTCATTCCGCTTTAAATGGTTCAGCGCTACAATCTATAGCGGCCATTTTGATCACTACAGATGGCTACCATCAAGCTTGTAACACCTTACTACAAAAACACGACAATAAACGGATTCATGCCACCAGCTACTTTATCAATATTTTTAATTTTAAGCCAATCACAAAATGTGATTTTCGCTCATTAGAAAATTTTACCGAAATTGTTTTAGAAAGCGCGACGGCCTTCCGAAATATGAATCTTAATAACCCCTCCGGGTTTATTTTGTTAACTTATTGCTTAAGATTATTAGATCCCAAAACGCGAGAGCGTTTTGAATCCGAATTCGGTTCTTCATCTGAAATTGCGATGTTTGAAAATTTTTCAAATTTTATTCATCACCTATCTTTACAATTACAAGCGGACTCTCTAACCTCTAATATTGGAGTAAATGCTCAATATTCTCAGCCCCACAGGCCACAATTAGTAAATAAATGGGTTTTAATGTCGACTGATAGCAATTCTACAAATAATATTTGTCCTTTGTGCCGGGAAAGACATCGTTTGTATAGGTGCTCGCGCTTCCTCTCTATGGGACCCAGAGAACGTTTTAATAAATCAAAACAGCTAAACCTGTGCGCCAATTATTTAAAGCCCGGTCACTATGGTAACACATGCCCATGCATTAGCTCCTGCTACCATTGCAATAGGCGCCATCATTCTTTATTACATTTTCCCACTTCTCCAACCAGGTCTCCTGGTCACGTGGCTGGAAATGCCCCTAGTAGTTCCTCTTGTTCTGGAAACAATGCAAGACCCAAACCAACTTCTGTTGTAAAAAATGTGATAGGCTCAGAAAAGACCAATATACAGACAAAGAAGGATTTAAAGGAAGGGCTCCGTTCTGTCATCATTGTCGAAGGCCAATGTCTCCATTATGTTGGGAACAGCGACGGCTAGAATAGAAGATAGTAGTGGGCAATATCATCCTATTCGGATTTTAATTGATTGTGGATCACAACGATCATTTATATAATCTAGATGCGCGCGAATTTTAGGACTTATTCATCTACCATTCAGGTAGATCTACCCATCAGGCCAGACCTGATCTGTGTAGTTCCTATAGAAATGCCATGAACCGTTTTCTAAAATTAGAACACCGGTTAAATAAAATACCCTTATTAAAGGAAAAATATTCCAACATTATCGATGAATATTTAAAATTAGGCTACGTCTCGCCGGCAGATAGTCTGGGTAGATATTATCTACCACACCATTGTGTTATGAAGGATAACACTTGTTCGAAACTACGCATAGTTTTTGATGCATCGTCATCTACTGAATTTGGCTCCCTTAATGGAAATATTCAAGATATCAAATTAACAATGATGAAAAGAGGGATCATGTCAGCCGTTGCGCGAATGTACGACCCACTCGGTTACCTTGCTCCCGTCACCTTCTAGGCCAAATCATATTTGCAGAGGCTATGGAGTATAAAAGACTTATCCTGGAACAGTCCAATACCTTCGGAAATAGCCATAGATTACAGAGAATTCTTTGACTCTCTTGAAAGCCTACGATTCATTCTAATACCTCGTTGCATATTTCCCCGAAAGCCGCTCCACGTTACATTTGTGGGATTCGCTGATGCATCGGAATTAGGTTATGCGGCCACTATTTATTCGAGAGTTCAATTCCATGATAGACAAACAGAAAGTCGCTTAATTATGTCGAAAAACCGCCTCGCTCCATTGAAAACATTATCTATTCCTAAGTTAGAGTTATGCGCTGCGCTGTTGCTAGCCCAAACTAGACAATCCATTTCTAGCATTATTGACCCTCATGTCAATTCCACATACTTATTCTCGGACTCGTCATTTGTTCTTAGTTGGTTACGCCTTTTTCCACATTTATTAAAAACATTCGTGGCAAACCGAATTACTCATATAATGGAGTTATCGTCGGAAAAGGAATGGTACCACGTTTCATCGTCTGAGAATCCAGCCGATCTTGCTTCCCGTGGATCCATACCAGTATATCTAATTAGTAACCAGTTATGGTGGCATGGTCCTCAATGGCTCACACGTGATATTTCAGAATGGCCCGATATTCTTCTTAATGAGGCTGTGTTAGTGCCAGAAATAAAACCTAACGCTCTGGTATGTACAAGTCAGGCATCAAAGTTCTTACTCTTGTATTGTGTACCATTGTCGCAAAGTACCACTTCAGGTACTCCAAACATGAAAAACACGTCGTTCTCCATATGTTTAGTTACTGCCTGCGCAGATGCCTGCCTTAATGGAAACAACAAGGTGAATTTTGTGAGGCAATCGGTCACCACCAACAAATACCGATTCTGTTTAGATGAACGAGGAAATGGTCCCATTAGATCTGTAGAAACTACCTGCCAGGGTTTTGAAGTCAGGGGCGTCATGCCCATCATTCCAGCGGGTGCTTTCTGTTCCGGCTTCATCGTTTGACAGATGGAGCACTTTTTCACAAATCTAGCGACATCTCGAATCATGCTCGGCCAGAAACAATAAATAGATATTCTATTCTTGGTCTTGTTCACCCCCATGTGCCCTGCAGTCGTGTCTTCGTGGTATTGTTTGAGAACTGCTTCTCTTTGGTCTTTCGGTACCACAATTTTCCATTGATTGTCCCCAACTTTTAAGGGATTTCTCTCAAAGACATGTTTGAGGAGGCGATCTTCGGTAATCCGCCAAGTTGGGTACTCCTCCGGGTTATCCGTGACTTTTTTCTTCATATCCTGATACCAGCGGTCAGCTCCTTCTCCGTCAATCACGACTGCAGCTACAGCAGAGTTTCGATCAAGGGAAGCATTGTCTATCGCACGTGATAAAGCATCAGCTGCCATATGCTCCTTTCCTGGTCGATGATTTATCTGGTAATCGTAATTCTGAAGCCGTAATGCCCATCGAGCCAGTCGACCTATCGGATCAAATCAGAGAGTGGTGATCAGTGACCACAGTAAATTTTGTTCCTTCGATATAAGGTCTAAACTTCTCAATCGCTCAAATTACCGCTAAACATTCCAACTCAGTGGCCGAGAGTTTTTGTTCAGCTTTCGTTAGAGCTCTGCTGGCGTAAGCAATAACTTTCTCTCCGAATGTCACGATAGACAATAGTGTTTTATATAAATAGTGTTTATATCCCTTATCACTATAAGTCAGGTGAAAAATAATTAAAATGAAAAAAATAGATAGGAAGGTTACAGAGTGTTTTGATTTGGTTTTGAATAATGTGCAAAAAATGTGTAAGACTTTGAATTCGAAAAATGTTGTTATATGTAAAGTTTTGTTCATGTTAATAATATATTGTTGTTCATTCCAATATTCTTAAATTTATTTTTGATAATTAGCAGCGAATTACGTGGTAGCTCGTTAAGAAAGAACTCACTCCCAAACCGACTGGGTAAGTTTTACCATCTTATTTACTAAACTAATTTTACGTTGAAAGAGACGACAACGGTTTCCTGACCAAGAAACCCCACCCAGGTGTTTTTACCAGAACTTTCAGAAGGCTTCGAGAGACTGGGTTCGTCTCATGTAATCGACTGGGTTCTTCTCATGCAGAAGGAGTACCCAACTTGGCGGATTACCGAAGATCGCCTCCTCAAACATGTCTTTGAGAGAAATCCCTTAAAAGTTGGGGACAATCAATGGAAAATTGTGGTACCGAAAGACCAAAGAGAAGCAGTTCTCAAACAATACCACGAAGACACGACTGCAGGGCACATGGGGGTGAACAAGACCAAGAATAGAATATCTATTTATTGTTTCTGGCCGAGCATGATTCGAGATGTCGCTAGATTTGTGAAAAAGTGCTCCATCTGTCAAACGATGAAGCCGGAACAGAAAGCACCCGCTGGAATGATGGGCATGACGCCCCTGACTTCAAAACCCTGGCAGGTAGTTTCTACAGATCTAATGGGACCATTTCCTCGTTCATCTAAACAGAATCGGTATTTGTTGGTGGTGACCGATTGCCTCACAAAATTCACCTTGTTGTTTCCATTAAGGCAGGCATCTGCGCAGGCAGTAACTAAACATATGGAGAACGACGTGTTTTTCATGTTTGGAGTACCTGAAGTGGTACTTTGCGACAATGGTACACAATACAAGAGTAAGAACTTTGATGCCTGACTTGTACATACCAGAGCGTTAGGTTTTATTTCTGGCACTAACACAGCCTCATTAAGAAGAATATCGGGCCATTCTGAAATATCACGTGTGAGCCATTGAGGACCATGCCACCATAACTGGTTACTAATTAGATATACTGGTATGGATCCACGGGAAGCAAGATCGGCTGGATTCTCAGACGATGAAACGTGGTACCATTCCTTTTCCGACGATAACTCCATTATATGAGTAATTCGGTTTGCCACGAATGTTTTTAATAAATGTGGAAAAAGGCGTAACCAACTAAGAACAAATGACGAGTCCGAGAATAAGTATGTGGAATTGACATGAGGGTCAATAATGCTAGAAATGGATTGTCTAGTTTGGGCTAGCAACAGCGCAGCGCATAACTCTAACTTAGGAATAGATAATGTTTTCAATGGAGCGAGGCGGTTTTTCGACATAATTAAGCGACTTTCTGTTTGTCTATCATGGAATTGAACTCTCGAATAAATAGTGGCCGCATAACCTAATTCCGATGCATCAGCGAATCCCACAAATGTAACGTGGAGCGGCTTTCGGGGAAATATGCAACGAGGTATTAGAATGAATCGTAGGCTTTCAAGAGAGTCAAAGAATTCTCTGTAATCTATGGCTATTTCCGAAGGTATTGGACTGTTCCAGGATAAGTCTTTTATACTCCATAGCCTCTGCAAATATGATTTGGCCTAGAAGGTGACGGGAGCAAGGTAACCGAGTGGGTCGTACATTCGCGCAACGGCTGACATGATCCCTCTTTTCATCATTGTTAATTTGATATCTTGAATATTTCCATTAAGGGAGCCAAATTCAGTAGATGACGATGCATCAAAAACTATGCGTAGTTTCGAACAAGTGTTATCCTTCATAACACAATGGTGTGGTAGATAATATCTACCCAGACTATCTGCCGGCGAGACGTAGCCTAATTTTAAATATTCATCGATAATGTTGGAATATTTTTCCTTTAATAAGGGTATTTTATTTAACCGGTGTTCTAATTTTAGAAAACGGTTCATGGCATTTCTATAGGAACTACACAGATCAGGTCTGGCCTGATGGGTAGATCTACCTGAATGGTAGATGAATAAGTCCTAAAATTCGCGCGCATCTAGATTATATAAATGATCGTTGTGATCCACAATCAATTAAAATCCGAATAGGATGATATTGCCCACTACTATCTTCTATTCTAGCCGTCGCTGTTCCCAACATAATGGAGACATTGGCCTTCGACAATGATGACAGAACGGAGCCCTTCCTTTAAATCCTTCTTTGTCTGTATATTGGTCTTTTCTGAGCCTATCACATTTTTTACAACAGAAGTTGGTTTGGGTCTTGCATTGTTTCCAGAACAAGAGGAACTACTAGGGGCATTTCCAGCCACGTGACCAGGAGACCTGGTTGGAGAAGTGGGAAAATGTAATAAAGAATGATGGCGCCTATTGCAATGGTAGCAGGAGCTAATGCATGGGCATGTGTTACCATAGTGACCGGGCTTTAAATAATTGGCGCACAGGTTTAGCTGTTTTGATTTATTAAAACGTTCTCTGGGTCCCATAGAGAGGAAGCGCGAGCACCTATACAAACGATGTCTTTCCCGGCACAAAGGACAAATATTATTTGTAGAATTGCTATCAGTCGACATTAAAACCCATTTATTTACTAATTGTGGCCTGTGGGGCTGAGAATATTGAGCATTTACTCCAATATTAGAGGTTAGAGAGTCCGCTTGTAATTGTAAAGATAGGTGATGAATAAAATTTGAAAAATTTTCAAACATCGCAATTTCAGATGAAGAACCGAATTCGGATTCAAAACGCTCTCGCGTTTTGGGATCTAATAATCTTAAGCAATAAGTTAACAAAATAAACCCGGAGGGGTTATTAAGATTCATATTTCGGAAGGCCGTCGCGCTTTCTAAAACAATTTCGGTAAAATTTTCTAATGAGCGAAAATCACATTTTGTGATTGGCTTAAAATTAAAAATATTGATAAAGTAGCTGGTGGCATGAATCCGTTTATTGTCGTGTTTTTGTAGTAAGGTGTTACAAGCTTGATGGTAGCCATCTGTAGTGATCAAAATGGCCGCTATAGATTGTAGCGCTGAACCATTTAAAGCGGAATGAAGATTGTGAAATTTTTGAATTTCTGACAATTGACTATTATTATGAATGAGTGACATATATGCATCTTTAAACGACATCCATTTTGAAATTTGACTGTCAAAAGTTGGTAAATTAATAGTTGGTAATTTAATTTGTGATTCAAACCCGATTCTACTATCTGCGATCTTAGATTGGTCAGTAACAGTGGTTTCCCCAGGAAGTTCAACAGATAAAGCCTCGTAAAAATAATTTCGAGTTTTATTTCTCAAATCATCAAAACGCGACGTAGATTCATCCCCCAGAACCTTTGCCAATGACTTAGCATTTTTAATTAGTCCCTGGAATTTTTCATAAATATTTTCTAACCTAGACAAACGTGCTTTAAATAAATTTATCATCTGTTGATTTTTAGAACAAATAATACCAACATCCCTTGTATCTTTTATATCTGAGGCAAAATCCTCTAATTCATCCTTAAGTTCGGCAAATTGAACCTCATTTTTATCGATTTTAGGCCCCATTGCTTACCTGAATAATTACCCTTTTTGGACGGCTAGGGGTCTTGTCCAGTTTTTCTGGTGTATTGGAGGTCAAGGGGATGTCCCTTATATCCTTATTTGCGGTTTCTTCTGCGTGGCTATCGAGATTTGGGTTGTCATTTTGCCCTGGAGACTTATCTTCACATGTAAGACTTAAATCGCCCATTTCCTCAATTACATTATCTTTATTAACCTCTTCTTTGCAGTTGCATAGGAGCAACATTTAATTTGCATTTTTAATTCGCTTCCAGCTTCAAATCTCATTCATCAAAATTTTATTAGTTTGACACCCTAGCTTTTCTGTATTACCCCTTTTGTTTTAACCCGATAATCTCTGACGATCACTGGATCCCCTCTTAAAATGGAAAGGCCACGGTGTCCTGGGAAATTTTTTACTTGACGCTGTTGATTGCTCTCTACTAGATCTGCTGTATTTGGCCTCAATTGGTCAAAAACAGTTCGAATGTCACGACCTAACAGCAAGCTTAGCCGGAGTTTCTAATGTGGTAGAATGTACACTAGGCATGTATAAGAAAAGATGATCATTAATAGCTCTAACCAATGATTTGGTACAGCCAGTAACATGTTTTTTAATGCAATTTTTAATAATTTTAACAGCCGACTCAGCACTACCATTCGTTTGTGGGTAATATAAAGCCCCTACAAGATGATTTTTACCATAAAACGATAAAAAATAAGTTAAACCTTTGTTGGTGAAAGCAGTGGCTCTACTGAAGTAATTGACCTCAGAACCCCAACATTCCATAAGTTTTTCAATTACTACCTCTGTTGACGTAGTTGAAGTACGGAAACACTCTATCCATGCATCATTAACGATGAAAAAAATTTTTACTTCTGACGGGGCCTAACAAATCAATGTGTAACCGTTTTCATGGAGATTGAGGCCATGGCCAAACATTTAATTTAGATTTTGAAGGTTCACTTCGAACTTCCCTGCAAAAATTACAATTTTGGGTTATTAATTCTATTTTGGAATCCATATTTGGCCACCAAAAATATAAGCGGGCTAGACTTTTCATCTTTTTTATACCTAGGTGAGTACTATGAAGTATCTCCAGAACCCTTTTACACATGGACTCTGTAATAATAACTCGTAGAGTCCCACATAAGGCAGTTGGATTCATCTGTTAATTCATATCGAAGGCTATAAAAGGGATATAAATCATCAAATCTAAATTTTATGAGAAACCTTTGGAGGCCATAACCCTGATCTTAACATATTCATAACCTTTACCAGTAAGGAATCTCTCGTGGCTCTGTTCGGATATTTTTCCAGTTAATCCTTTGGGGAAAACGAGTGTTTTGTATATCCTGAGCTTAGTTGTGCGACTGAGGAGTCTACTACCAAGGAGTTTAGATAGACTGAAATAAGCTCGGTTGGCTGCCATTATTCTGTACTTGACTTCTTCTCCCTCGTCCAAGATGTCATTGATCGCTGATTAATTAGTCCCTGGAATTTTTCATAAATATTTTCTAACCTAGACAAACGTGCTTTAAATAAATTTGTCATCTGTTGATTTTTAGAACAAATAATACCAACATCCCTTGTATCTTTTATATCTGAGGCAAAATCCTCTAATTCATCCTTAAGTTCGGCAAATTGAACCTCATTTTTATCGATTTTAGGCCCCATTGCTTACCTGAATAACTATATAATTGAATCTCATTAATAAAAAATGTAGTGAATAAATGTTTATATCCGGCCCGGAGGACCAAAATTTATGTTAAATTCCCTTCGGAAAGTAATGGACCTCCGAAATGAAACTTAAATTAAAATAAATAAACAATTGATTATAAAAAAGGAAACCGAAAATATAAACATTTATTCATCATTAAAAATAAACATTAATATAAAATGAAATCATTTTTACAAAACAAATAATTAATTTCCCCACATAAAAAAGTGAAACAAACAAAATTAAATTTTCTCTCTAATAAAATAAAAGAAAAGAAGCTTCTTATATTATGAATCAATTAATTTAATTTAAATGCATATTAATGTCAATTGATGAAAAGAATGTCAATATATTCACTTGGATTGCTGGGCGATGTCAATGAATGATGAAGCCGAAGTAGGCTGATAAATTTCATCCAATGAAAGAGTCGGTGCTAGGACAGTATAAAGTTCGCAGTGGGCGAAAGCTCGGTCTTCAAAACTGCAGTGGGCAGTTGAGAGCCGTAGACGCGTCAACATAAGTCAGTGGACTGTTATGATCTGGCTGTGTATACACAAGTAGGGACATACGATACCAACAAAGTATCGATACCAATACTCATTTGAGTACTTTGATCAAATATTCGATACCACCAAAGTATCGATACTTATGTATTGATACTCATCTAAAGTACTAAAAATATTATAAATAAAAATATATTTAATAAAAAAATATATATAAAATAGCACTAGCTACATTATACCATTAATTAAACTTCGTGTTTTTATAAGTTGTTAATTATAAGATTGGTTTTATGGTACTTAATGTCAAATGAAATTGTATTTACTTACTACATTTATATTTTAATAAATACTCGGGGATGATTGATAGTCAGGAATTTTAGCCATAAAACATTTTCTTTATTTAACCGTTTCGATCCAAAATGGGGGTCTTCATCATGGGTTAAACGAAACAAATATATGAGTTTAAAATTTCACACTGTTAACTTCATGACTATCAGTCATTTCTGAGAATCTTATAGAAAAACAGTCGACTCAGAACCGATATCGGTACTGATTCAATTATTTTACATTAGAATATATTCAAGTAATTTATATTTGTCGCCTCGAAATGTAACTGAACTTAACGATATATTTGTTCCGATACGCATTACAAAAAAGTTTTGAAAAAAATACGCAAATGTTCTGAATTAAAAAGAAAATAAGTTTTTTCCACCAATGAATTTTAATTTCCTAACATTCAATCTTACTTTTCAATAAGTTGAGGCCTTATGTAGGAGTTTCAAAAGTTTGAGACGTTTAAGTATTAGGGTTGCCAGATTTTTTTTCAGCCTATAAGGGACACATGCTTAAATAGGCAAAAAATACGGGAATTTAGTTTTTTACCCGGGAGAAATATAAAAACATATATATAGTGACATTTTTTTTTTGTTTTTAATATTTGTCCGAGTAGCAAGTCAGTTTTAACATATTTATAAAAATCAATACAATTATACTCGTAATTAAAAACGGTCTTCAATTCGAACCACGCATTATGTCTCTCGCTTGAATGCCTAAAACTTGTCGTTTATTCTTTGCTTGATCTTCTCGCGAATCCCATACATTTCAGTATGCAACTCAACAACTGACAGAGTATCCTAATTCAATCTTTTTCATTGTTGCTTCTACCGAAAACATAAAGTTATGGACAAACGACAAATATGTCAAAATCTTTTTCTCTTCGTCTTCATTTGTGATTATTTTCTCCATTGAACGTGGGCATTCATTGCGGAACTCCAGGACATCATATTTTAGGGCAGTCCATATTTTAATGATTCTTTCAACGGCAGGACCAAGAGATAAAACTCTTGTCGCGACATGTTCCATTATTTCTTCCCACTGCATCTCTTTCTCTTCAAATTGGAGTTCCAAGTCCGCTCTTCTTTTTGCAGATCTACTAAAGTGACCAACAAATTTTCAGTATCAAACTTTCAATATCCTCTTCCAATTTATTGGTACTATGTTTCGCAGCATTATGAAGAATATGGATGGAGCAACCAGCTTTAATAGTGTTTTTATTTTTAGACAGCAAAAGTGTATAAACATTTTAAACTAAGCCTAAAATACGGGACGTCCCGGGAAATACGGGACGTCTGACAACCCTAATAAGTATGGTTTCATTTTGGCGCTTAGTGGCAGTAAACTGGGTACTAGTTCTGAACAGTGGCTCCTGCGCCGTTCAGTAAGGGGCCCTTCAGAGTAAGGCCCGATCCTCTAAAAAGGACCCTTTTGGGGGTGTACTTATCTCGGAAGAGGCCACGCCCAAGAGTCACTCTTGAGAACTTGTACCAAACTGGGTACTAGTTCTGATTACAACTCTTACCGTAAACTGATGTCTTATATCCTAATCCGACAGTTCCTACATCTTCTGACTTTGATGAAAATACTTTTCGCCACTTAATATCCTTTCTTAATATTCCTATCCTGGTATCGATACTGACTTTCAGTATCGATACCAGTACTCATACTTGAATCCTTGGTATCGATACCAAAATACCCGGTATCGAAATGAAAGTATCGATACTATACTCATATCGATCGGTATCGTACGTCCCTATACACAAGTGCATACAACACAACTGGTATTAGCACTGCTGTCGTATTAAAGCATCTGCACTAATACGGCCTTATAAACATTTGTCTTCCAACAAACATCACATCATTAATCTGATGGATTCAATTAACCAAAATTATTAAAAAGAGAGAAAAAAGTCTAAACAAAATAATTATACAAATTAAACCCTATTAACAAACATTAAGAAATTTAACAATAAATAAATTAATGACTTCATTTTAAAAGAAACAAAAAAAACAACAACAAATTGATATAAGTAATAAATTAAAGTTTATGAGCGTTAACAGCATACTTACTTAGTATATTGTTAGTATTACTTAAGTGTACAACTTTAATCACAAACATTTTGA
Source organism: Aelia acuminata (assembly GCA_911387785.2). Lineage (NCBI taxonomy): Eukaryota > Metazoa > Arthropoda > Insecta > Hemiptera > Pentatomidae > Aelia > Aelia acuminata. The sequence goes on along the minus strand of OU426978.1, from coordinate 75,535,743 downwards.
TGCAGGTGCTTTTGAATCTTTTCCATTTCTACACTTCTAACATTAACTATGTTTCAGTAGCCAGTATTAGAGCTGTAATTGTAAATATTTGATTAGGTGGTGATATAAACATCTGAAAGAATAAAAGTGAATTCATTTTTTTCTTCTGTGAGTGAGCAATATAATCTTAATTATTGATTTGTTTCACTCAGTTACTCATTGACAAAACAAAATCTTGATATGAAATATAGACTGAATCTTATTTGAGAAAATTAAATGTAATTTTAATAGTACCAATTTAACATTTAAGTTTATTTATTTATTTATGCCTATTTTACATAAAAGGCTTTCATGGAATTTGTTGAAATTAGATAAGTTTGGTATAACAAGTTGTAATATCGTAGAAAATATCTTGGAGAATATGTGCTTTAGGATATATAAATACTGTTTGTAAATATTACTACTATTTACATTGTTTTAAAATTTAATCAGAATTATGTAAATTTTACCTAATGGTAATAGAATTAATTACTATTTATTAAAAAATAATTTACTTTTTTATTGAAATAATATTAATATTTGTTTATTTTAGAGCCTCATTTCTTGTATTTGTTTAAATGTTTAATTAAAATAATAAGATAATGTCATGTTTAATAGTAAAGGAAGGTAGCTAATACTTGTTTTCATTTAAATGTTAGATATAATACTCTTATCAATAACATAACCTTCTTGTTCTTTAGTTTTTATTCACTGTAAATAGTTAAATATTCTTTTTATTTTAATTTAGAATGTAGTACAGTAATGTTAAAGAATGACATTATGATTGAAAAAGAGATGTGAATGAAAATATAACCTATTGTAATCAGCTGGAGTCAATGCCTCCGTAAGAGTGTATATAACAAACACATGCGCCATCTGTGGCCGATTCGGCAACTACATTTTCAAACATTACGAACTTATTTAATTTAAAATCTATTTCAAAAGAGAAATTCTTTTGTATTTTGTTATCTTTTTGAAAATAATGGCTTGTAAAAACATAAAAACAATAAAATAAAGCCTAAAGATACCAGGTCCTATCCTCTCAACTATACAGTGCAGGGCTGTGATTGGTCAATTGTTTGTCCCTTGAGGTATAAATAGGGCCGTTTTGTCCAACATTAATCAACATCATTTTCAGACATCGTCATTCTGTGTTCTGCCTTCTACCTGTGAACATCTAGCTGCACTACCTGCTCTACCTGCTCTCAGTGTGACGTCACAGCACCAGGCCAACAGTTTTAACGGTTTTCCTGAGACCGCGTGGGTACGCCATGTAAACACGTGAGTAAAAACATTTTGCTTTATTTTCCAGTTTTCTGGTTTATAATTTCTTATATATAAACAGTGTATTTTATAGTTAGTTTTAGTATTATATTTTATTACATTATCTAAACATGTTTATGGACCACACAAACGGGCCACAAAACACACCACAAATTTCACACATTTTCACACCACCACCTCTAACACAGAATACCACAATAACACCTACAAGTACACGAAACAAACGGAAAAGGATTAAGGTGACTCACACCGACAGTGATGGGTTTTCCCTCCCCAAAAACCCCATCAAGGCTGTCCCCCGACCCTTAGATGGAACTACGCAAATCGTAGTTTCCAACCAATTTGACCAACTTAACTCCGCACAAAACATTGACACGACTCAAAACACAGAAACTAGTGACAATCAAACCGCTAGGCAACAACCCACCACACCTACAATAAGACCTCCTCCCATAGTAATTAGACCACCAATATCATCGGCGGTAATAAAACAAACTCTTTTAGAGTGCAATATAACTCAATTTAGTCTTCGATGCTCCAAAGTCGAAAACAAAATATACCTAACCAATGACAAAGACTATCACAAGACACTAAGTATCATCAATACGAATGATGATATATATTATCATTCCT
>OU426978.1:74703808-74928808 GCA_911387785.2 Aelia acuminata | reverse complement strand
TAGGATCTTTTATTAATCCAAATGTTATTTCGAATGAGGAATGAGCTTTAGATTTTGACTTAGTATATTATTAAAGGTTATAACAACAAGTTTAAGATTAGTCTTTAATTTAGAATCTTGTCTCTCCTCTTTGACTGATCTCAAAATTTCTATCAGGGTTGAGTGGGCTCTATTTAACAGTCCTAGTGAATTAGGGTGATTGGGGGTCGTGTAATAAGATTCTATTCCTAAGCTTTCTAAGAAATTTTGGATTGAATTGTTTTTATACTCCTTTCCACAATCCATTTTGATTCTAATTGGGTTAGGGAACAGTGACAGGTATTGTGATAGTACTTCGAAAATATTCGTGGCGTTACATGATTTAAAAACTCTAGCAAAGAGTTTTTTTTGAAAATGTATCAATTATGGTTATTATAAAAAGTCGTTCGTAATGTAGGGTGTCAATCATTAATTCTTCAAAAGGCCTGATTAGAGTGGGGGTGATCTGATATTTAGTTTTCACTGGCTTTCTTTCATATTTTGTTTTTCGGCATACAGAACAGTTAATAATAAATTCAGTTATTTCTTCCTTCATTTTTGGGAAGTAATAATTTCTCTTGATTTTTTCATATGTTTCAAGGATACCTCTGTGGAAAGATTTGCCTATATGATAATTTTCAATTAATTCTAGTTGTTCGTTTTTCTCTACGTCTATTACCTTTTGATTTTTACGGTTGGGAATTTGGTTTCAATAATTTCCGAAATTTTTTTTAAAATTCCTTCAAATTCGTTCCTAACGGTTTCAACATTAGGTTCACAATATACTCCGTACTCTGTGTTGGGTTTGAGTATTTCTAACAGTTTTTCTTCTATATCATGTTTCCATGGGTACGCGGATTCCATTAAATATCTAAATTTTCCAAACGGTCTTGTTATGATTGTTTTACCTGAGCCTCGTTGTACGAATATTTGGTATTTTTCTATATTGATAGGTTTATTTTCGTCAGCGATTAATACTTGCTCGTGATTAGAGTCTTGGTAGTGCTGAGTAGCAATATTGCTTATGTCATCTACTCTGGTGGTCTCGACTTTTCTGCTTTCCTCAGCGGCTCCTGGCATATCTCCAGGTCTCTGACTTGATTCATACACTTTCAGCAACTCATCATAATCTACTGACGAGGCAGGAGTTAAATTCATCTGGCTCGCTTCCTGTAAAGCTTTATCTAATTCTAGGTCCATGTATAGTTCTTCTATTGCATTTAAATGATAGGTTGGATTAATTTGAATTCTACTTAAGGCGTCGGCGACATTGTTTGTCCTGCCTTCAACATATTTAATATCAAAATCAAATTCGTGAAGATAAAATATCCATTTCATTATTCTAGTATTATCGTTTTTCATAGTGAACAACCATTGTAATGGTTTATGGTCGGTACAGATAGTAAATTTTTTTCCATACAGATATGGCTTAAAATTTTTGCACGAATAATCAATAGCCAGGAGTTCTTTTTCAATAGTTGAATATTTTTGTTCGGTGGCAGAAAGGGTTCTGGAGGCGAAGGCGATGGGGTGGTCCCTCCCTTCTGAAAGTTGGGAGAGCACTGAACCCACTGCGACGTTACTGGCATCCGTCGTGAGCAGCGTGGGCAGATCAAAATTTGGATATTGCAAAATTGGGGCATTCATCAGATGTATTTTTAATTTTTCAAAAGCGTCTTTATAAGTTGTAGGATTGATTTTTTCTTTATTTCTGAGTTGCAATGTTAAAGGTTTTGCTATAGCGGCATAATTATGGATAAATTTTCTGTAGTAGCCAGTCATACCCAGAAATTGTTTGATTTCTTTTTCAGTTTGGGGAAGAGGAAATTTCTTAATAGCTTCAATTTTGTCAGGATTTGTCTTAATACCCTCTGAAGTAAGAATATGACCTAAAAACGGAAGTTCGGTTCGCATGAATTCTGTCTTGTCTAATTGTATAGACAATTTGTGGGTTCTTAATTTGGAAAAAACGGTTTCAAGGTGTTTTAGGTGATCCTGAATGTTTTCTGAATAGACTATAATATAATCCATGTATACTAGCGTATTAGGGACATTAGCAAGCATAGCATTCATTGCTCTGGGGGGAGCATTACACAGACCAAATGGCATACGAAGGAATTCGTAATGACCGGAATCTGTTGAAAATGCTGTTTTTTCTATAGAATCTGGTTCCATCTCGATCTGATGGAAGCCGGAAGCTAAATCAATGGTTGTAAAAATTTTTGAATTGCACAATTTGTTTAATAAATCGTCAATGTTGGGTAGATGGAATTTATCTGGAATAGTTTATGCGTTTAGTTTAGTTTCCGATAGTCAACGACTATTCGAAATTTTTTAACACCGCTTGCGTCAGGTTTTTTTGGTACTACCCAAATAGGGCTGTTGTAAGGGGAGTTACTTTCTCTTATAATTCCGTTTTTTAACAATCTTTCAATTTCTAAGTTCACATCCTTTTGAAAATGTTGAGGGAACCTATAATTTCTAGTAAATATTGGTTTTTCGGTTTTTAAGCGGATCGAATGTTTTAACAAGTCGGTACTCTGTAAAATATCATCTTCAGTTTTGATGATTTCAGGGTATTTCATTAGGGTATCGAATAATTTTTCTTTCGTTTTGGCATCTATATGATCGTGCCTAATTAATTCGTTAAGTTCTTTTTGATGTTTAATTATATTCAATTCATGATTATCTACTATTTTACCATTTCTAATTGTGACATTATGTATTTTTAAATCTTTTATTTTGTTATTAATTTTGAGTTCTATCTCTACTTCATCCATTCCTTCTTCGCCTAATAATAAATCAAACTTATCACTGACATGAAATATTTTAAATTTAATTAATAGTTCATGGTCTAGTCCTAAACGCGGGGCGAGGTCCAATAGTACAAAACCATTGCCAATTTTGCTGCCGGTAGGAGTAGTCACAATGAACTGTTCTGGATGAATTTAGATTCCTTCCGGTAAGGAACTTGGATTAATATAGTTGATTTCGGATCCGGTATCAATAAGCCAATTGCTGCCTAATTTGTCTGTGAATGTAGTGAGTCCGTTTATGTGTTTGAGGAGATGTCGGGGCCAGTTTCCGGCTTGTCAGAGCATAAAAAATTATTTAATGTTTTTTCTAGCTCCGCGACTCTTTGTTTCAATTGTTCATTTTCGTCTTCCATATGGTGGACATTATTACTGCGAGCCGTTCTCATTGAGACTGTGTTTTGAGAATTAGGATTAAACGGTTGAGAAGGGAACGGTGTTCTTGGCTGTTGCCAATTAGAATGTTGCGGCTGATTACGGTAACCTTGGTGACTTCGTTGATCAGGTAAATTAGAACTATTTTGTTGCTTGTAATCGTGATATCGCCTATGTTCATAGTTGTGATACCGATGTTGTTCGTCATAGTTTGGCCTATAATCATGATTCCTGTTTTCATAATAATGAGTTCTAAAATTAGGGGCGTTGTAGTTATAATTTTGACGAAAGTTGTTGTTTTGATGGTTATTTTTAGGGTGACTGTTGTTTTGGTTTTTTTGTACTGGGCCCTTCGGATCAAATTTTTGTCCATGAGGGTACAAATCGTCCATAATGATTCTACAATTATTATATATACTATTTTTCATATCTATTAAATCACGAATGATTAAATGGTTAAGGGTATCTTTAAGTCTGGGGGGCAAATTTCTAAGAACATGGTCTATTATTTGACTCTTTTGGGATTTTATTTCTTGTTCTTTGTTGACAATATCATTGTCAACCATGATTCGGTTCTGGATCAGAATTTGATACGGCAAAATTCTGTTGATATATTCAATAGGATGTTCATTTCTGTACATCCTTATTTGGGACACTTCATGTTGGAAGTGTGATGTTGTTCTTGAGTCTCTAAAGTTATTAATTAAGTGTGTTTTTAATTGTTCAATGTTTGTAAAATCCTCATACATGCATAATTGTTGGGCATCGCCGGAAAGGCGGGATAGAGCTATCTGAATTAATTTATTTTCGTTTTGTGCCTTATTGGCAATTCCTTTGCTACAAACATTATTATAAATAATTTCTAATGGTTTTAAAAATGCGATTAATTGGGTCGGATCACCATTATAATATGGCAAATGGCCATAATTTTCTTTTGTCATGGAATAATTTGCCATATCGCTACTATCAATATCAGAATCAGTATCAGTAATATCTCTATTCTTAAATAATACCTCACTTGTTTTACTATTTCTTAGATTATAGCTATTTGGCATTAATTATAATTATCACTAAATTAACACTAACCTAATATACAAACATTAATTGTATCAATTGCACAGTACCTCAAAGCTATGTAAAGAAGAAACCAATAGAGTTCTTGGAGCTGGCGTAAAGCGTTGAAACGCACCTTCAAGTAGTAAGTCCTGATCCTGTTACCGCTGGGTTATTTCTTCGGATCTACTTAGTGGCCTTACAATCAGATCTGTTATCAAGTAGTCCCAAACTCTGTTACCTCAAGGGATATTTCGTCGAGTCTTCTTGGCCTACTGGAATATTTCTTCAATCTTCTATCTTCAAGAACCGCCAGGTCCCTAAGTTCGGGTGCCAGTTAGAGTTTCTTCTTAAAAGTTGATTAAAAAAAACTTTATTGAACAAAAGAATACAATGAACATTTGTACACTAGGCACTAACACTAAAACTACTGGGACTAACTAATTACGACATCTAAAACATTACTGACTGAGATTACAAATAGAGGGGGTATATATAAACAGGCTTAGGTGGGGGAGTCTGCTTATGTGCTGACTTAGGTCTTTTAGTGTCCATAAATGTCGAAATTTTTCACGATCGCAATACTTTCCCTTACTACATATATTTCATATATAGGTAAGTGAAAGTAAAAATAGACTGCTTGATGAAGAATCAAAGTGGAAACTTCAAAGAAAGCTAATTTATTTATTTATTTACATCGCCCACCAACAGGCAAACGCCCAATTACAGGTGGTCATAAATTCAATTCTTACATCATAATATAACATAATCATAATGTATAACTTTAGTAATAATAAAAGATAAAATACAAATATTACTTATTCTTTAAAATAATATAGCAAATTAAATTATCCCTTATTACAATAATATATAATATACAAATGATTGATTAAAAAATAATAAAGAAGAAAAACCTAAAATAAAAGAACTAAAAAGAAATAGAAAATTAAGTAAAAAATAAAAATAAAAATAAAATAAACGGCGTAGCTCAGATATGATTCGTCATAGAGTTTTAATAATTTCTTCAATTATATATTTTAATGTGCCTAAGCTATAACTAAAATCAAGTTGTACTATTTGATTTACAGAATTCCAAAGTTTAGACATTTTATTTATAGGTGAAGCACTTGCTAAACCGGTTCTACATACTGGTACATAGAAATCAGTGTTTACTCTACTGCATTGCCTCCCATACCTAAAGTTTAGTTTACTTAAGGATTCGCTATCATCAATAATCCCTTTAACTAATTTTATTATGTGTAGAAACATAAACATTTCACATCTCTGTGACAATGTATGTTGAACATCAAACCTATTTTTTAACTCCTGGTATGAAACATATTGGAATTTCCGCAAGTTTAGTATCTCTGTTTTGAAATAAATATATCTTAAAAGTCGTTTTTGCAACTTTTCTATTAATGCCCTTCCTTTTTTTGAATTTGGATACCAAATCAGGCAACAATATTCAATTTGTGGTCTTATTAGTGAGTTGAAAATGGTGATCAGTGTTAATGGGTTTCTGAAATTATTGCAGTGTCTTTTTATGTAACCTAAAGTTTTGGAACATTTTAAGTAAGTCATTTCTATATGATTGTTAAAAGTGAGTCTTTCTTCAAATAATACGCCTAAATCCTTTAGTTTATTTGATCGAAGTAAAGACTTTCCCTCTATAACATAATCAAATTTTATTATATCTTTTTTCCTCGAGTAAGAAATAATAAAGCATTTATCGATATTAAAGTTTAACCTATTATTTTTTGACCAATGTGCTACAGAATCTAAATCATTCTGTAAAGCATAAAAGTCATTTAAATTTGAAACTGATCTGTATAATTTAAAATCATCTGCATATAAAATAAATTCCGAATTTTTGATATGGTTTGAAATATCATTTATAAAACACAAAAACATTAGGGGTCCTAAATTGCTTCCTTGTGGAACACCAGAAGTGGGAGTAAAGTTCTCTGAAGAATAACCAAAATATTGAACGTATTGAATCCTGTTTTTTAGGAAAGAAGCAAATAATCTAATATAATCAGAAGAAAGACCTAATCTAAAAAGTTTTTTTAATAATATACCATGATCAACCATGTCAAATGCCTTTCTGAAATCGGTATATACAACATCCACTTGTTTATATTTAGTCAAACAACCGTTAACAAACTCAGTAAAATTAGTTAAATTGGTTACGGTTGATCTTCGTGGCATGAACCCATGTTGTTTGTCAATAATATATTTTTTTACATGGTCAAATATTCTAGTATGGAGTATTTTTTCATAAACCTTTGAAAAGCAGGATATAATTGAAATGGGTCGGTAATTTGAAATATCGTTTCTATTCCCACTCTTAAAAATTGGAGTAATTTTTGCCTTTTTCCATTCATCAGGGTATATTCCTGTTTTCAGAGATAAATTATAAATATATAATAGCGGATCTATAATATATTTTAACAATTGTATAAGAATATATGAAGGTATCCCATCTGGACCTGAAGACTTTTTAATTTTTAAGTTTTTAAAAGCAACATTGATTTCGTCCGCTGTTATAGGCAACAAAGGTAAATAATCAATATTGGGATTGCATTCAGTATCTGTTATTTTATTGAAATCGTAATCTGTTGTACTGGGCGCATATACTGATCTAAAAAAGGTACAGAATCCTGAAGCTATACTGTTTCCCCCGATAAAGTCCACATTTTTAAATTTCATAACAAGTGGTTTAGTTTCCCCTTTTTTCTTGCAATTCACGAAGTTCCAAAAATATTTAGGGTCACTAATAATATTTTTTTCAACATCCTTTATATATTCGCCATATTCTTTTTTAATGTCATTTTTGATAATACTCCTAAGCTCACAATATTTTTTTTCAAAGTTTTCATGAATAATTCTTCTTTTTCGATAAAATTCTTTTAATTTTATATTTGAAATAATATTTTTTGTGAACCATGGAGGAAAATTTGATTTCTTGATGTTTGAATGCAACTTGGCTTTGCTATAGACTTTATCTAATTTAACATATAAAGCGTTCACCGCCTCATTTACATTTTCTTCCTTATAAATATCATCCCATTTACATTTTGCTACTTCTTTGTGTAAACAAGCGAAATTTATTTTCCAATTATTTTTCGGATCTACGTGATAGGGTAATTTTTTTTCTGGATTTTTAAATATAATTTTAACTATTATTGATGGATGATAATCGTCTTCGGGGATTAAAATATCTATATTGGGTACTCTAGATACTTCAATGAATTCTAAATTACTCAAAACTAAATCGAGTGTACGATTCATAAAATTTTTTACTGAATTGTGGGATTTTAAATCGTGCGTAGCAATGAAGTGTTTTAGTTGAGTAGTAGCTAAATTTGAACGTATATTATGCTCAACGAAATTAAAATCTCCGAGTAATAACATTTTATGCTGATTGCTGACATTTATGTAATCAAGGGTCTCGTATAATTCCTTGTATACAGCCGCTGGTGCACTTGGACGAATATAAACAATATTTTTTTAGTACTTATTAGGAACAAAACAATTTTTTTTTACAAGTTATACAACAAAAGATAATGATATATACAACAAAAGAACAGTTGGGGGTCCATTTTCCATTTTCATTCATGGAATTGGGGGTCCAATGCTATTTTCACTAGTGAGTAATTGGTAATACTATAAGCGTTTGAATATATTAATAACAAAGGTATTTCAAAATCATTAATTATGACTGACTCTCTTTCTGTGATTAAGGGACTACAATATTTATGGAGCAACAACGAAACACATAAAAAATTCAGGAACTTAACTTTGAACAAGTGAAGAGCGGGATGAAGGTGTCGATGCCGTGGGTTCCTCCTCAAGTCGGGATTAAAGAAAACGAACAAGCAGGCCAAGTGGCAAAAGAAGCGGCCAAGAGCTCTGACCCTCCTGATCTAAACACATAGAAAATGGAACGAAGAGTGCCAAAACACACAACGTAATCACTTTCGCCTAATCAAAGAAGACAACAATGCTTGGCTGTCACCAAAGAATCTAACCCCAAAGGAAGCAGCCATAATAACCAGGTAAGAATTTTCACACTAAGCCGACTCATATCCACCTGCCAAATTCGTGATAATGCTCCTCTTACAGTGAAACACCTTTTCCAATGTCACAAATACTTGAAGGAACGCCACGACCTCAACATTATAACGTCGTATCCCTATAAAGCAAACAATGGTATAGAAAAAAACCCTAAGATTCCTCAAGAGAACAAAATTAATGCCATGCATCTGAGAAGTAAACGCTAATGGCCTGGGCAGTCGAGCAATACACGTCACATGAATTATCTTAGGATAAAATACCTGAATAGATTGCCCAGCCTTGACCATGTTGAGGGCATCATCAGAGAGAAACAAAAGAAATTTCGTTCAAAACTCCACTGGGCCATTCGATATGCATCGAGGCATCGAAGAATAGTGAAATGGTGGAATGGTTGCATTTTTAAGCAATTCTGAGTTCAAAAGGAATGGCTTTGAATCCACATAACTAGAGAGAAAGACTTTATTTATCAAAAAAGCGATGCTGCCCAACTCCATTGGGTTGCTAATACACAGCATACTATACATCTTATCTTAGACTATATTTAACACCTTATTTAATAATAATAACATCCATGCTTATATATATATTTATACCTACATGGTTATATATTTTTTTATATATTTTTTTTTTTGCAAACACCCTTGAGTGATCTTGAATACGAAAAATATACATTTAAAAATTAGAAACTTCGAATAAAATATATATATATATCATGCAACAAAAAAAATAAGAATAAAATCAAATCAACATACTACCAAGCATATTAAATCGGCAATAAAAAAAATATTAAAATTTCACAAATCATTACATAACTAATAATAATAAACTAAATAAATAACTTACATACATACATGTCCCCTCACCAGCCTCAAATTCAGCCACCACCATAAATGTGGTGATGTATTATACCCAGGGAGTCCTGCGCTATTCTCTCCGCCAAGCTTGCTACGTCCTTTATCTCCACACCAAGATCCTCTATGAAACTCCTGGTTGACCTAGGTATGGTTCCACGGGCTCCGAACCAAAGGCCTCTCACGTGGAACTCTCTCTCGCCGAAGCTCTCGCGGAACCTCTCTTTGAGAAAAGGGATTCACTTTTCATATATATATTTTTTTTCCTCGTCAACTTTACTCGTCTGATTAGACTCGTACCTCACGGTGGGATCCAGAATGACAGCCGACTTTCCGGTTCTCGGGAATGCCACTATATCGGCATATCTCATGGATCCATCCGTATCCACACAATAAACTTCCTCGAAGCAGACTCTCTTTCCTCCAGGAGCCTCACCAATGCATGCTTGACCCTGTGGTGACGGCGAGTTATCAGGAGCGAGTTGTTGGGGCATTTCCCCAGCACGTGTGCTGGTATTTCAGGCTCTCTGTTACATTTGCGACAGAGGGACCCTTCTCTCACCTGTCCGCTGACACCTGGGACTCCGCGCAGGGGTGCATAATTGATTTTCAGTCTCAGGGCATTGGACCATTCAGACCCCGAAAGTATCTGCTTCTCGTACATGTATCTGTTAGCTTTTAGGGTGTCTTTAAGATATCGTACTCCAGTTGGCCCATTCCTCAAACGAGTTTTCTCATAGCGACTGCCGTAGAGCTCTCATATTCCGGTGCCCCTGTTCAACTCCCAATCTCTCGGAACACTCTGCTATCTCCGCCGTGTTGAAGAGGAGCTTCCCATTGGCAGCGGATCATATCATATTATAAGGTATATCACATATACCTGCTCTCAACACCAGTGGTTTCATCAATTGACACCCAAAACGGTCTATCTTTGATATGTTCTCGAATATTGGCTAGTGTATCATTATAGATATCTTTCAGGTAGATATTCCGCAGAGTGCTCTCGTCAGGCATTGTTTTATTTATGTAGGTCTCTAAGAATCCTTTGAAATGATTATTAAATTTGTGGAAAGTGATAATTGCTCTGACCAAAGTCTGACATGTTCTCAGAATAGACTTGCTTGATGATGGAGATGTAAGGAAGGCTTGATAGGACGTCCTCTCTTACAAAATGTCTCTATCACTTCGAAAAAGTTCTACTAGAAAATAGTGAAGGTATTTAGCAACCAGCTGCCTGTTTGTGGCATTCCACCCAAATAAGAATACAAGTCGTTTTAAAAAACGATCATAAATCCATTAATTTCCAGTCTACTGACTGAAAGAAAATTTAATTTTTAATCTGGCACGAAGAGAATGTTGGGAACCGTGATCGAGAGTTAACGTGCTGACCAAATAGTGAACTTAAAAAATAAACTTTATTGCTCAAAAGTACAAAGATTACATAAGGATAGATCTTTACTGCTAGTTGCTACGACTACGGATAGACTAAGAATGATTCAATATGTCACATGGATAGCCCAAGTGGAAAGGGAAAGAGGAGGGGGTTTCTGATTATACTGCTGGAGAAGCACCTGAGTAAGGGAAAAAGGTTTAAAAGACTTTTATTGTTTATGGCTCGTTAACTCCTCCCTCCTTAAGTGTGAAGTCCCCTGAACACATTAGTTTTGGCCAATTTTGTGAATAAGTGAATGCCATGCTATGGCCCTGCCATCAAATTCTGGTGGGTACTCAATAGGATTTGAGGATTGGAAAGTTTGCAGAGAGGAAGGGCTCTCAATATTTTGTTGGGTTTTACAAACATTTGGGATAACTCTTACATATGTGTAAATATGAAAGAATAATAAATAAAACGTTACAAGAGTTAATACATATTTCCAAATATCATCACTGTTTACAACATAATCTTCTAATTGTTCTATTTCTATGGGGTCAAGCTTAATATCATCTAATTTTTCTAAAGTTATATTTGTTACAATTTGTTGTTGAGGGAGATGCTCGGGAATAAAGGGTAGGTATACAATATCGTTATAAACTATAGGTAATTTAGAATTGTTTACAAAATGTTCCTTATTTTCTAAGTTTATTAAAGAAGTTGAATACAAATTATTGTTATGAATTAAACCTTCTCTTTCAGTTTCGATGGATTTAATTAAATGTGTTATATATTGTCTTGTTTCAGGAATGTACATAACCATGGGGTTTGATTTTACAATTAATAATTTACAGTTATCAAGAGGTTTATTATGAACTAATTCTTTAATACACTTATTATCTAATAATTCTAAATTTTTACAATATAATTCATAATTATAACTAAGGCACTTAGTGGGTTTATATATATTGCTATTGTTTTTTATAATAATGGTTTTTTCAATTTGCATTATGAAAGTTTTATTATTGTGAATATAAGGATAAGGTGTGGCTAGATACGACATGATTCCAGTGGTATTTAATGGTAATTGAATGAAGTAATATATAATGCCAGAATTTGTTATGGAGCATGTGCTCTTACCAAGGAGCCAATTTAATTCTGTGTCTTTTGTTAGCAAGTTAGATCGATTGTTATAAATGTTAGCAAATTCATTTGGTTTAATAATACTGGGGTGAAGTACGCCTTTAATACAATATTCTATTGAGTCTTCAATGTCTTTTATTTTTTCGTTTAACAAAGTCAAGATGGCTAATAAATCGTGATGCTTTAGTTTTTCTAATGATAAGTCTGTCATTACGTTATTAGAGTTGATTTGGGATTTATAATGATTTAGGATACTTATATCTTTATTTAATTCAGATGCTAGCCGCGTACTTATGCTCAATCTATGTTTTTCATTGCTTTCAATTCTATACATGTTCCTTTCTAATTGTTGTATGACGGAGTCGTATCTTTGGCGATCGTCGTCGTCGAGGTTCCCGGTAATAAAATTTATAGCTTTCCCAAGGCCATTCAGAATCCCTCTTTTGGTGCGTTTTTGATTGGTTAGGTGAGATATGCGGGTTAATAAATTTTTATACCTATAAGTTAAAATGGAATGCAATATCTTATATTCTTTTTCCGTTTTGAGATTTCTAATACTACCTTCTAAATTTCTAATTTCGTTAAACAATAAACTTAAATTCTTATAATCTAAGAAAGAATAATAATCGTTAATTACGTAAGTTTTATTTACAGGTAGAACCATCGCGCCGGGGCCTGTTGATATCTTTTGAATGTGGAGGCCATTCGAACTCGGAATCTGAGGCGTCAGCAGCCACGAGATCATTGAAGTCAGGAGGAGTACCGACATCTGCAACATTAGACTGTTGTGAGCGCTCTCGTTGCATTTCCCTTATCTTACCGTTCAGCTCGTGCACCACCTCGTCTATTTCTGACTGTAATTTATCCTCGGCTCGAGTTTGCTTTTTAATATTTTTTGCGTGGACCTTTTTGCTTAAGTTTTTCCGTGCTCTTATTCGTTTACCTTTTATTTTGCAAATTTGATATCGTTTATCTAATTTTGAAACTTGACGTGGGGTCTTAACGACAACTTTACCGGAGGAAATGACACTGATGTCATCGCGTTTCTCATTAGCTCTGTTTATATATTTTTGTTTATTTTCGTCCAATTTGTTTTTAACCGCTTTATGTATAATTTCTAAATTTTTATGATAGTCGTTGACTAATTGTTCTTGAATGAATGGGTGTTCTTTAAAAGCATTTGTATTAATACCGAAAGTTATTTCGTTCGGCGTTAGTTTTAATTTAGTAATAATGGAATTATTGTAAATTATTGTAGCTAAGTCTAGAATTTCCTTAAAAGGTTTATCGGGATGTTGTAAATGTAAAACTCTCATTTGTTCCAAAAGAGTGGAGCTTGCCCTGTTTAGTGTTCCTAAGGAGTTTGAATTTTGGGTAGTGGTTTCATGTTTTTGAATGTTTAGATATCTTAATAAATCTTTAAACACTAAATTGTCGAATTCACGGCCGTTATCCGTGGTTATAAGGGTTGGTTTTGGAAAAATATTCAAGTAGGCCACAAGAGCATCTTTTGTGTCTCTCTGATTGTTTGTTTCCGAAAGATAAGTAAACATTTTTTTTGAAAAAACGTCCACAATGCAGTGAACATATTTACCGTTGATATGTATTGTGTCCATTTGTATTTCTTCGAATGGTTTGTTTGGTGTGGGGGTTAATTTGAATTTAGGTTTCGGTGGGTGTCTGTCATATTTCGTTTGTAAACAAATTTCACAATTCGAAATCCAAGATTTAATATTTCTTAGCATGTTAGGCCAGTAGTATTCATTTTTTAATTTCTCGAAGGTTTCTTCCGCTGCTCTATGATGGGTTTTACTTATATGATAATCGGAGATTAGTTCGTCCTGTTGGTCTTTATCGGTTATGTCTGTGACATAATTAAAATATCGTTTTAACTTATTTGTCTGAAATTTTGTTCTAAATAGTTCGCTTATGTTAAAATATGTTTTTTCTAAAAGGTCTATTTCCGATGTTATCTTGCTTTTAGTCGAACAGTATATACCGTATGTGGTGCTTGGTTTTACGAATTCTAATAATAAATTTTCTAGATCTTCCTCGCTCTCATAACCTAAAATAAATATTTCACTCCTATGTTTAGTTTGAAAAGGTTGGGAGTTGCGTGTGTTCGAAAATCCTTTTTGGACTATAATTTGATGTTTTTCAATATTAACGGGTTTACTCTTGTCTTCGTTAATCATTATTCTATTTTCGGAAGATGAGTTATCAGAATGAACAGTCGCGAGGCTTTCTTCGTCTGATTCAGATATGTGTAATAACTCCTGTTTTTCGTTTGGGAATCGCGATAGATAGTCGGCTACTTTATTAGCTTTTCCTTCTATATGTTTTATGTCAAAATCGAAATCTTCTAACATTATTTTCCATCTAATTAACCTAGCGTTTTGGGTTTTGCATGTTTTCATGTATTCTAAGGGCTTATGATCGGTGTATATGTGAAATTTTCTTCCGTACAAATAAGGCTTAAAGTGGTTGCACGCCCAAATTATGGCTAGACATTCTTTTTCGATTGTGGAATAATTTTGCTCGGCTTTATTAAGCGTTCTGGACGCAAAACAAACAGGTAGTTCGATGTTATTATGTTTTTGACTGAGGACTGCGCCGACAGCGACATTAGAGGCGTCAGTAATTAAATAGAAGTCTTTGGAGAAATCTGGTACTTGTAGGACCGGGCTACTACTAATGAGTTCTTTTAACTTTTCAAATGCTTCTTTATAAGAAGATGGGTTAATGGTTATCCCTTTTCTTAATGATTTAGTTAGGGGAGATGCGATTTTCGCATAATTCGGTATCATTTTTCTGTAAAAACCGGTTAGTCCTAAAAAGCTTTTTATTTCCTTTTCGGTCTTCGGAAGTTTTGCTTCCATAATGGCTGAAATTTTAGCTGGGTTAGGTTGTATACCTTTTTCCGATATGATATGACCTAAAAATAATAATTCACGCTTACAAAATTCCGTTTTATCCAATTGTATTTTTAAATTATGTTTTTGAAGTTTTTGTAAAACCGTTTCAATATGTTTCATGTGATCCGTCATATTTTCAGAAAAAATTATTATATCATCCATGTAGATGAGGGTGTTTGGGACATCCGAAAAAATTATGTTCATTGCTCGCTGAAACGTTGCAGGAGCATTACAGAGCCCAAAAGGCATTCTAAGAAATTCGAAGTGCCCTTGGTCGGTTGAAAACGCGGTTTTGGGGATTGAATCTTTTTCAACTCGGACTTGGTGGAATCCAGAACATAAGTCCATTGCTGTGAAGATAGAAGCACGACCTAATTTTCCTAACAAGTCTTCAATATGAGGGAGCGGATATTTATCTGGAATTGTCTGTTGGTTTAGCTTTCGATAATCAATAACTAATCTTACTTTTCGTTGACCGGACGCGTCTAGTTTTTTGGGAACAACCCAAACTGGGGAGTTATAAGGAGAATTACTGGGTTGAATTATTTTGTTTTCTAATAATTTGGTGATTTCGTTCTTTATATCTTCGCGGAATTGATGGGGATATCGGTAATTTTTTGAATAAATAGGTTCCTCTGTTTTTGTTTTGATTTTATGTTCTAAAATGTCGGTTGCGGACAATTCATCTTTATCGGTTTTAAAAATGGATGGATATTTTCTTAGTAGAAATATGAGTGTTTCTCTGTCTTTAGGAGCCATATGATCTCCACGGATTAAATTTGGAATTTGTTCAGAAATTTTTTCTGAACTGGGGTGGATTTCTTCAACTTCTTCGCCAAGAAGATCATGAAAATTTATTTCTAACATTTTACTATTTTTGCTAATTATATTTAAATTATTCTCATATATACCTGGTGGGATTTCTATATCGTCGGTTTTTAAATCAACATAAAAAATTCCTTCTTTATTTATTGGGACCGAATTAACTCCTTCTTTTAAATCTATTTCGCGGTTTTCGTCACGTAAGTGAAACTTAAACGAACTATATTTTGTTGTGATTAAGCGATCTTTAAATTCAATTTTAGACTCCATATCGTCCATGGTTTGATTGCCGATCAATAAATCATAATTTGGACTAAACTTATAAATAAAAAATTTTAGTTTTTCTGGATTTTTCAAAAACGTAGTATCACAATAGGTGTATAAAACTTCGTCGCCGTATTTTTCCCCTGTTGCTGTTTTAACAACAAATTTTTCTTTAACTCGCGGTACTTCCTTTGGAATGATATCGGGATTAATGAAGTTACTTTTCGAACCTGTATCTATGAGCCATTTCCGATCATTATGGTCTGTCACGTAAGGGAGTTGATCAAAATTTATAGTATGAAATTCTAATACTAGGGATTGTTCGTTTCGTTCTGGCGGTTTCCTAAAAAATGAGTGAGTTGGGATTCGAGTTCTCTTATTTTTATGTCTCTGGGATCTTCCTGTGTTTCCTCGATCTCAAAAACTGGTTGTTTTGGAGGTTGAGAATTAGCACTTCTCATAGAAACCGTTTGACCTGTTGTGCCGTTATAGGGTCGCTGATAATTATTATGGTACTGGTTTTGGTTATTTTGCCTGTATTGTCCGGAATTGGGTTTATTAAAAAATTTACGTTGATCCTGAGGATTCCATTCCCGATTGTGGACTTCTCTAGATTGGTGATGATTTTGATGATTATAATTTGGGTTATAATCGTATTGGTGATTATTATGGTAATTATTATGGTGAGGATTATAATGGTGGTTATTATAATGTCCGTTGTTATGATGATTATTATAGTGCTTTTTATGATGTTTATGGTGATCGAATTTTTTCTTTTGAAAATGTTCGGTTTTATCACCAGCTCGATTCATTGATCCGGATGAAATTAAATCGTCAAACAGGAGATGATTCTCATTTTGAATAAGGTTTCTTAAATCATCTAAATTCTTAAGTTTCTCGGTTTTGGTCATCAAGTAGGTTCTAACGTGTAAGGGCATATTGGTAAAGAAATGGTAAAGTAGTTGGGTTTCTAAATGAGCGATTACGGTTTCCCTATTATACGTTTTGTCTATTCTGTGCCGAGAAATGATTAGAGTACGGTTTTTGTCTAATCTTTGGAGAAAATCTAGGGGATGTTCTTTATGTTTAATGTTGGTGTTAAATAATTCGAAAGTTAATTGTTCAATTGATCTTGAATCGCGGAAAGTTCTTTCTAAATAATTGAGGAGTTCGTCGATTGTTGCAAATTCGCATGTTGGCATATAAATTTATAAGTGGACTGTATAACTAAAATTATGAGTTAAATAATTTTCTAACAATCAGCAGACTCCCGAAACATTAAAATTATTGAAAATTAGTTCGGGACTCACCCGTATGCGGCTTCCACTGGCTGCACTCCTTCAACGTCCTTTTCGTAATCTGGTGGTCTCTTCTTAGTTGTCCCTAAATTTTCAACTAACCCAATGGTTCGGGAGTACTCGTAATATTTAAAAAAAAACTATTAAAAAACTGATGCTCAACTGCACATTGGCAAGTACAGAGACTGACTGGGGGATGTTTCTATATGCCATATGGGATTAAACAAAAGCAAAACAATTGACAATCAAAACATATGGCCCGACAGAGCCGGACCAACCGTATTATTTATAATATTTAAATAAAATTATTCGCGTTGGCGCGACCACACACCCGCCCCTGAAGGTTTCTACCTTCAGCAGATTCCCAGATTGAGAAATCAGCAAAAAAAACTATAGATTCAAACATACTACCTAACTTCAACTTTTAAGAGTGGTCTCTAAATCAAGTTCAATCAAGTTCAATATTAAAATATGAAAAGAAAAATAAAACTTCAAAGCAAACTCACAAACAACTTATTTACAATATGTACAAAAAAATCCCACTCGAAATTCTATTGAGAAGGCAAGGGGTATAATTTGATAGCTGGCCTTTTATATACTCCGGAAGAGGTCCGAATTACAGCCACGCGAACTACTCCGTCCTTACTTGCACAAACTTCCTCTACAATACCCAAAGGCCAATGTAAAGGTGGGGCATTCGGTTGATCCACAATTACAACCGTACCAACCTTTAAGGGAATTACGGATTTTGTCCATTTTGCCCGGACTTGGAGTTCGTGTAAATATTCTTTTTTCCAACGACTCCAAAAGGACTGAATCATTTGATCCAGTAGTTGGAACCTTGACAGTCGATTTTCTGGAACTGTAAGTACATCACTAGCAGGAAGCGACTTCAACGGAGTAAGGGTTAAAAAATGAGCTGGTGTGAGTGCAGACAAATCTGCTGGATCCGAACTCAAGGGACACAAAGGACGGGAATTCAACAACGCCTCAACTTGAATAAGCACCGTATTCAGTTCCTCGTACGTTAACCTTTGTTTACCTATAACCCTAAAGAGATGGGACTTCACAACTTTGATGTTCGCTTCCCAAATACCACCAAAATGTGGACTATGGGGCGGTGAGAACTTCCATTCGATACGGAATTCTTCCAACTGTCGACTCAGACTTTCTCTGTAATCCTTTGAACGGACCAAATTTGCCAAGGCGTTTAGCTCGGATCTAGCACCCACAAAATTTGTACCACAATCCGATAGCATCATCTGACAACATCCTCTGCGAGCTAGAAATCTCTTGAACGCCGCTAAAAATGTCTGGGTAGATAAATCGGTACACAGTTCAAGATGAATAGCCTTCGTCGCTAGACAAATAAACAAACATATATAGGCCTTATAGACGACTGCCTTTCTTATCCGACCTAGCGTTATATGTATGGGCCCCGCATAATCCACTCCCGTTTGCACAAACGGTTTTACAGCAGCAACACGGAAAGCCGGAAGATCGCCCATTTTCGGGATCTTGGGTTTAGGGTTGCACTTAAAACATAAATTACAAACTCGGATCCGTTTTCTCACTGCTTGTCTACCCGCTAACACCCAGTATTTCTGTCGCAATAATGAGAGTACCGTATTAGAACCGGTATGGCAATTTGTTTGATGGACGTAATCAATAAGCAAATTAGTGAAGTGGTCGTTTTTCGGCAAAATTATCGGATGACATTGGTCATAACTCAAATCAGCATTCGACAATCTCCCACCAACTCGGATGATCCCGGTTTCCATGAAAGGAGAGAGACGCTGCAGGGTATTTGAGCAGGGATTACCTAGTTTTAAATTTCGAATTTCCGCTGCAAAATGTTTTGCTTGGACCACTCGGCATAAATATTGCTCGGCGATATCAAGACATTTGGAATAATTGGACTGATCTCGAGGAACCAATTTGAGAAATTTGAGCACTTTTACCATTGTATTTAACAATCGTCGAAAGGACGAGCTACGGTCGATCAACTCCAAAATAGAATTAGTAATGCCATTGGAAACTGTAGTCAACACTACGTCGGGTTTCGCCTCCGGTACATTATCGATTTCCATCTCCCGATTAATCGGCCAATTTTCCGGAGTCTCTACAAGCCAGGAGGGACCGTTCCACCATAAATGATGCGATACCAACTCGCGCGAAGTAAGGCCACGGGATAAACAATCAGCCGGATTCATTTTCCCATCCACGTGAAACCAGCTAGATATCGGGGTGTTTTCCTGAATTTGGACAACCCTATTGGCGACAAAAGTTTGCCATCGATCAGGAGAAGCCCGAACCCAATGCAAGACGATCTCTGAGTCCGTAAAACACAGAAAACGATCCACCGGTACCCGAAGCCTCAATGTTTCTATGACTGACTTGACTAATTTTGACAGAAGCAGAGCTGCGCATAATTCCAGACGCGGAATGGTTAAGATCTTCGACGGAGAAACCTTTGATTTACCACTAACGAAACTTATCGTAGGTTTACAATCGGTCTTTTCTACCTTGGCATACAGGACAGCTCCGTAACCTATCATCGAGGCATCTGAGAACCCGACCAAAGTAACTCTAGCCCCAGGGTAAATTCCAATATGTCTTGGGATTTTAACGTTCAGCAAACTACCCAATTCCGATTGAAACTGTTGCCATTGATGTGCAACTAAATCTGAGGGAGGCTCATCCCAGTCCACCCCTTCTTTCCAAAGTCGCTTTATTAAAGCCTTTGCATAGAGTGTGACTGGAGCTAACAGTCCCATCGGGTCAAAGATTCGGGCGACTGTAGACAAAATGTTTCGCTTAGTCCCCTCCTTTGCATCATGATCTAGTTTAAATTGAAGAACGTCATCCTTTGGAACCCATCGCAAACCTAGCACTGAAGACGGATTATGATCCGTAAATTCCTTCCGTATTTCTCGCGGATTATTATCGGAATCTGAAGATGCGAGTTCAATTACATTAGAGCCCCACTTAGTTAACTCAAAACCACCCCTTCGAAACATGTCCTTAGCTTCTCGAATTATGTCTAAGGCCTCGTTTTTAGATGGAAGGGATGTGACCAAGTCATCCATGTACATATCACGGGGAATCAATTTCGACACCATAGGAAAGTTTTCCTTCTCTTCCTCGACAAGCTGATGTACCGTACGTATAGCCAAATATGGTGAAGAGGACACCCCGAATACAACCGAATTTAGTTCATACACCTTTATGGGCTCATCCAGTGAATTTCTCCATAAAAACCTCTGAAATTTCCTGTGTTCAGGAGCTATTAGAATTTGCCGATACATCTGCTTGATATCCGCGGTAAGCGCAATTTTGAAAATTCTGAAATTAATCAACAATGCCATAATATCGGTTTGCAATTTGGGTCCTACGAACAAAATATCGTTTAAGGATTTCCCAGAAGTCGTTTTTGCACTTGCATTAAACACCATCCTTAAAGGTGTTGTCAAACTTTGCGGTTTAAAAACCCCATGATGTGGGATAAAATATCCATCAGATGGAAAATCCGTCATTGCAACTAAAGAAGCATGACCCTGCTGTAGATAATCCGTAACCACCGCGTTATAAGCTTTCCTCAATTCTGAAGAACGACTTAAACGTTTTTCTAGGGTCATAAGGCATCTTTTGGCCACTTCAACCGATTGACCTAAACACGAAGGTTCTTGCCGGAAAGGTAAATGAACCATGAATCTTCCGGATTCTTGCCTCCTAACAGTAGAGGAGTATATCTCCTCACACTTAAGGTCTTCAGGACTTAAGGTAGATTTCAGTGAGGGAGAGACTTCTTCCACTTCCCAAAATCGTTTAACCAAATCTTCGATCGGCGTTTCCCTAACAACTGTACAACAGAGCGCCAAATTTGGTTCAATGTAACCCCCAATAGGAGCTTTTCCCATCAATACAAATCCAAATGGACTTTCTATTGCTATGGGTTGTGTTGTGGAACCTCGAACTTGTCGACCTCCGAAAAAATATGGACAAAACTCAGCCCCAATGATACCATCAATCGAACGTGGTACATCAAAATTTGGATCGGCAAGATCTAACTCCCTTAAATGATCCAAATGCGACCTATCAATCGCAATGGAAGGCAGTCTATCAACAATCTTGTCAACAATGAAGGAGTTAATGTCTAACTTGACATTTTGATTAATTAACGATGACAATGCAAACATTGTTTTGCCTTCAATTGCCTTTGGCACGCCTCCAAATCCCAAAATTGACGATTTTATTTTTTCTATGGGAAGTCGCAATCGTCTACAAGCGCGAAGTGTTATGAAATGGGATTGACTACCCGAATCAATTAACAAGCGGATCCTTTGCATCCTCCCTGAACCATCCAGTACGTTACCTACCACCGTAGCTAACACAACAGTGCTTTTAGGGCACTGTGAACGACTGACTTGAGTCTCTAACGAACAAAGACTTGCAACCGCGTTCGCTTCTTGTTTATTCGGTGTATCATTTGTGGTATTACTAGAAAATTCAAAATGTAGAAGGGTATGATGTGGTAAATCACATTTGGAACAACTTGTCTGAGCTTTACACTCCTTGGATCTATGGTCGCTTGAAAAGCATTTTAGACAAATTCGTTTTTGTTTTAACTGTCTATAACGATCCCAGGGTGACAAAGATAAAAATTTAGGACAATTCTGGACTTTGTGGAAACCAACCCCACACAATGTGCATCCTACTTTTCGAATTGTTTCTGATGGATCCGACTTTACTACCAGCGAATGACTAAGGCTTGAGTTACGCTTTGAATAATGACTATTTTCCGACGAGGGCAAGGTCCTGATCTGTTTTTCTAAAAATTTAACAAAATCCGAGTACTCCGGAATATTTTTATCTCGATGCGCGGCCTCGAATTCCCTTCTCGTAATAGGATCTAATATTTTCAAACCCCTATGCAAGAAAATATAATCCTCCAAAGACGGAATTGAGCCTAACTGTTTCAAAGCACCAATAGGGGTACAAAACTTATCCAAGACCATTGCTAAGCCTTCTCTGGATTCGGATTTAAGGGGCTTAAACCCAAAAATTTGGTCAATATAGGAATCCGCTAAACTTCTATCGTCATTATATCGATCATAAAGAGCATTCCAAATCACCGAATAATTGCTAGCTACTGGTTTCAAAGCTTTACAGATGTTCGCTGCCGGACCGTGCAATTTAGAAACTAAATATTGTAATTTTTCCAGATCCGATAAGCGTTTATTATCATGAATTAACGTTTTGAATAATTCATAAAAAACTGGCCACTCATCTGTACGCCCATTGAAAATTGGAATATCGATTCTAGGAAGTTGAATAATTTTTTCCTGATCCATAACACCTACTTGTGATAAGACCGCTGACGAAGTTTCGCTTGCTTTACCACACCCTGATAAGCCAGTACCGGCTACTTGTTTAGGTGACGGGAATTCCCTCGCTGCGACTAACCTAATTAACCCTATCATTTCAGGTAGCGAGTCATTAAACTCAGGTGAAAAATTTTCATCTAATTCACATTTAATCTCATTAATGCGAAATTCAGTATTTTCAAATTCTTTTACTGTATCATCAAATACATGAAGGAGTATTTGAAACTGCTCTAGCAATTTTTTATCACTACTCGTAACTTTATTAGCTATATCATATAACCGTTGAATTCTAATAAAATACTTTTCCCTTTTAGCAATGAGTATTTTTACTTTTAATTCTGACATTTTTTTTTTTTTTTTTTATAATTTAACCTATAGAGATTATTAAAATAATTAAATTTACTAAATTAATTAATAAATGTTTTGCTTTGATAAACAAAGACTAACCTTAACCCAATGGAACGATTGTGCTAGAATGATGTTATAATCGAACGGCCCAACAATCGACCCCTACAAATCACTAGCAATCGATCCGGCTCGGTCAGGACCAATTAATTATGGCATATAAATTTATAAGTGGACTGTATAACTAAAATTATGAGTTAAATAATTTTCTAACAATCAGCAGACTCCCGAAACATTAAAATTATTGAAAATTAGTTCGGGACTCACCCGTATGCGGCTTCCACTGGCTGCACTCCTTCAACGTCCTTTTCGTAATCTGGTGGTCTCTTCTTAGTTGTCCCTAAATTTTCAACTAACCCAATGGTTCGGGAGTACTCGTAATATTTAAAAAAAAACTATTAAAAAACTGATG
Organism: Aelia acuminata; assembly: GCA_911387785.2. NCBI lineage: Eukaryota > Metazoa > Arthropoda > Insecta > Hemiptera > Pentatomidae > Aelia > Aelia acuminata. The sequence continues at coordinate 74,905,603 of OU426978.1, read as the reverse complement.
CTCAACTGCACATTGGCAAGTACAGAGACTGACTGGGGGATGTTTCTATATGCCATATGGGATTAAACAAAAGCAAAACAATTGACAATCAAAACATATGGCCCGACAGAGCCGGACCAACCGTATTATTTATAATATTTAAATAAAATTATTCGCGTTGGCGCGACCACATGTTGTATTGATATAATCTGCATCAGTAGTTAAACGCGCGAGGACTTTACTAAGTAATCTTTTTTCATTTAATTCTTTAAAGGTATTATTGCTAGCACAAACAATAGTTTTAACTTGCCTAACAACACTTACAAATTTCAATAAATTATGCGGATTACCATCAAATTGTGGAATATGGTCGTAGTCTGCGCTCTTGATTTGAAATGATTCCATCTTTTTTAATTTATTAATTTGTTCAGTAATACGATTTAGCGCAGGGTCGGTATTCATAAAATTTTAAATTTAACAAAGTAATATAACATGCAATAAAACTTAAATACAATAAAAAACATTTTATAAAAAAAATTAAACCGACTTCGAAACCTAGGAACCAGTAAAAATAAACGCACTGAAAAGTATGAAATAATTACCTTCTGATTTCTATGAATACATAGCAAATTTGAAAATGGTATAAAAAGCAGAGAATTGTAATAAGACGAATAATTTTATTTTGATTTGTACAAATACACACTAATTGTTATTAACAATTGTTAAATTAAAATGTTAAATACTATGTTCAATTCAACACAATCTTTTCGTAGGCAGCGCAAATATAAATGACATGTTACCGATACGATTCCATTAGTAGGCATTAAAATGAATAGATAAGAAGAGAAGATGCATTTTACGATTTTCATAATGTCTAGTGTTAAAAATTTTAAATTTTGCGCCGCCTCCGAAAAGATTGTGTTGTATTGAACATAGTATTTAACGTTTTAATTTCACAACTGTTAATAACAATTAGTGTGTATTTGTACAAATCAAAATAAAATTATTCATCTTATTACTATTCTCTGCTTTTTATACCATTTTCAAATTTGCTATGTATTCATAGAAATCAGAAGGTAATTATTTCATACTTTTCAGTGCGTTTATTTTTACTGGTTCCTAGGTTTCGAAGTCGGTTTAATTTTTTTTATAAAATGTTTTTTATTTCATTCTTTTTAGTTGGAGAAGATAAAAAATGTAGAAAACCGTAAGTTGGGTAAAACAAATTTCGAAATTTTTTTACGCTCTTCCACCTTTTCAATTTTATGAGTACACATAGAAAATTTGAAAAGCGGTGCCTGTATAATACAACTTCTACACCCTACCTTCTACGATTATAATTGGAATTTTTTTTCAAGATCAATGCTGAGCAATTCGTAATTCCTTTAGATGAATTTTTGACTAAATTTATTAGCGAAGTACAAAGAATAATATTCTTCGTAATAAAACATTATTCAGAAAATAAGTTTATTCAATTCTAGTGGGGTAGTATTTATGATATTAAGCGTTTTCATGGCTGCCAAATTTTTGCTGCGGGGACTTTCATACAAAGAGATTGTTTCTAGGAGATATCAACTTTTATTTTGCATTTTTTATTGATGGATGAACATCAGCAAACATTGAAATTTTAATTTCTTTGTTAAATAATATAATGTCTGCATGGGGAAAGTGTCATTGGAAAATTTTCATTAATTGGGAAATACAATACACAATATTTGTGTTATTGTTATGTTGTAATTAGTTATCGTTAGATAATTAATTTATAATTTTTAAACTATTTTATTAGAAGATAAAAGATTCGACCACGGCCGGGAATCGAACCCAGGTCCTCTGCATCTACGTCGCAGCGCTCTTAGGTACTCATGCAGAGGACCTGGGTTCGATTCCCGGCCGTGGTCGAATCTTTTATCTTCTAATAAAATAGTTTAAAAAATATTTGTGTTAGTTATTTCGGTACCTGAGGGATGACTACCTCCAACGCGAAAAACCCCTAAACACACTTTTAAAAATTACTTTTAGGTCAAAATTTAATTTAAAGCAATAATGGCTACAATTTTAAATTTAAATGAACCTTGGGAAACTTGAAGAAGTCTTATATTCTGCTTTAAAACGGTTATCAATACTCAGTCTTCTTTGGAATTCCACGAATTTCGTGGTCGTTTATGGTGTACAACCGTCGACTAGATCTAAATTAAGAAGGTTTACTGTTATCGGTGAATATATTTATCTATCTAATATGTATACTAATAATGCTACAGAAAACGACAGCGATATTATATTTTGTGGATATTAAATATCTTTATTGAAATCTATTGTTGTAAAATTAGTTAAGGTTATGTATATGTTGGTTCCAACAAGCACTTAAAGACTGCTCATGTTCTCCCTCCACTCTTTTGATTCTAAATTTGATTGGTTAGTTTTCCCACATGAATCATCCAGCATTAAAACAATATTGAGATTTGTTAGTTACCAATGAGTTTAATAGCTTGTTGGAGCATACCTTATGTTATATATGCCATATGTTTTTCCAATAAGTAAAAAATTCTAGTGATAATTAAATATTTATTTTCATGTTTTTTCCCGATAACTTCTTAAATAAATCAAGAACCCATAAAAGGTTTTAATGGGACCAACTTGGGAAAATACTCTACAAGATGCAAAAGGTTTCGTTCCAATTGGTCCATCCATCTCGGAGTAATCGGTGGACATACATAGAAAAAAAAAAAAAAAAAAAAAGAAAAAAAAAGTCACATACGTATCGAATTGAGTAACCTCCTCTTTCGTTCGAAGTCGGTTAATAAAATAAAATGCAATAAAATTAATGAAAAATAAAAAAACATACAACAAAGTTATCTTAAAAGCTTACTATTGGAGAGCCGCGAAGTTCTGCTGGATACCTGCGACCAGTGAGTCCAGTGAACTGCAACTTAGGATACCTCGGTTGAGTGATGTCCTAGGTTGAATCTTCCAAAATCATCAGAATCTTCTGGTACCTCGGGTAGAGTGGGCCAGAAGCAGTGATACTAAAGATACCTCGGATGAGTGGGTCTTCAATACCAAAGTTCGTCAGAGTTCGGAGTGAACTGCGAAGACAAATCAAGATACCTGAGAACAGTGATTTCTTGATGCTTGCAGTCCCTGTGTTCGGGCGCCAGTTAACGTGCTGACCAAATAGTGAACTTAAAAAATAAACTTTATTGCTCAAAAGTACAAAGATTACATAAGGATAGATCTTTACTGCTAGTTGCTACGACTACGGATAGACTAAGAATGATTCAATATGTCACATGGATAGCCCAAGTGGAAAGGGAAAGAGGAGGGGGTTTCTGATTATACTGCTGGAGAAGCACCTGAGTAAGGGAAAAAGGTTTAAAAGACTTTTATTGTTTATGGCTCGTTAACTGAGTTCCATTTCCCATCGACGGGTGCAATTACAAATTTTTCATTCTTTTCCTTTGTGTAGATGTAAGTGACTGTCCAGATTTAGACACCTGGATTTTTAATGGATTTATTTTCACACTTTCCTAAAATAAATCACATTGATTAGACGCTCCTGAATCAATCCACCAAATTACTTCACCCTCTGCTGCTTTTCGATCAGCAAACAATGAATTAGCAATCGCTAAAAAACAATAATGGGTTTTCTCTTCTGTGACGATATGTGCCTCACTAATTTGTGCTCCAGTGTTCTGCTGAGTTTTCTTAGGACGAGGACAATCCTTCCTAAAATGGCCTGCACAGTTATTACTTGGGATCGGATACGTAAGTATTTACAAATTTTTTTTTGTTGACAATTTACAGACTTTTTCAACTAGAAATGTTAATACTGACACTTTTTAAGCCGCTGGAGCCTACTTTTATTTCACATATGGGACATTCTTTTACAAACCGAACAGATTTGGACAAAAATTGACCGACACATTTTAGATTTAACTGAAACTTTTTTTACGGGTTCTATATCGAAAAAAAAGAGATACGTGTAAGAGGATTTTTTTTTATTTTCGATATTTTGAAAAATAAACAAGATCGAAAATTCGTGAATTTGATGATTTATCGGTAATAGCCTATTTTTCAAAAATTCATAACTCCGGTTCTGTTTAAGCTAAAAAATCTAATTTTTTTTTATTTTGAAGGTAAAAAGACAAGCTTTAAGAAAAAAATACTTTCAAAAGAGATTGTCGAAAAATTCAAATTGTTATTAACAATTTCAATGTTTAAATCGGTTTTTAACAGTGGCCCCACCCATGAATCAACTTTTTACTATTTTTATCGTATTCTGCGTCAAGTTTTCTATCGAAAACGCTTTTAAAAACGATGGAGAAGTTATTTTTACTGTAACAAAAAAATTAATTAATTTAGCGCGGTACGTCACATCGACAAGTGGGTCACATTTTACGGCTCATATTCTTGTTTTACACCGTTTATCTCTTAAATACAAATAATTGTTTCATTGTTTTAATTAAAAAACATATTTTAGTAGCCAAGAAGATGGGAAAAAATAGAAAAAATACATAAATAAAAATAAATAAAAAACATTGTTGAAAATGAAATTTTTTTATTAAGATTTTGTTAATGCATTAGTTAATAAGAACAATATTTGGAATGTTTACATACAATATTTAAAAATAAGACAATGTTTACATTTTCTGTTTAAATTTTTTTACAATATCCTTTTTTTTTCGCAAGATGAAAACCGTTTTGCTTCCAATTGCTGTAAAGAAATCGGATTAATACAATGATATTTTAAAGTTTCTTTTATTGTTAAAGCTTTTTGGAAACATAAACATTCCAAATATTGTTCTTATTAACTAATGCATTACCGAAATCTTAATAAAAAAATTTCATTTTCAACAATGTTTTTTATTTATGTATTTTTTCTATTTTTTCCCATCTTCTTGGCTACTAAAATATGTTTTTTAATTAAAACAATGAAACAATTATTTGTATTTAAGAGATAAACGGTGTAAAACAAGAATATGAGCCTTAAAATGTGACCCACTTGTCGATGTGACGTACCGGGCTAAATTAATTAATTTTTTTCTTACAGTAAAAATAACTTCTCCATCGTTTTTAAAAGCGTTTTCGATAGAAAACTTGACGCAGAATACGATAAAAATAGTAAAAAGTTGATTCATGGGTGGGGCCACTGTTAAAAACCGATTTAAACATTGAAATTGTTAATAACAATTTGAATTTTTCGACAATCCCTTTTGAAAGTATTTTTTTCTTAAAGCTTGTCTTTTTACCTTCAAAATAAAAAAAAAAATAGATTTTTTAGCTTAAACAGAACCGGAGTTATGAATTTTTGAAAAATAGGCTATTACCGATAAATCATCAAATTCACGAATTTTTGATCTTGTTTATTTTTCAAAATATCGAAAATAAAAAAAAATCCTCTTACACGTATCTCTTTTTTTTCGATATAGAACCCGTAAAAAAAGTTTCAGTTAAATCTAAAATGTGTCGGTCAGAAAGGTGTTCGGTTTGTAAAAGAATGTCCCATATTTGAATGTTATTGCATATTTACACAAATTTGATCGAAATAATTCCATATTTACACATATTTAATCAAAATAAGTACATATTTCCACATATTTTTATTATGGGCATATTTTTATAATTTGGAGGTGGTGGACAGGAACTGTGAACCACAGACTGTGTTTCACAGTGTTGGCTGTGAATCACAGTGGGTAAAATGGTTATTGTAATTTACAGAGAATGCTACTAAACAGTGACTGGCACTTGTTTGTGAAGCATCGTTGTCTTTTCATTCAGCTCGTTCTTTGGTACCCAATCATTGGGTGCACATATCGTTACAGAAGAGAAAACCCATTATTGTTTTTTAGCGATTGCTAATTCATTGTTTGCTGATCGAAAAGCAGTAGAGGGTGAAGTAATTTGGTGGATTGATTCAGGAGCGTCTAATCAATGTGATTTATTTTAGGAAAGTGTGAAAATAAATCCATTAAAAATCCAGGTGTCTAAATCTGGACAGTCACTTACATCTACACAAAGGAAAAGAATGAAAAATTTGTAATTGCACCCATCGATGGGAAATGGAACTCGATCACGGTTCCCAACATTCTCTTCGTGCCAGATTAAAAATTAAATTTCCTTCAGTCAGTAGACTGGAAATTAATGGATTTATGATCGTTTTTTAAAACGGTCAAGCAACTATATTTATAGGTAAGGTTAAAGTTGTCATTGCTAAGAGTGAGAATATATAAATTAACATTTCAGACTAAGCAGGAAAAGGCTTACATAACAGCTGAAAGTAAAAGTTTGTGGCTTGAAAGGTACGGTCAATGTGGGCTATTAAAACGCGGATGGAATAAAGGAAATCAACGCCAAGGAATTGTGTGAACCCTGTATGGAAAGAAAACTAACAAAACCTCCACACACGAAGACCTGAAAGCGAACAACTAGACCACTGGAACTAATCCACAATTACTTAATAGGACCAATATCTTCAGAGTTACCCCATGGAAAAGGTATCGCTTAACATATATTGATGATTACACTCATTTTACAGCCTTCGCTTCAGATCTGATAGTCCGAAACAAGACCCAACATGAATGGTAAAACATAGAGGATCATGGGAAATTGATGTATTCAAATATGTGAAATAAAAGTAGGCTCCAGCGGCTTAAAAAGTGTCAGTATTAACATTTCTAGTTGAAAAAGTCTGTAAATTGTCAACAAAAAAAAAATGTGTAAATACTTACGTATCCGATCCCAAGTAATAACTGTGCAGGCCATTTTAGGAAGGATTGTCCTCGTCCTAAGAAAACTCAGCAGAACACTGGAGCACAAATTAGTGAGGCACATATCGTCACAGAAGAGAAAACCCATTATTGTTTTTTAGCGATTGCTAATTCATTGTTTGCTGATCGAAAAGCAGCAGAGGGTGAAGTAATTTGGTGGATTGATTCAGGAGCGTCTAATCAATGTGATTTATTTTAGGAAAGTGTGAAAATAAATCCATTAAAAATCCAGGTGTCTAAATCTGGACAGTCACTTACATCTACACAAAGGAAAAGAATGAAAAATTTGTAATTGCACCCGTCGATGGGAAATGGAACTCGATCACGGTTCCCAACATTCTCTTCGTGCCAGATTAAAAATTAAATTTTCTTTCAGTCAGTTGACTGGAAATTAATAGATTTATGATCGTTTTTTAAAACGACTTGTATTCTTATTTGGGTGAAATGCCACAAACAGGCAGCTGGTTGCTAAATATCTTCACTATTTTCTAGTAGAACTTTTTCGAAGTGATAGAGACATTTTGTAAGAGAGGACGTCCTATCAAGCCTTCCTTACATCTCCATCATCAAGCAAGTCTATTCTGAGAACATGTCAGACTTTGGTCAGAGCAATTATCACTTTCCACAAATTTAATAATCATTTCAAAGGATTCTTAGAGACCCAACATGAATGGTAAAACATAGAGGATCATGGGAAATTGATGATCCCGCCAAAGGCGAGGTACTAACGAAAATTTTTTTACAGAATCATCAAAAGGGTAAAGGTACTGAAGAGCGGCTGATGGGCGTGGCCGTGTGTTATCGAGCTCCTGACGCCTTTTTTTCAGTTAAAAAGTGCCGTGATTGGCTTTAATAGATTCTAGCTTTCGACTCCCGCTCGCTCTTCAGAGATAAATTAACTCCCAAAAGGGTCCTTATCAGTGGAGATCGGGCCTTACTATGAAGGGCGCCTTAGTGAACGGCGCATAAGCCGCACTTCAGTACTTGTACCATCAAAATTCAAAAATGTTGGTTTCTTCAGTTATAATATTTTAATACTCATGTGGGTTAACAATTTTTATTCAAAGAAAAATAACAATATTCGATGTCACCCAAATTATGAGCACAAATAACACAAAAATTAAAGCAAACTATTTAGAAGGTTACAAAAATTATTATTAATTAAAAAGTTCGTAACAGAGAGATAATCATATGACCTGCGCTTCAGAAAAAAACTAACTGTCCAGCACATCTTTCCTTATATAAGTTGTAAGTAGAAGCGTCTAGAACCTCGTGGAACGTCGTAGATGTTACCCGAACATCGTAGTCACAAACATGTGCTATGACAGTTTGTTCCAACAAAAGGTCAAAAAATTTTAAACCATATACTGCCTCCTCCTTAGAGACATTACCCATTGGCGCAAGCCACAGCGTTAAATTGCTTGAGGAATTCGCCTAGGACGATTTACCATCAAAAGTCGGTGGCTTTATCCTAGCTCGGCTCTCCATGGCTAGGTGTTCAAGGCCTTGTCCATCTAGGATCCCCTTGAATCTCAACTTCCTCTTCCTACACCACAGCCCTTGCTTCCTGTTTAGCAAATCTGTCATTAATTTCGCCAGACAGGCAGGTCAACATGTCATTCACTTCTATGGACAAGTTGTTCAATTTGCCTCGGCCTACTGGTTGGTCAATTTGTCATTGATTTCAGTACTTTGGCTGGCAAATTTGTCGTAATTCTCAGACAAGTTGTAAGTTAGGTGAGTTATCTTCTCATTGAGCTCAGCAGACTGGCTGGCCAATTTGTCATTTATCTTAGCCGATTGGATGGTCGATTTGTCATTTATTTCATCAGACAGGTTGGTCGGCTTATCTATCTCAATGACTGGCTGACCAACTTGTCATTTATTTTGGCCGACTGGCTTGCTAATTTTTTATTTATTTCAGCAGACTGGCTGTATCAATTATCCCCGAGTATTTATTAAAATATAAATGTAGTAAGTAAATACGATTTCATTTGACATTAAGTGCCATAAAACCAATCTTATAAATAATAACTTATAAATACATGAAATTTAATTAATGGTGATTAATTTAATTGATGAAATTTTTGCTGTCACATAGCGGGCATGCGTTTTTATAGTGCGGTGGAGCGCACTATAAAAAAAAATAGATTTTCAGACTTCTTTCACACGGGGGTGCAATTTTATGTTATCAGGGGCGGTCTTTTTGAAAAAAATATTCGATTTGTATTTTAGTGGCGGGGGGGGGGGGGGACTATAAAAAAAAATAGATTTTCTGACTTCTTTCACACGGGGATACAATTCTATGTTATCGGGGGCGGTGTTTTTGAAAAAAATATTCGTATAATAAAAAAATATAATATACTTGTATATTAGTGCCGGGGGGGGGGGGGGAGGTGGAGAGCGCACTATAAAAAAATCTGGTGCGTGCGCGCAACACACAACTTTCACTTACCAACTTACTTAGATAAGAAATTGACGTGTTCTGTTAAATATAATTTCCCAAAGTCACACATTTTTCTACATCCATATCTTATTTTTGTTAATCGTTAAAGCCGTTTTTGAGTAAATAAAAAAACCCCTGAAAATGATACAAAATTTATTAAGTAAAGTCCCCCCTCCGGTTAATCAATTTTAATGAAATTTTAACAGTCATATCTCGGGCATATACATACATCAAATACCAAGTTTGATCAAAATCGTTAAAGCCAATATAGAGTAAATAAAAAAAACACGTGAAAATGTTACAAAATTTATTAAGTAAAGTCCCCCCTCCGGTTAATCAATTTTGATGAAATTTTTACAGTCATATTTCGGGCATATAAGTAGATGAAATACTCAGTTTAATCAAAATCGTTAGAGCCGTTTTTGAGAAAATAAAAAAAAAATAAAAAGTTATTAAGTAAAGTACCCCCTCCCTTTAAGTAATTTTGATGAAATTTATGCTGTCATATCGCGGGCATATACCTAAACTAAATACTAAATTTCAGGATCGCACAGTTTATAGTTTTTGAGCTAGACTGTTCACACACACACACACAGACACACACACACACACACAGACCATTTCGCGGGACTTGGTCATTTCGACTCAGGGGACCCCAAAATGTGTATTTCCGTTGAAAACCGGAAGTCGAATTTTTTCACGATCGCAATACTTCCACTTACTATATATTTCATATATAGGTAAGTGAAAGTAAAAAAATAGACTTTCGGATTTCTTTCACACGGGGGTACAATTTTATGTTATCGGGGGAGGTGTTTTTGAAAAAAATATTCGGTTAAAAAAAGAAAAATATTGCCCCCCCCCCCATCTTATTTGAACTTTAAATAAATACGGTTGAACATGAAGAAGTGGTTGAATTTGACTTGGAAATGCTGTACCATATACCATCAATTTAATGAAATAACTAAATGAAATTTTTTAGAAGTTTAGAAATCGAAATTTATTCGAATATCGAATAAAAAGTATTGAATAGTTTACAGATACAGATGATTATTCTATTCGAAATATAAGATGATTTTTTATCAAATAAAAAACTATCCTGTGTCTTCGAATAGTTTCATTATCGAATACAAAACTATTCGAATACTTTTTTGTATTCGATAAATTTAATTGTTTCTTCTTTTATATTTGAATAAAAATTCTTCAAATAGTATCTAGATACAATTTTTGCCCAACTCTGGGCTGTGGGGCTCCAGCCCCCTCCTAACAACCGGCGGAATCCGCCCATGAACCTGATGAATCTTGCGCATCTCCCATTGACCTTTATTTAGACCTTAATTAAAAGCAGGATGCCAAATGATACCGTTATATTATCATATTGGCCATTCCCTTGTGGGCTATATGTTGTTCTGCCAGACGCTACGCCAAGCAGGTCCAAAAAATCCTTCACATCCCAGAATATGTGAATGAATGAACTTAGGGTACCAAATACATTGAAGAGATTCTATGATGGTAGACAACTACCTAAAACATCAGGACACGGAAATGCAGATGGGAATCATCCACAATTAGGATAATTAAGAGGCAATTCTATAAGACTGCCCTCAGCCTTGAAAGCTTTATAAGCCCTAACCTTTGCTGGAATAGGGATCTGGTGCTTTTTAAATATGTGGTGTTGAGGAAGATAAAGTCATCCATGTTGGAAGTGGATATGTATCAAGTTGGGTGAACTGGTTTATTGTTTGGAAATAGTCCATCCCCATTAGCTTCTAATGATTCTCCTTGTGAGTTACATGAGGGTGTTCTCCAAGATGACTGGCTAGGTTCAATAACACCTTTCTTTCTGATCTTATCTATCTTATTTTTAATAAAAATGAAGTCCTCTTACATGCTTCTGAGATTTTACAGCTTGATGTCGGGAGAAAGGTGCGAGAAGAAAAAAAGATTTAAAAAGATTTAAGGAGGCAGGAAGGAGCAGATTCAGTCGCTGCTTATTAAAAATTGATTAAGCTTATAATCCTAATGATTTACTTAAAAATGTATCAGTTTGAAAAAGAAATAACTAGCATTACTGGCTTATGGGGATGGGGGTAAACCTACTTTTTTTTTTATTATTGATCAACCAACTAATTTTTGAAATACCATTAAAAATTTAAATTTGTTCATATTTAGAATCAATGAACAGATTGTAAGATATTTTAAAAAATACTGGTCACCAAGGGGATGGGGGTAAACCTACTTTTTTTTTTTTTTTTTTTTTTGAGACATGAGTAGGGCATATCACATCCCAGCTTAATAGAAGTTTTTGTGAGAGTTACTAATGGCAAAAACAAAAAACTAAAAATCATTCTACAGACTAAATGAAATGAAAAAAGACAAAATAAAAGGATGAATTTAACTTTTATTTAACAAAAAAAAAAAAAAATAATAATAATACATAATTTTCTTTATACTTGATACAAGTTAGGTTTGTCCTCATTGGAATGTAACTTCACATGGTTTATTGGGTATAAGATATAACACAAGTAGATCCCTGGTATACTCCTAATATTTAAAGCTTAGAGTGAAGTCACTTATATCACAATTTTTGAAGCAACTGAACTTGTATTTTGGAAGTTATAAATAAGAAATTTAAATTACTGTAAATATATATACTTAATAACTTAGTGAATCACAACCAATTGGACATGTATCATTGTCTAAAAGAAACCATTTTTTAGACATAAAAGTTAAAATAAATAAGCTGATTAAATATGTCTATATAAATTTATTGATACGTCATAGAAGATCATTTCAGTGAATACATAGATTCATATAAATATTGATAAATTCCTAACTTAAATCAATTCTTTGAAGTTGAAAACAGTTGTTGAAATATTTGACTAGATCAAAGAAAAAATACAGACAATCAACTTTTTAACAACTTTTTTAAATATTATTTTATACTGAACTTCATATTTTTTTATAATATTTAACGATTAGGAAAGCACCAATAATTTATATTCATTGCATACTACACTTCAGGTATCTTGGTAGAGGTAGAAGAAAAAGATATTTTTGCAGCTGTGGAGAATTCATCTACAGATTTTCTTGCATGGGATGTAATACCACCAATTGATCTTTTTATTCCATCTGCTGCATTTGCTTTTATTTCCATTACATCTGTATTTATCTTGTCTATCACCCATTCAATAGCCTGCCGACCCTAAATAAAAAGAATATTTATTAAAATGAAAAGCATAAAGAAGGGAATGATTAAGTAGTGAACAGACTGTATTTTTAGTTTAATACACAAAATATTTTTATTTTGTCTTGTAAATTAATTACAAGACTAAAAATTATATGACTAATCATGTCATAACAAAATGTAAAATTTATGATCAAATAAGCAATTTAAAAATTTTTTTCGTTAGCATCAGACATTTTTCCTGCTTAAGCGAATTTCATTTATTTGTTAATCCACTTTGCTGGTAAGCCACTTCCTAAGTCCCTTGGTTTGATGTCAAAATTAGTCTTAAGAGGATCTCTGATTTCCAACTCTTGTAGAGTTTGTGTCCACCTATAGTTCTCAAGATCTGCACCATTTCCTGCGTTAGGCATAAGTTTCCCTTTGTCTTGTTTATTATCTTCACCTTTTGTTTCTGTAATTGGTTTTGAAAGAGCTTTTTCTTCATCTTCTTTTCTGTTTTTCTCTTCATCTTCGATTTTTTTTTTTGCTTCATCAGTTATTTCCATTACTTTTGGGGTAGCTTTAGCAGCAAGCCTTTCTTTCCTTCTCTTTTCGGCTTCAGCATTTTCAGATCTTTTCTTTTCAGCAGCCAAATTCGCTTTAGACTGATATTTCTCAAATGAATCTATAACCAAAGATCTAGCAGCACCTGCTTGCGTACCAATGTAAAAATCAGTCTTCCTGGCCAAAAAGCTGAAGAAAGTATCAAGATCTTTGATTCCTTTATGTTGCTGAGCCATAGCCAACAACATGCCATCAAATTTATCTTGCTCGTCCTGCTGCAAAGGCATTTTTTAACTGTGATTGAAATATTCAACAATAACAATTAGTAAAGAATAATAATAAAATTACACAATAAAAGATCAGTTTGGAACAGTTCAGTAGGTGTAACCTCCACTTGGAGCCCGCAAACAGATACTTGTGCTAACAGTGCTGACTTATCAAGTTCTTTTTTTCTACAATCTATGAATTTCTTCCTGAACTTCTTTGTTTCAAAAGAAGTTTTCTCCAAAACAATTTATTCCTATGAAGAATTTAATGTATTCATTTACCAAATAATAAAAAATGAATTGTAGCCTGCTCATAAAATATTTGATTTTTAAAACAAACTTTCTATTTAATGAAAATCAGGTGCGATGAGCGCAACACAACTTTCAATTACCAGCCTACTTAAACTAGATATCGACGTATTTTGATAAATATGTAAACGCCATTCAGCAACTTTACACCTTTGTACACATTTATTTACCTATTTTTGTTTGTGCTCTATAAGTTATAGAGCATTATAATTAACATTGCAAAACTTGAAAGTTTTCATTCGATTCATTATTGTTAATTTCCTTTATTAAGAGGCCTAAAAAAATCATAATCGATTTTTTTTTTTTTTTTTTTTTTTACTGCTTGCTTGTTTTTAACTGTGAGTTGCTGTTTGTAAATATATCGTAAAGGTGAATCTATAGAAGGTGTATTTACGGCTCATAGTAACTTAAAACTTAATTCTAAAATGTTTGTCTCTTATGTCTTCACGGAAACCAAGAAAGATTACTGTTCCTCTAAACCAACTTTGTATTTCATTCAGAAATCAATTATGGAACTTAAGTTTGTAAACTGGACTTAAACTTGTACTATATTTTTTTCATGCCTTAAGCTGCTTTAAATAATTTGAGCATCACCTATTTACTCTCTAAAGTACACAAAAATATTTTATTGTTAGATAGAAGTTTTTATTTGTGATAATATGTGAATGCAAGCATAATACTCCATCGGGTCCGACTTTATAATTCTCTATCTGGTAGTTGAAAACTTCATTTAGTTACCATGAAAACAAATAATTTCCTTTATGTTCCAAAACATTTTGACAAATCTTTCCCATGAACAGAACGCTTTTACTTATAAACAATGGTCTGTCATTAATGGGGTTTTTGGGGAATGTGGGTTCAACGTGGTTTGAGTTGTCGGAATATTTTTCTTTTTTCTCAAGCACCTAATGTTTTTGATTTTTTTCATATTATTCCATTTCTTGTTTTAGGCATAATGATTGAAAGTTAATTTCTCCATATAGGAAAAATAAAAGGTACTTTAAAAAAAAAAAAAAAAAAATTCCTTTGCCCTTTAAGCCCCCTCAGAACATTTTTATGATGATAAAACCTACCTGATATTAAAGAATACTTGATTCTCCTGACGAGTTTAATCAACATCCTTGGAGCAGTTTTTGAGAAAATAGAAAAAAATGTATGAAATAAAGTGCCTTTGACAGTTCTAGTATCATCTATTCTATGGAGGTGACCCAACCAACTTTAAACACAGTCAAACAGCTTGATATTGCTATATAGTGAATACACCTCTATTTTCTTTCTAAGGCAGTATTATGCACCATTTTCTTTCACAGGTCATAGAATGCGCCTCCTGATAAACTTCATGTCTCATAACTGAATCTTATGCTGCCCTATAATCAATGAATAGTAGCCAAATTCAAGAATTCTTATAGAGTGGAAAAAATGTTGCCTCTCTGCTTGGCAAATGTTAACATGAATTCGGTCATTGGGAAAAAAATTATACTTATCTTGCCTTTTTTTTAGGTAGTGTGAGTTAATTAGCAAATGTATGTAGTTAACTTGTAACCATAAATTTGTTCTGTTCTTGCTACTTTTAAAACCAGAAAGAAAATTTTTAGGGCTTAGGATAAGGGTTTTTAAAATTTATGAGTGAAAGGGATCAGGATGCCTCTGAAAAGTAAGTGATGGTCATATTTCAACAAGTTAGCTGTGTTTACAGTTACAGCTGTTAAAACACCTGCCCTTAAAATTTTAAATACATCAGGTAATACAAGCAAGCCAAAAGCCACATGTTTCCATAATTAATGTAACAAGGACAATTACTCATTTTTTATATGCACCTATAAGTTAAATGATCAGTATTTATACTTGCACAAATATTTCAAAATTACTGTTTTTTCTAAAATGTCTATTCTTTCAATGAAATTAAAGACTGGTGATAGTATCAATATTTCAACTCCGATATTTTGATGGTATCGATAATTATAGGCTGATATTTCTATCAATGATAATATTGATATCCCATTCCTAATAGCAACATAAAGACTGGTAACCATTTCTTTTTTCATCTAAAAGAAGGTTTCTGTTTGGCTGAAATAGATAGGCGAGTTTTGATGCAGAAAAGACTGAACATGGCCAGTTTGGATTTGTCAACAACATTTTAAATGCAATTCTTAAAGATTTGTAGCAAATTTTAATTTAAAAGATTATTCTATAACTAAAAGTGTGAAAAATACAATAGGAATTTACCAGTAATTAAATTTCGACCTTGTAGGTATAAGACCAATTTTGTAATGCCACAACTTATTTCAAAGATTTTTCTTTTGTTCAAAACAGCTTTATGGATAATTCTACAAATGTTTTGAGACTATATTCACATTGATATGTTACCATACTTATGAGTATGAGGCATGAAAATAATTATGCTATTTTTAAGAATATTTTTAGAGTGGATTGTGGGATGAAAGAACAATATAATAAAATTCCACAATTTAATTTAACTTAGCCTCTATATATACAAGAGGATGGTATAAACACCAATTTCAAATGACGATTTTTTCGACTGGAGAAACCGATTATGTTTAAAAAAAAAAAAAAAAAAAGAAATACTGAGCAGGCCACACAGGTAAATGAATTGGGTCAGGTTTGATCAGATTGATGCTAGGGACAGCAGCACACAAAAGAAAATTGATAACAAAAATGATGTAGAATTTTTTTTTATAAGAGAACTAATTTTAAAAGTTGTAGTCCTAATATAAATTAATGATAAAATAATATATCATTTTTATAAGATAAATTAATAATGCACCTTATTTGCATTTAACATAATAGTTGAAGTAAGTAGGTCTTCCATGTAACTGTTAAGTGGAACACCTTGGACAGTAATAACAGCCTCTTGCTTCAAAAGAGTTTTACCAGCTTCTTCAGGATGGGGCTCATATTTCACTAACTCATCGACTGCAACGAACTTACCAAATGTAACCTAAAATGTTAAAACCAGTTAAATAAAAAATGCAAATATATTTTTAATAATTATATGTCTATACATAACATTTATAATAATTAGACATCATCTTATGTAATGGAATGCATAGCTTATCCACTCACAATACCCCCTTCCACATTGGATACAAATAAATGAGTGTATATGCAGGATACTTATTAAAAAACAAAACTAGAGGCTAAAACCTCACTAAAAAATCAGTACAACCATCCAAGAAATAATCACAGGATAGATACACATATACAGTAATTTCCAAAAACATGTTTTTTGGACTTTATAAAAAAAAGATTTGTTGCATATTGCGTTTAACTGAACTCCTGACTATCAATCAACCTATCCAAAAGCATCCTTAGTTACAGAGATAGGAAATAAAAATATTATACACTTAGTTAAAAAAAAAAATTAAGAATAACTTGGATAAATATTTTTTGAATAAACTGACAATAATTCATTATTTAAACAAGTGATAAATGATCGAAAAAATAATAATTTTACTTTGGATTTTATTATAAATAATTTTGAACAGATTAACAATTTTCTGCAATCAAAACTAGAAAAAATATGATTTAATAAAAAACTTTTTATAAAAAAAAAAACCGACTTCAAAAACTGGGAGCCAGTAAAAATAAACTCTCTTCCTATTTTTGCAAATGTTCTATGGGGCTAAAATGACCCAAGTGGTTGAAGAGCCCATCTTGTTGTAAATAAATAAATAAATTTAATAATTTATATTAACAGTTGGTGTGTATTAGTAGTAATCAAAATACAATTATTCGTTTTATTGCATTTTCCCGCTTTTTATACCATTTTGAATTTTGCTGTGTATTCATAAAAATCAGAAGGTAATTATTTCATACTTTTTAGCGCATTTATTTTTACTGGTTCCCAGTTTTCGAAGTCGGTTTAATTTTTTTATTTCATACTTTATAGAGGCAGGAGACAATTTACAGAAAGCTATGTGTAGGTTTCTAAAAAAATTCGAATTTTTTTTTATACGGATTTTAAGTGCATTTAGGACCTATTGGTTTCTGGTTTTCAGGACCTATTGGTTTCTGGTTTTTGAAGTCGAACTATATTAACAGCCACCTTTTCAATTTGATGAATAAACACAGAAAAGTAGATGATCTAGTGCATTGCTTACATTACAAAACTTTTAACACCTTCCCTACTTTGACGAGAAATGGAGTTTTTTTTTTTTAAAGACCAAATTGTTTTTCCAATTGGGAAGGAACACAAATTCAGAAACTGAGTAGCAAAACACTTTGGCTTCAATTCTAGCAGGGTAGCCTTTTTTGCACCCATCATTTTTATGGCTGCTTAATTTTTGCTGGGGGGACTTTCATACAACGATAAGGGAGATATCAAACTTTTTTTGCAGTTTTTATTGATGAATGAACAACAGGGCAAACTATTTTTTAAATTATGTTATGTATATAAAGACGATTTAACTATAATTACATGAATACTGGGAGAAAGTGTCCTAGAACAATTTCATTTATTGGAAAATATAGTACAAAACATGTACTTTTGTTATTTTGGTACCTGAGTATATGAATGCCTCGAATGCGAAAAACCCATAAACACATCCAAACCAGACTGTTTTAAGTACATTACCATTGTCCATTGTCTGTTTCAATAAAACTCATTCTTTCATCACTGGACAGCAATAGAGGCAAGTAAATGGAAAAGTGCAAAAAAGAAAAAAAAGAAAAAGTAATTAAAAAATTAATGATTGATAATTCCTAGTAAGTGACTGACTAAACTTTAAGATTTTCGTACCTTGATTCTCCTATTAAGACAATACCAAATCCTGTAAGTGCCACCAGCTAGGAACGTTATTGTAACTTAAAAAAAAAAAATGAGAAAAGAAAGAAAATGAAACAACTAACCATCCTAGACAGAATGGAGGTGAAAGTAAATAATAATGAAATTATTTAGAACGTATTTATTTTATGGCTGCACATATCCATAATATTTTTTCTTAATGTTCGAACATTTAAGCTTAGTTAATAGTTGTTTTTTTTTCTCAAAATCAATAATTTGGCACTTATATTCCTTTTCATTTATACTCCTCCATAGTTGCAGAAACAAAATTAAAAACCGATAACAGTAATCCGGATAAAATTACAAAAGTTTCACTCCAGTATGAAGAATCCGCACAAGATTTTATGATTACGTTGTATATTAATTTCCGACAGTAACCGAGCGTATCCAGAAGAAGACAGCGGTGCCTGGATCCTTTGTCCATCATCATCATCACAGGCACTACAAGCCGCGTCAAGTCGTCGCCTCCATTCTTCTTTGTCTTAAGCCAGGGTCTGCCAAGCTCGGGTGTTCAGGAGCTTCAGTGCGTCGGCTTCGACCTCATCTACCCATCTAAGTCTTGGCCGTCCTCTCTTTCTTCTTCCATCCACATACCCGAATAGTAATCTCTTGATTGGGGAGTCACCGTCCATTCTTGCAACATGCCCAGCCCATCGTAATCTTGAGAGCCTTATTAAGTGCACCACATGCGGTTCCCGGTAAATTTGGTACAACTCTGCGTTGTGTCTCATCCTGTACTGGGTGCCATCTTTTATAGGACCAAACATTCTTCTCAGGATTTTTCTCTCAAAAACCTGCAGGCTGATGGTGTCTGCACGTGTTAAGGGCCATGTTTCTGAGGCGTATGTCAGCACAGGTCTGATTAGCGATTTGTACAGAGTAATCTTGGTGTTCCTTGCCAGTAAATGACTCCTTAATATTTTAGCCAGGCCAAAATAACACCTGTTCGCAGTCGTTATCCTTCTCTGCACCTATTGGCTAGGCAAATTGTCCGTGATAACTAGGGACCCTAGATACACAAAACTGGTAACGCTTTCAAACGTGTATCCCCCAAAGGTGACAGTATGTGGTGGTGGTCTCAGAGGGTTGGCAACCATATATTTAGTTTTAACTTGCTTAGTTTGGAGCCCCATGTTCTGTCCTGCTGCCACTATTGCTAAGAAGGCCTGTTCCAAGTCCCTCTGTGATCTTGCTATGATATCAACATCATCTGCATAGGCTAAAATATGTACCGACTTAGTGAGGTTCGTATCAGTTCTTTGCACTTCAGAGTCCCTTATCACCTTTTCTAGTGCCAGGTTGAATAGGAGGCATGATAGGCCATCTCCTTGTCTCAGCCCCCTGGTGTTCATAAATGTCTCTGACAGGTCTCCCTGTACTCTCGCTTGACACCTCAATCGTACCATCAGCAGCTCCGTAAGATGGATCAGTTCAAGTGGGATATTCATTGTTTCCATGGCCTGATACAACTTCTCTCTCACGACGCTATCATACGCACCACTAAAATCGATAAATAGGTGATGAGTAGTGATGTTATATTCTCGCGTCCTTTCAAGTAGGGTCCTCAAAGCAAAGATTTGGATCCTTTGTTAAGGCCCCTAAATCAACTGAAAATAAGCTTTTCCGTGAAGAATTGAATTCCTTTTTAATGGGCACAGGGATTGGAAGTCAGAAATCAAAATCTAATTTGAATCAATAATTGCCACCTCTTTAAATTTAAATGATCCTTCCGGAACTTGAAGAAGTCCTAAAAACCTGCTTTAAAAATGGTTATCAATGTTTTTCTTGGAATTCCGTGAATTTAGTGGTCTTATGATTATGGTGTCTATCTGTCGTTTAGACCTACATTTAGGATTTAATACTATTTAAGGTTTTTAATAGTAGCTTTCATCTCCTTAAACCCATAAAATTAATCTTTTACATAACCCAGAAAAATGTTCTTGAGTTTTATTTCTTAGCAAAATATTCCAGGAACAGGGTCGAAATTACAATAACTTTGCCGGAACCATAAAAAAGTTTCATTCTTCAAAAAACTACAGCGATATTACATTCTACTGATATTATATATCTTTATTTCAATCTTTTGTTGAAAATTAAGGTTATATTTAAGGTTTGTTCCAAAAAACACGTCAATAACTAACAGACTGCTCATGTTCTCCCCCATTCTTTTGATTCTTAATTTTATTGGTTGGTTTTCCCAACCGATTCATTGAGCATTAAAACAGTATTGAGCATTACTTAAAATCAACCAAACAAATTTAGAATAAAAAAATGGGGAAAGTTCATGAGCAGTTTGTTAGTTATCAACGTGTTTTAACAACTTGTTGGAGAATACCTTATGTTACATATGCCATGTTTTTCCAATAAGTAAATATTTTCAGCAATAATTAAATAATTACTTTCGTGTTTTTTCCTGATATCTTCTTAAATAAATTAAGAACCCAAAAAAGGTTTTAATGGGACCACCTTGGGAAAATACACTATAAGATGCAAAAGGTTTCGTTCCAATTGGTCCACCCATCTCTGAGTAATCGGTGAACATACATAGAAAAAAAAAACACATATCGTATCGAATTGAGTAACCTCCTCTTTCGAAGTCGGTTAAAAAATAAAGTATAATATTGTGGTTATTCTTATGTTTATTCAAAGCAGTCATTCTAAATAAAGTAAGTTAAAAAAAGACGCATCAAATATAATACATGAGCGCAATGTGTAGAGCTCTAATGAGAAATAGAAATAGTAATTAACATATGCAAACAAAATTTGAAATTAAAATTATTAGAAAAACAATTAATTCATTGTATAAAACAACAATTTGCTGAGCACGGTATAAAATACTAAGAATATAGAAAGTAGGTAGTTAGTTAATTTACAACAATACATCTCCTATTCCTATCCTATTGCCCAAGTCTGAACACAGAGAAAACAGCCTTGTCTTTTGTTGTCAAGGCCACACACACAAAAGACAGGGCTAATTTTCTTTATTAAACATTTTCTACATTTCAATTGAAAAATGTTTAAGAATGAGAAAAAATATGATAATACCAACAGATACATGGAAATGTTAATAGCATAGATCATCACACCAAAGATATAATATTATAATTAATCTAATCTTAATTTGTGGCTGACCACCATTTTTAAATTATTTTTAAATAATTTATTTTTTGAAGAGAAAAGATTTGGCTCCGCCGGGAGTCGAACCCGGGTCTCCTGCGTTACATGCGAGGATGCTAACCGCTACACCACAGAGCTCGGCTCAAGGCAGAGCAAATCCTTCCTCTTCACTGATACCTACTAGAGGAAGGATTTGCTCTGCCTTGAGCCGAGCTCTGTGGTGTAGCGGTTAGCATCCTCGCATGTAACGCAGGAGACCTGGGTTCGACTCCCGGCGGAGCCAAATCTTATCTCTTCAAAAAATAAATTATTTAAAAATTATTTAAAAATGGTGGTCAGCCACAAATTAACACGTTGAGCGCCAGGGAAAAGATGATGTACTTTTGCCTGGGGCCAAAGCAATTTTTCCTAATTTATAACTTTAATATGAACAGAATGATACAAAAATTGCAAAAGAAATAAATAAAAAGTTTAATTTTGGCAATTAAACAATAATTTTGTGAGCGGTACGTATGTACCGCCCGGCCCCAGGGTAAAGCCCGCTACCTATAGTAGTACGGGGGCTGCCCGGTTATGACCGCGACGTCAACCCTTGTCCCCTTAAAATGTGTTATTTTAATAAATAAGATATTTTGTTTTGTAAAAAAATAAATAAAATTAATTTATTTTATTTATTTATACCCCCGAAATTAAAAAAAAAAAAAAAAAAAAAAAAAAAAAAAAAAAAAAAAAAAAAAAACATTTGGGCCAATTGCATTGGCGAATTGTTCGGGGCCGGAGCGGTCCAATATGCCTTGAAATCACGCTCGGCAGGCGGTCCCCTGGCCCAGAACAACCTTTTAGCTGGCGGGAGCGGGCGGTACCTGGGGACCGCCTCGGCCCCAGCCAATAGTCCAACAGCGGTACGATCGTACCGCTTGGCGCTCAACGTGTTAAGATTAGATTAATTAAAATAATTTAAAAAAAAATTGACTTAAGTCAATAAAATATCATAAATTGGACAAAATTTGTCCACCTCCCGCTACTACTCGCAAAACTTGTGAGATGGGGGGAGTAGGTATCAGTGAAGAGGAAGGATTTGCTCTGCCTTGAGCCGAGCTCTGTGGTGTAGCGGTTAGCATCCTCGCATGTAACGCAGGAGACCCGGGTTCGACTCCCGGCGGAGCCAAATCTTTTCTCTTCAAAAAATAAATTATTCAAAGATATAATAGCAATATCATTATCATCAAATAAAAAATAATATAATATTAATGGCTTAGAGCATTACATCAACTTACATTTGTTGTTTTTAATGTCATAGACTTTGTTTTTGGATTAACAATGGAATGCTCACTAGCATAACAAATATTCGCAGGTCCTATCAACTGAAAAAAAAAAAAAAAACTATTAGCTTAACAAACAAACCATCAAAAAATTGGTCTACAAAATCTTATCAGTTAGTTGAAGTTAAGAATGAAATTCATGGGGTTAGGTCATTCACACCAATTCATCCAGAACATGAATCCCATCACATTTGATTTAAATAACATTAGGTAGCCTAGCCTTTAACCTTTCAAAAATAGGTTACTGAATACCTATTTTATTCTTCCATCTCACATATTTTTTTTAGAGCCATTAAATTTTGACAAAACTGACATTTTTAAATCAAGTTAATATGTATTTTGCCCTATGCCGACCAGAAGAATATTTTCAGACTTGTACTTTGTTAAATTTACTTATTGTGGGGTGAATGTATATCTTCTTGAGATCATTGAGATTTCATATTAATTTAAATACCTAAACCTTTTGTAACATTCTAGAGGAGTATGTTTTTAATCATTTTAAAATGGATATCATGTTCATAATCGTGTGCCTCAGCTGAATAAAATAAAAAAATAACATTAAGTGACATGTTCAATATTGGCAGATCCAGAGGGAGTGCAGCAGAAGGGCTGTGGAGCTGCAGCCCCCCATTTACAAACCACTGGATTCGCCATGATGTAAAAAAAGTTACTCAAATAAAATAAATTGGTTTATGAGTATAAATAAAATTAGTATCTAACAAGAAGTCATCTACTTCATAAACTATAAAATTACACTATTTAATAAAAGTGCAATGATTCAAAATAATATCGTGGCTGTACTGCCAAAAGTGACCAAGTCAAAAAAATAAAATAGCTTTAGTGACCAAGTCAAATGCCCCCCCCCCCCCCCCTGCAATTCCAAACCCATGTATGTATAAAATTAAAAAAACTAAATCAGGAAAAGAAGAAAAACGTTGCAAAATGGAAAATTTATTAAATCCTGATTTTACCTACTAATTAGAACTTTTAACTCCGGTTTTTCAAAATCTAAGTTTTTTGACTTGGTCACTTTTGGCAGTACACCCACGATATATAATATAATACTAAATTGTTTGAAAAAACAAGTAAATATAAGAATAACATAGAATGGAATAACCGTGTCACAATGTATTACATTGTTAACTTCTGCTTTTCAAATTAAATAAGGGGACCTTAGAAGACAAGAGGTCTTACAATAGTGTACCGCACAGTTGAAGGGTAACTGATTTTAATCAAAATTTTTCTGGAGAATCAAGGTTTAAAAATATGACTCATATTTCAGGGTTCCTTTGTGCAGAAAAAAAATAATACAGATAGTATGAAAGTTATTAAACTGTATAAATCACAAAAACAAAAATATGCTTTAAGTAAAGTAGGTGAAATGAATTTTATTTAACAAAAAGCTAATCAGAACAGGTTTTAGGATCTCCGGAAACTCCCAAATACAATTTTTTAGAGAAATTAAAAAATACAAAATTATGGAATACATTTCGATGAAGGATTCTTTTTTCAGCCATTTATAAATCTTTGGGATTTTCTCCTAATTGAAGGCTACTCTGTTAGACCTACTACCTCTGTTAGACAGATAATTTACTATTCTTCTAAACTATATTCCAAACATAATAAAATTAATTCAAAATTTCAAATCTTCATATCTTTTTATTTTTTATCTCTTGTTCTAATTAATAATCTCGAAGGTCGGGTTTGTACCACTTTGTGTATAGCTTGACAACATAAGAAATTTACTTGAGGGCAGAGCTTAAATAAGTCACGCTTACTTCTGCTTTGACGCTAAATTTGAAGTGTGTCAGGTTATGTTATCAATTATGACAAACAGATGGAGAGAGCATTCAAATCAATAAAATAATACTATTTTTCTTGAAGTAATTATCAATTGCAATAGAAAAGATTCCTCCCCCCCCCCCCCATAATAATAAGATATCCAATGAATGTAATTTTAAATGTTTTGTATAAAAGAATAAAAGAACTATATACAGATTTATCTATATCTCGCGTGCTATTCACTAAGGCGCCCTTCAAAGTAAGGCCCGATCTCCACTGAAAAGGGCCCTTTTGGGGGTTTATGTGATCTCCACTGAAAAGGGCCCTTTTGGGGTTTATGTATCTCTGAAGAGCGAGTGTGGCGAGCAGCAGTTGAAAGCTGGAATTTTTAACAAGGCCCATTTTTAACAGAAAAAAACACAGTGGGAGTTCAATAACATCACGGTCACGTAATCTCTCAAAACAGGCCCCCAACAAAGTAAGGTAGGTACGACAACAGTTATAGAGCCTTTCTATTGGCTATCAAAATGACGTCACTGTCCACGCATGCGATTTCCAGGTAAATTTCTTATGTTGTCGAGCTATATTTCATAAAGCCTTAAATATTGATATGGTTTGGAAGAGAAGTAAATTATCTAACAGAGGTAGTAGCCTTCAATTAGGAGGAAATCCGAAAGATTTATAAAGGGCTAAAAAAAAAAATCCTCCATCAAAATGCATTCCATAATTTTGTATTTTACAATTTCTATAAAAAATCATATTTGGGAGTTTTCGGAGAATCTAAAAACTGATCTGATTAGTTTTTTGTTGAATGAAATTTATTTTACCTACTTTAAAAGTTAAAGAATATTTTTTTTTTTGAGATTTCTTACACATTTGAGTAACTGTAATACAATCCGCATTATTTTGTCAATAAAAAGAATGTATTGATATATATTAACTCAGGCATCCATTTAGACCAAAGGCAGAAAAAGATATAAACAATATTTTTTTAATGTGCAAAAGAACTCTCGGACATGGGTCAAATATTTTTCGACCAAGTATCTCCAAATTTTTTTTATTGAAATTGGTGACCAATCTCAATCGCTTTCCGATTCGCTTCATTTCAACAAATATTCTTCATTTAGCATAACTTCTTTGAGACAATGAGCAAGGTAATTTAAATGGCTTTTAAGTTTTATTCAAATTACTGATAAATTTTAAGATAAAAAAATTAAATGTTAAATCCTATGTACCAAAATTAAATTGAGATATATTATTTGTAAATAAAAATTGTAATAATATGAACATTTAATTTATAGTTCTTATTAGTATGTAATAACTCTTTTTATATTTTTTATATTATGAATATAAATACCATCTACAGAATAAGATTCTTTATATAATCAGTAGCTTTGTTCTAGTGAATAGATAGATATGTTGTATATCTATCTATGTACACCTATACATATATTTTTGGTTGGAGGCTAACAATAATCCAATTTTGTTCCCATTTGAAGAGCAAGGTTCTCTGAAATTTAATTGGATACAAAAATGTTTTATTTGTCAAAACTTAAAGGGTACAAAAAAAATAAATAAATATGAAATGAAATTGAATAAATAAAAAAGTTTACATTGTTTAATTAAATTTATATCAGTCAGTTCATGTTTATTTAATTTTTTAAATTAAACAACTATCAATTAATGAACATAAGAGTAAAAATATGTAATGAGTGTACAGATTAACTGTTAAAACCAGTGGCTTTAAAATGCTTTAATACAATAATGGATATATATTCAGAAGTTCAAGGGTCTGAAGATAAATGAATATACTAGAGTACCAATAAATGTGACTTAATCCCATTTAAAGAACACCCTTTTCAATTGCATTAATCATTTACTGTAAATACTAAAAATACTTTATTTTCTGAATGAATTTTCTTAATTAGGAAGAGACATTTTAGAATTTCCAATTCTTGGATTCATGCAATTTTTTTGTTAGAATTTCATTAGGTATAGAAGTTCCAGCACATTCAATAATGCATATGCGGGCTGCAATTGAAATATCCCAACACTACCAACTTAAATAAATACTACAAATAGATTTTCTGAAAAAGGAAAAAATGACCTTTGGCAAGGTAAACTGGTTTAAAAGCAGCATATAAAGTAGTGCCAGTGACACTGAACTTTCAGGAAGTTTAAGGCTAAATGATCAATTCTTACAGATAAAACAATGCACTTCCATAAAGTACATTGTAATAATAATGAAAACATTATTTTAAAATTAATTTACAAAAATATTTAGAAACTGCCACCCTATGTAAAAAGCAAGGGAGGAATCAGATATAAAAGAATGTAACAGTGAATAATATTCCTAGAACTAATAAGATAACAAGGGACTTTTTGAAAATCTAAAACACCTGATATGATAGTAACAGGACTAAATTTGTAATTAAGTAATTAACATGCATTAACTCACCGTTTGAACCCATTTTGGAAGCCCCCATTTTGAACTAACTAGACGATGGGTATGAAGATTTCCATCTATTACTTTCCGATCAACGACATCTGTTCCTAGAACAGCTGGGTTCATAGGATTAGGGTATTTTCTCCAAGCAGCTTGGGCAACTGTCTCCCATGGGTGACTAATTAAACAAATACAATAATTACAACTAAAAATTATAACACAAATTTTTACAAGATTACATGAAGTGAAGTAATAATAAAAAAAAAGAATGAATTTAATACACATTGTGCCAACTCTCATATATAGGAAGATTTCAATTGTTACATCAACACTATTAAAAATGAACAGTATTAAATACTTATCAATAAAAGGAGCTAATGGTTACAAAACACAGGTAATTGAAATTGGTATTAAAATGGAAATTAAACACAATTAATTGAGTTTGGATCAATATTGTGCAAAAAACCAACAGTCAAACTCAGACTTCACGCTTAAATAAATTTATTATAAGAATGATTAAAGTAATGGCCAATAATAGAAATCAATCAAACATTCAAATGATAGACGAATGAAGTTCCTTACACCTAATTCTTTCTCTTATATTTTTAAAACCATTATGACATTCTGAGTGTTGTAACTAAAGTATCCAAGTCTTAGTCTGATAGTTTTCTGTCTTGAATCAAATGTCACATCATACAGTCAAATACTTGTAACAAGTACCTTAGCGACAATTTTCAGAATATTTTAATTAGAAATGAAATAGAAGTCATTGACCATAAATTGAATACAATTCTCTTTCAAAGGAAATAGAAATCAAAGGTAATGTAATGAGCTTATATCTAGGGTTCCTAAATATGTTATTTATCCTGAAAAGAAGTAAAGCAACAAAATCAATTACAGTTTGGAAGATGTAAAACGATAAGGAATCTTTGAGTATGATATAAAAAGCTCACTTGAAAGTGTATTCAGAAGTCCAGATTTTCATTTAAGATGTGGTGCCTTAGTTAATTATACCTGTAGAAAATATTAACACTCAAACAAGATCTTACTGATATCTAAATTGTTAACAATGCATTTCAAAACAATACAATAAGGATTCAGCAAGGAATGGCTATCGGCCATTGAAGAAAGATCGATGGTGCAGCTCTCTACAGGCATGTGCGAACTTTATCAATGTTCCTAAATTCATTAGGTAAAGGAAAAATATTATTTATTTTTTTTATTGCTTCATAGGGTACAAAATAATGTATAAAAATGACAATTTTCCACTGTTTTGTTAATATATTTTAAAGTATATTATAATGTAACTCACTTTAAACTATTTTTTCCTTTGTAATTTTCGGACTCCCACCCAAAAATAAAACTAAGATTGAATGCAGTTTTGTTGAAACAGTGAACTTAAAAAAAATTAAATACTTTTTTCTATTACACTTGAATTATCAATTTAATCTAAGTAATACGATCTTAGTTTTTCTTTCTTTAATTCAAGAACTTTGTCTCAAAAAGACAGCGCCTAGTTTCTGTACAACTGTTTGCGGTGTTGTACAGACTGGGAAACTCTAAAAGGGGCCAGTCATGAAAAATTTCTAATTTATTTGGGCTTGGTGTTGGTGGAACAGAAATCATTTCCACCATAAGGTTCCACAGAAGGAGTTAAAGGTTCCAAATGTTATTCTGAATAGTCCATCCTTACTAATTTCCGTTTGTCACTGGTTTGAAGTAACTTACTAATTACGTTTTTGTCCAGGGTTTTCCTGATTACTTTCCAACCTTTTGTTTTTCATTCCAATCTTATAAACAGATAAATGCAGATGTGAGCCAAGGTGAATAGAGAGTGGGCTCACTTGGATAGGCAAACCCGCACGTCATGATTTAAGGCAGATCTATTGAATTCCGTTTAAATAATATTACAATAATAATAATAATAACCTAACAATGACTTTAAAGCGACAAAGATTAATACTTTCCGTTATTTTAAATTTTGAGATCACAACTGAGATTTTTTCTCAACAAACCCGAAGTTTATTCACGAAAATCAGACTTTTATGTATACAAAATTACGTCAACATGCAAATTTTAAAAAACGTTATTACGTTAAGGATAATAAATATAGTATATTATAATAAATATTTAAATATATAAATAAATATAATCTATATAAATAAAGATGAAATTCAGTTTGTTTTTGTTCTTTACAGAAATCCATACCGTTTGTCCTAAATCCTCCAAATTTCGCTCAGTGGTTCTTTCATACCAGGTGCGAACACCTGCCCATATTAAAATTGTATAACTTCAGCCGATCTTCAGCTGATATTCTTTATTGTTATAAAAATCGGAATGATCTCGCTTTACAATGTTTTTTTTTACGAAATCGACCGTTTCATTATAAAAATGAAATTCCCTGGGTGAAACCGGGATTTACAGCTATAATCTATGTAAATAAAGATGAAATCCTGTTTTTCTTTATAGAAATCCATACCGTTTGTCCTAAATTCTCCAAATTTCGGTCAGTGGTTCTTTGAAACCAGGTGCGATACCTGTCCATATTAAAATTGGATAATTTCAGCCAATCTCTGGGTATATTCTTTATTGTTAAAAAAATCACTATGATCTCGTTTTACATTGGAGACGAGTCGAAATTCCCCGTGTCAAACCGGGTTATACAGCTAGTATTATAATAAATATATTATTGTGTTATATCATTAATTTTTGTTTCTTAAGTAACTTTTTCGATCTAATATTTAAATATTTCTTCTTTTTTAAATCTTCATTTTTGCTAAGCAAATATATTAATCTTATGATTAAAGGCAATTGTACAAATTTTTTTACAACTACCTTGGGTAATGATGATTACATTTTTCCTAAATTGATAAAAAAAATTCTCTTTTGGCTAAGGAATTTATTATAATTTAAGGAATTTTTTCCCCTTAAAAAACGTTAACGTAATTGTATATTTTCAATTTTATAATTATACTTTTATTTAAATTAATTGTTTAATACACATAGCCCAGTTTTCCTAGAACTGTCAAACCAACCTTTCACAAAACCAAAACCACCAACATTAATCAATGGCTATATTAACTGGGAAAATTTTAAAAATTACGTTAGCAGCATTTAAATTACATTGAAGACTTCTATTACTATAGCTCGCCGCTATAATACACCGCAGTAATTTATTTAACAGAGACTATACAAAACGCCGTTTGGCATTCAACCATACCAAAAAAATTACAATACATTAAATCTGATTCTCACCTTTCCCAGAAAATACGTAAACTTATAAAAGAAAAACGTAGAATCAGGAAACAATGACAAAGAACCAGATATCCATCATACAAGACAGAACTCAATAAACTTACCCGAACACTTCGCGACGAACTAATAGCATACAAAAATAATAACTACAGAGACTACATAGACTCGATGAACAAACACAATGGATTAATATGGAAAGCAACAAGACGAATACTAAAGACGAAAGACATTCAATATCCTCTACGACATAATGACAACACCAGGGCAATAACGGGCGAAGAGAAAGCCAATGAATTCGCTCTATTCTTATCTCAGGTGTTTGGAACAGACACAACTCACGACAATAGAATCACTTACGAAATCGAAGAACTTACCCCACCACTACCACTATCACCACTTTTTCCACCATTTCATCCTAAAGAAGTGTACAAAGAAATAAACAGACTGCCAAACAAGAAAGCTCCTGGCTATGATCTAATCACGCTCTCCATCCTTCGTCACTTACCACGAAAAGCTATAAAAGCTAAGTCATCTTTCTAACTTACATCTATAAGGCAATCTTGCGCACAACATACTTTCCTCTTTGGAAGCTTTCCACTATCAAAATGATTCCTAAACCTTCAAAACCCACTACTAATCCTTCATCCTATCGTCTTATTGTTCTTCTTCCAATTATGGGGAAAATATTTAAAAAAAACTTTTTCTAAATAGATTAAAACCAATTCTGGAAAGTAGTAAAGTGATTCCGAAACATCAGTGTGGCTTCCGCTCTTATCACTTAACTATTCAACAGTGTCACCGAATAGTAGATGAAATCTCTGTCGCTTTCGCAAAAAAAAGAATACTGCTCTGCTGTCTTCAAGAACAAACAAAGTGGTCTTGCTCCATGATAATGCCCCATCAAATTCGGCTAAACGCACCTAGGAAAAGATCCAAGTGTTTGGTTGGGAAATCCTTCCGGCTTATTCTCCAGATTTGGCCCCATCCGATTACTACCTATTTGCATCGATGGGACACGCACTGGCTGAACAAGCGCTTCACTTCTTATGAAGATGTACGAAATTGGCTAAGTGATTGGTTTGACTCAAAAGAGGAAGAATTCTTTTGGCGGGGAATCCACAAATTGCCAGAGAGATGGGAATAATGGATACATAGCGAAAGACAGTACTTCGAATAAAATAGTATGTATCATTTTTACGTAATAAACTCTTATTTTCTGTTTGAATATTCCGGTTTCATATTTACACCCGATATACATCGCTTTAGCCATGTAGTCTGGCCCATTCAGTGTTGTTGTTATTAGTGTTAAGGTACATAAACTAAATAAAATACACACACATACACACACACATATATATACATATGTGTGTGTATATATACGTGTATATATATATATATATATATATATATATATATATACTCATATATATTAATATATAATATATTTAATATATAATATATACCTTTAATATATAATATGATATATACATTTAATTTAATATATATATATATATATATATATATATATTAAATTTTAAAAATATTTTTTATAAGAAGAGAAAGGATTGGCCTAGGCCGGGATTCGAACCCGGATTTCCTTATCACTAGTAAGGCGCTCTTGCCACTATAGTTACCAGGCCACACAAAAAGTCAATCCTTTCTCTTTACTGACCACATTATAATAATAAATTTCATGATATCATGACAGAGAAATTATTGAATTAACTGTATTTTCGCTAACGATGTACTTGATTTTTATAATATTGATGTTTTAGAAATAATATATATAAATAATAAAGAATACAAAAGAGGCACTAGCTAAACAGTAGGGTTCAATTATATTTAGCTTGATTTGCTAAATATAATAATAATGTGCTTAACAAAATCCTTCCGTCTTCTCTAATATCGAATGGTGAACTGGGTAAGCATGCATATGTACCTGACAATAATTTTCTTCTTATACATTCTTAGGTTTTTTGAAAGTTGATGTTTATTTGTTTAACGTCACTTTATACCACTAAGGCTAATCGTACGATGCTACAGTGAGAGTCCTAAAGCCTATCCAGGTATAATTAAAATTGGGATCTTTAACGAGTACCTGACATCGTACAGGCTCGGGATCTCCATTTTACGTCCTATCCTCGGGACGGCATAGCCAAGGAGTTTTTTACTCCATTTAAAAATTCCTAGGGCCACCGCGGGATGCGAACCTGCGAGTATTATAGGTAGCCATGCTAACCACTATACCACAGGTTATATTTATATTTAGCACAGATTATATTTAGCAAATCAAGCTAAATATAATTGAACCCTACTGTTTTGCTAGTGCCTCTTTTGTAATTGTTTATTATTTATATATATTATTTCTAAAACATCAATATTATAAAAATCAAGTACATTGTTAGCGAAAATACAGTTGATTCAATAATTTCTCTGACTCGGTTTTTTGAAATCGCGAGTAATAATAATAGTAAATAATATTTTATTATCCACACTACGTTGTAAATTGGTTATAATATAAAAAAAAAAAAAGGAAATAAACTTCACTAGTCATAAAATAAATATTTTAACAAAAACAAACAAAACAATAAATATTTTAAATAATTTATTTTTGAAGAGAAAAGATTTGGCTCCGCCGGGAAACGAAACCGGGTCTTCCGCGTGACATGCGCGGTATGCTAACCATTGTACCACGGAGCTCGCTTCGCTCTCGGAAGAAGTGCCAGTGAAGAGGATGGATTTGGCACCGTTTGGAAGCCAGCTACCTGGTGCAATGGCTAGCATACCGCGCATGTCACGCGGAAGCCCCGGGTTCGATTCCCAGCGGAGCAAAATCTTTTCTCTTCAAAAATAAATTATTTAAAATAATTTAAAGAATAGGTGGTTACCCACAATAATGGTTAGATTAATATAAAACAATAAATATATGATAATATTTTTCAAGTAATTAAAAAATTGATAGATAGTAAAAAAAAAAAAATGAAATAAAAAATTCCTAATTATACCCAATGAAATAAAATGAGTACCTAATAATATATTAAAAATTAATATCTCAAATTATGAAATATTAAATTATCAATTTAATTAATAATAATTTCAAAGATTAATTTAAATTGTTTATCTAAAAATATTTAATGTTGGATAAATAATTAAAATAAAATTAATAATTATATTGTTAAAAACTTCCCAGTATGAAAAAAGGACTTAGGAAAGGACGCAGCATATGTGTACTGCCCCATTGCAGAGTTGGGCATATTTATATTTATAAATACGAATACGAATTTATTTTTATCTTAATTTTAATGTGAATATGAATATAAATTTATTCATATCACAATATTTGTGAATATGAATACAAATAAATTCGTATTTACAAATGTGAATATAAATAAATTCATATTCACAGGTGTGAATACGAATTTATTCATATATACAAATTTTTCTGTAAATAAAAATAAATTCACAGGGAAATTTGTGAATATTCACAAAAAATGTGAAGATTTATATCTCAGTCATTGAATTCGGCCGTATTTAAAAATAGAGACGTGAATATGGAAAAATTCACAAATTAAGATGTGAATTTCTACTAAATTCAAAATTTCCCAATAAATTTATAAAATTCTTTTCGGATTTCACAATATTAGTACACATTATAGAGTTTTTGAATATAAACCTATAAATTTAAATATAAAAATAAACCATTTTTATGGAAATCACATCAGATATTACCTGATATTGATTACAAGGTTTTTGAGATGCTGATTATGAAAAAAATATCGATTTTGAGATTACGCTGTCCGGTATCGATTTATTACAACTTGCGTGATATAATAGATATTGTTGTCGGATAATGGGTTGTTGTAATAAATCGATACATGACGGCGGAATCTCAAAATCGATATCATTTTCATAATCAGCACCTCAGCTATCCCAATACCCGACACCAAGATCGATTATATCGCGTAAGTTGTAAAAAATCGATACCTGATGTCGGAATCTTAAAATCGGTATAACCTTCATAATCTGCCCCTCAGATTACTCTATAGCCGACACCAAGATCGATTATATCACACAAGCTGTAATAAATCGATACTTGACGGCGGAATCTCAAAATCGATAACATTTTCATAATCAGCACCTCAGCTATCCCTATAGCCGATAGCAAGATCGATTATATCACGTAATTCGTAATAAATCGATACCTGACGGTGGAATCTTAAAATCGATATTTTTTTTATAATCAGCTTCCTAAAAAACCTGATATTGATTACGAAATATCAGGTAATATCTGATGTGATTTCCATAAAAAGGGTTAACTCTATAATGTGTACCAATATGTAGAAATCCGAAAAGAATTTCATAAATTTATTGGGAAATTATGAATTTATTAGAAATTCACATCTTAATTTGTGAATTTTTCTATATTCACATCTCTATTTATAAACATGGCCGAATTCACAGACTGAGATATAAATATTCACATTTTTTTGTGAATTTTCACAATTTTCCCTGTGAATTTTCACAATTTTCCCCGTGAATTTATTTTTATTTACAGAAAAAATGGTAAATATGAATTAATTCGTATTCACACCTGTGAATATGAATTTATTTATATTCACACTTGTAAATACGAATTTATTTGTATTCATATTCACAAATATTGTGATATAAATAAATTTATATTCATATTCACATTAAAATTAAGATAAAAATAAATTTGTATTCGTATTTATAAATATAAATATGCCCAACTCTGTTTTAATAATATAATTATTTTTATTTATTTATTTATTTATTAAATACAAATCATTTGTCAAGATTTAAAATTTGCAATCTGCAAAATTGCTTTGCAATGAGCAAAGTTTGTGAGCTGCTTCGACAGCGTTCCTATGCAGGAGTACCTAGTTATTAATCGAGATGGTCTCTTGGCCACCGCCTTCGAATTGTCAGAAAGGAAAATTTCAAGTTCGTTTTTACGGGTTACTACTCCATTAGCGTTCCAAAGAATTACTTTCAGTCCTTTCATTTGATCAGTGCTGGAATAACGTGCTGCACCAATGATGTGAGCAACGATATAAGGGGTGAAACGAGGTTTTTGAATTCGGTGATGAAGTTTGTCAGTTGTGTGGTTATTTCTGTGTTAGAGGTATTATGAATTTGAAGGTTAGGAATGGATGTGTCATATGTTCTTGTCATGGAGTGTGAGTAAGTTGGTTGTGTAGCAACGTTCTGAATCTGAGTATAGTCTGACTGTAAAGGTGGCTCACGATTACCTTCTAAATTTGGTGCAATATTTGAAGCTTCCTCATTTTCTTTTTTATGACTCTTTCCCTGTTCTTCATAAAATTCGAGATTTCTCACCGGGGGGGCGCTGTCTAAGTTTCTTCAACTCTATGTGAACAGAACATCCTCTATAGTTTGCTGGGTGCGGTTCGTTACAGTGAACACATTTAGGAGGCTTGTCCAGAGGTTTTTTGCAATTAGACGAAAGATGTTCACCAGCACACTTTACACACCTAGACTTCAAATAGCAATAAGACTTAGTATGTCCGTATGACTGGCAGCGTTTGCATTGAACAATCTCATTTCGTTTTCTAGGCTCTTCAACCTTGATTCTTGTATAGTACAAGTATTGTAGCGAGAATATTTGTGTACTCTTATCGTTTTTCACTAAATCAACAAAGAATATTGGCAAAGGTGCCTTTGTTCTTGGGTGAAGTATATTATGTACACCTAATACGTCATAATCTACTTCTTGAGATTCAGTTTTTATCAAATCACATTCTATACTGTGATGTAAGTTCCATATAATAACCCGAAAGGGTCGGTCCTCAGGAAGTTGATAGGTATGGAACTCAGCCTTTCTTTCTCGGAGGTACTTTGTTATTTTCCTATAAGAGTCAGATGAGTTGGCCATAATAACAACATTTTTAGCTCCAGATTTCAAAGTAAACCCATTAGAACCTACTACTTTAACGAGCTCATCGCAAAGTAATTTAAAGTTATTAACTGTTTTAACGTAAATCGGTGGAGGTTTCTGCGTTTCATCCTTATTATTATTATTAATAGTTTTAGATTCATTAATATTAGACTGGGGATTCACATCAGTCGGTAGAACATTGAACGGATTTAATGATTCGAAACTAACCTGCCTCTGTAGAGCAGAAGTAGCCGCTGCTGTTGGGGACACAGCTTTGCGGGGGGACACCTGATGCCACTCTCCTGAGATGCTAGGCCCAGCCTCTCGTCACGGTTCTTCACTCTTCTTAACACTCTTGGTCTTAGAAGTTGTTATCTTCTTAATTGATCCAGATGGGTTCTTAACCTTCATGACCTTTGATTGCTTGACCGAGTTTAATCTTGAACCTTTTATGCCTAATTTATCCGCGATCATGATACGTTAATTGTATCACAATTTTGCGAAGAAACAATCGGTGAAACACCGGAAAAACAAAAATATTACTCACCACTAAATTTCACAATGTTGCACTTAGTAGAGACCATATATTTCAATATAAACTAAATAATTATTTGTTCGGCACTTTGTCGAATTTTTCAGTAGCTATTGACTAACAGAAAACATGAAAACTTAAACAGCTTAGCAAAAGCGATGGTCCATAATGTTTTGGCTATACTAACAATCCTTGTCCAGTCCAATATAATTATTAATTTTATTTTAATTATTTATCCAACATTAAATATTTTTAGATAAACAATTTAAATTAATCTTTGAAATTATTATTAATTAAATTGATAATTAATATTAAATAATTTGAGATATTAATTTTTAATATATTACTAGCAGACCCGGCCACGCGTTGCTGTGGCTCAGTAGTTATATCCTAATATTTTTAAACAAATACAGTAATACCAATATTCATTGATAAAGATGAAAACCTTTCAGCTAATCAATTGAGAATAGAGCATTACACCATTTAAAAGTATTTGGTAAAGAATATAGGAAAGTTAAAGTTTTTATTTTTTACATCTCATATTTCAATGTAGTTTGATTAAAAAGGAGCTGATTGTGTTTACGACTCACAGAGCTGCCAACACTATCGCCCTTTTTTTATGGATCGGTATAAACTAACTCTAAATGGCTATATTTTTCCACTAATTTTAAAAGGGATGGGTGAAGTAAGTTTTGATAACCTCAGCCATTGATCTATTGATTATTGGCCTAACACTACTTCAACTTGGTATTGTTAGTTTAACAACGGGTTTAATTTTGCTCAGGGTCATGCCAATCTTGGTTAACGCGTCATATATGTCCTTTTGATAGCCGTTTTTCTCAATTTTTTTGAGACCTCGATTTCCCAACCCTTCGGCAAAGAGTGTTCGGTAGGAGGGTGGTGTGTTGAAGCTTTTAATTTAGCAATATATTTGAGTGATAATAAATCTCTTCTTAAAGAGGTTTTTACATAATACAATCAAGAATTTTTATTTATTCAAGTACTAATTTGTTCAAAATGTTTTAGGTTAACCTGTTATGTTTTTTTTAACACAAACCAAAGATTTGATGGTTTCCACACACGTGAGCAGGCGATACCCATTTCCCACGTGAGTTATGCTATTGCCCAAGGGAAAAACACGGATTTTCAAAGTCCAAGTGGACATTGTTTGCCCTTGGGATTTGTATATGGTCATGGCAAAAGCCAAACGAATAGGATATTGAAGCCTTTTAAATTTTATTGAAAATTCTGTCGGTTCCAGGGGAATAGGTGGCAACAGGGCGATATCTCCTGTAAACCTTCCAGGCAACATTTTTCCTTCAATAACATTACCTGTGATCCTTTTAATGACCAAACGTGAACCGTTGCACAATTGAGGTGGATTTAAGTTACGAAGAAGAATGATCGGTGAGCCAATATTCAACTGGAGATTGTTTGGGTGTATATCCAGGGAATTAAAAAAATTCAGATGGGAAATTTACGGCTTCGTTTACATCTAGAACATTGTCAATTGATTTTGGAACTTTATTTCATCAACATTTTTTGCTGCCAAAATAGCACGACTACCCAGCCAATTATAGTCCAAATAATTGTTCAAAATATCAGGAAAGACACTTTATATTGCGTAGACAGGTCATTTTTCGTCTCTACAACAGTTCAGAAATTTTCTGGTAATTTGATAAATTTTGAATTTCGATGCAGCTCTATTTCACCGTTTCCAATATAGAGCAATTGTTTAAAAAATATATCTGCCGATGGATTATTTTGCAGTAGTACTCTCATATTTATGGCGGGTAAATCTGAAACTTGAGGTTATCCAAATAACAATTATTCCTGTTCAGTAGAGGTGTAATAATCATTGAATGTAAAATTTAAAAAATGCCGCGATTTGTAATCCTTTCTTAATCAACAATCATTTAAAGATAAGTAAAAAATTGTATTCTGGTGAAATTAACAACGAAATATCATTCTCAATAATAGCCTACTTTAAATTAAAGAAAGGTTTAAAATCTTCGCTAACATTTCTTAAATTTTACATTTAAAGATAATTACAACTCTGCTGAACAGGAAGTAACAGCCTCTATTCGATTGGGATTAAATTTTCTCAACTTTAAATTATTGTTGATCTAGGAAGAATTACAAATCTTCACTGACATTTTTTAAATTTTACATTTTAGATCTCGGGATAAAAATGATAAAAAGGTTTGGTAAAATAAAAAAACACTGTATTTAAATAATAATAACAAAACGAATAATGAAAATAAAGAAACTTCTGTAAAATAAATCAACTGAAAATATAATATTAAAGTCTTAATTATGCAGTTCTTTAGCAAATCACAAAGTATCCCACAACACCTAATCAAAACACACTCTTTTTGTGAGGGAGTTTTTACGACTGGTTACCCGCAGTGTAGCCAACTTAATAATTTTCACTAATTTTTGGCAACACTGACTCCCCAAGTCAGGTTTCTATTAGGTTACACCTATGACAGTAGGTGCTGTTACAACATTTATAGAATATTATTTCAAATAATAGCCTAATTTTAATTATTAAAATGTATTTACTTTACTAAAAGTTGATATCACGGTGGGCCACAGCAAAGCGTTTCAGCTCTTAGCTAGTAATTTAATTTAAGTACAAATAAAAAAGGAAAAGGAAGAAAAAGTACCTACACATTTGAGAATTTATTGTAACCTTTTCTTGATTTATTTATTCTTTAATGAAAATTAACAATAAATACAAATTTGTATTACTATTTGTCTGTGGAAAATAATAATATAGGAACAAATAACTGCACTCACATAACGCAATACAAAATTATAATAATGATAACCTGTATTACAATAGCATGCTTATAAAAAAAAACATTATGAAATCGACATATGAAGCCAGGTTAATAAAACGAAACACGACCTACTGTATTTGCAATAATTCGCTATATAAGAATTATTTTGATCACTAATCAAGTTAAAAACTATCCGGTCCGTTAAGTTGGCCAAAACTATATACATTGAGCCAAATTTCATTAAAATCGGTTGAGTAGTTTCTGAGAAATAGAGAGACAAACATCGGGACACGAGATTTTTATATTTATAAGGATTACTCATTTTATTTCATTGTGTATAATTAGGAATTTTTTATTTCAATTTTTTATTTATTTTTTTACTATCTATCAATTTTTTAATAACTTGAAAAATATTATCATATATTTATTGTTTTATATTAATCTAACCATTATTGTGGGTAACCACCTATTTTTTAAATTATTTTAAATAATTTATTGTTGAAGAGGAAAGATTTTGCTCCGCCGGGAATCGAACCTGGGTCTTGCTATGCTAACCATTGCAGCACGGAGCTGGCTTCCGAACTGCGATGATCCTCGCATAGGCTGATGACCTCGATATATTTGGTCACTCCCACAAGTACTAGAAGCTTTTTTTGCCCTGACTGGCCCTGCCAGGAAACTTGAACTTGAGGTCAATACTTCAAAAACTAAATACATGGTAGCAGAGGAGGCCCCAAATCCAGGTGAAATGGTTACCTTCGGAGAGTACAAGTTTGAGAAGGTATCTGAATTTGTCTACCTGGGATCACTGGTCTCAAACATTAACGAGACTCAACTGGAGGTGAAGAAAAGAATCCAGGCAGCTAATTGTGCATATTTTGGATTACTGCGTCACTACAGGAGTAGAGCTCTTTCCAGAGAAACCAAAATGAGTCTCTACAAGACTTTGATCAGGCCAGTTTTGTTGTATGCATCGGAATCCTGGGCAACCACAAAATCGATGCAGCAGGAACTTGGTCTCTTCGAAAGGAAAGTCTGGTGTCGGATATTGGGAGGACGGCAGGTTGGAGGTCAGTGGCGAAGACGTACAAATAAGGAGCTATATAGCTTATTCAATGAACCTGATATCGTTCTGTTTTATAAATTGAATCGTCTAAGACAGGCGGGCCATTTGGCCAGACTGGATGATAGTGAAATCCCAAAGAAGACACTGAAAGAGCCAATTTATGGTAAAAGACGGAGAGGAAGACCGAGATCAAGATGGGTGGATGGAGTCGCTGCTGACGCCCGGAGTGTTTTAGGTGTCAATAATTGGATGGTGGCTGCACAAGATCGTGACGATTGGAGGAGGTTGTTACATGAGGTCAAGACTCGGCAACGAGTTGTAGTACCAGTTTAGATTGATATGCCCAACTCTGCCCCATTGACAACTGTGTACTACTGGAAAGCTGGTTCTGCGAAAAGCTGCCTGATATGGAGAAACCTACGAACTAAGAATAGATAAGTCTCTTTCAAAATATATGACTGTATGTGATCTTCATTATATTGTAAGTTAATATTTTTATTTAGGGGAATATTAGTATTTGACATTTTATAACTATTGATTTCATATTAATTTAAATATCTATAAAGTGATCCTCAATTGTAGTCCCACTTATTTTAATTATGTCCGACGTTTCGGCATTCAACCCATTCTCAAGGTTAGATTTCCTGTGAACATAAAACTGTTACTATTAAATATGTTAATTTCCATTGTCAAATGCAATTTAAAAATTAATATGGTCAAAACAACCTATACTCAGAAAGCTAGGAAGTCAAATTTGACTTAAAAACTTTCAGAGGATCACCTTTCAACCAATTAACACGCTGGGCATCACCTTTCAACCATGCCAATCAAACCAGTTATTTT
The DNA here is from genome assembly GCA_911387785.2 of Aelia acuminata. Taxonomy (NCBI): domain Eukaryota; kingdom Metazoa; phylum Arthropoda; class Insecta; order Hemiptera; family Pentatomidae; genus Aelia; species Aelia acuminata. The sequence continues at coordinate 74,864,233 of OU426978.1, read as the reverse complement.
ATGTGTTCAGTCTTCAGATTCGCTGATTGTCTTTTTCTTTTAAGACAGGTGTGAATGTAAAAATGAAGTTCAAAGAAAAAAAAAATATTAAAATTTGAACTCGTACAAACTTTTTAAAAGGAACTTTACTAAACTAACAACCCAGGTTTTCAGATTAGCAGAAGACTGGGAAATTTTATGAACATCCCTTAATGTAGTAAAGAAGGCTCTTGAAACAGTGGAATTTTCTACAGTTGGCTTGGGCGATTTCAATAAAATTCAATATGAGTTTAGACTTTCCTACATTAAAAAAAAAAGAAATTTGATATCTATAATCACACATAGATTAAATTTATTTTGCTTATTGGGCTGTTTTTATACTTAAAATCTCATGTGAATTTAAAAATAAAATTTCACTCAAAGTTTGGTGCTCCTCAAAAATTAATGCCTGAGGCATGTCTGGTCTGCTCATCTATTCTTACAGAATGAATATGTTGCTATTGAATGTATACAATTTCCAAGTTTATTTGAACTTTTTCCAAGTCAACTGTAAACCTTTCCAAGTCACAAGAAATCCTTTCCAATTCAAAAGTAACCCTTTCCAAAGAAAATGTAACAACCTACAACTCAATCATAACCTGTTTTATTTAAATTTTAACCGTTTCCATTTCCATTGTCACCCTTGAAAAAATCTTTCAACTCTTGTTAGCACAAACAAATAAAATATTTAGAACAAAAAGTAGATTTCTTCCCATCTCAACTATCATCCTTGAAAATTATTAGAAATTTAATCTACCAACTCAAGTTTAGGTCTCAGAACTACCAGGTTAAATAATGATAGTATTTTTCATATATTTTCAAAATTATATCTTGGCACAAAGCAGTAAATTAAGGAAATTAATGAAAAAGCAATAATTTTCGTTATTCAACATAAACAACTATCCTTACTGAAATAAATCATTTTAAAAATCATTTGACATTGTAGTTTAATTCAGCTTACATGTTTTTACTTTTTTTATAAATGAACTTTCTCAGAAAAAAATAATTAATTGGATAAGAACTAATTGCCTATTCATGCATATTCAGAGCTTTTATATCTACAGATGTATACTATGAATAATGCATAAATAAAAATTAGTGCATAACATTATTAAATATTTGTTATACAAGATATTAAATCAATTAATAAAAAATTAGAAAAATTATTTTTCATTAATGATTGAATAAATAATCTTCTGCTATTAAATTGAGAAGAAGAATGTTTAATACAACAAATGCTTCATGTGATAAAAACCAAGGGCGGATTAGCACAAATTTGGTGGAGTCATGACCTCCAGTCTCACACTCATGTGTTGCCTTTTGCCTGAGAGCACCTTTGTTTTCACATTTATTTAATGGATTATTTTCTGGTGGCATGAAGGAAAATGATGTAATGTTAGCAGCTATGTAATTGCATTATACCTTTAAAAATAAAACAAAATATAAACAACCAAAATATTTGGTGAGGGGTCATGACCCCTATGACCCCCCCTCTGGATCCACCCTTGATAAAATCTTTTTTCCAGAGAAATAATGAGAAAGGGATTTTTTCCCCACATGAATTATTATTAATGTAATTGAAGAACTCACCTAAAAACATTTAAACTAAATTATGAATTCATTTATCACACATTTCATTTCTTTATAGTTAAATTTTATGTTATTACATTAAAATATTAATCTCATCTTAAAATATGTAAATAATGCTGTTTTAAATTTACTTAAGCTAAAAGGAAAATAATATAAAAATGTAAGGCTATATTTGGCATAATAATTTTATAAATTAAATTAGTGTCTATGGGGATTGGGCAACAAATAAAATAAATTGTGTCCTAGTTAGCAAAAGAAGAATAAAGGAGGAGGTGCTGCTATCTAGGGACGTGTGGGAGTTCTCAGCTCTTCGTGGTTCCATTACTCTAAGAGTAGCCGTCGGACAGGATGTATTCTGGACTCGTTTGGCTTCCTTTGTTGTTTCTTGCTTCACTAACACGTGTGAGTCTATAGGATTTTATTATAAGCATTTATTGACCTAATATTTTTACATTTTATGAAGAATATTTTAATTTAATTAATTGATATACCGTATATCAAATATTGTTGATGTTAATAGTTTGTCTTAATTGTCACCCAATTACTTGAATATTCTGGGGAAGCAAATAATATGTGTAGTTTCAATTCCGCATTGTTTAAACATAAAATTTCATAATTTTGTTTCCATTTCAATTTGACGCTCGATATTGACACTTGTTCAAAAGACAATAAATCGAGAGCGAGTTTTAAGTGAAAAATCCTGTTTAATAAGTAATGGTAAAGTACTGTGTACGATTTGAGCATTAAAGTATTAGATGCCAGTGATTCTCTCCCTAAACATCAACTGTAAACGATGAAAAATTCGAACAAACTTCGTTTAATTCCATTGAAACTAGAACGAATTGAGAACAAATCTTAAAAAGTGTATCTTTAAATTTCTCCTCTGTTGAGATTCATTTAAATAAAAAGGAAATTCTTCCCCAATAAAGAGAAGCCTCGTATATATCACTCAGATTATTTATTTTAAACAATATTTAATCCTCTTTTTGATTATAAGAAAAATATTTAAATAAAAATGGCCTTCAATGAGCAGTGGCGGTCCCAGGGGGGGATATTGGGGATCAATCCCCCCCGAAATTTCGACGAAAAAAATTAGTGGGATGAATTAAAAAAATTAATTACGCATCTAACTTTTACGAGTTTTCTAGGGTTGTTTAGTTTAATTTTGACTAGAATTTTTTATACAGAATTTTGTATATGAACTTAATGTATAAGCATAAGCAAATAAAGTGTGCTATTTTTGCGCTGTTTTTGTTTTTCATTCCGACCAATCCCCCCCCCCCCCCCCCGAAATTGTTTTCTGGAACCGCGCCTGTCAATGAGTGCCTTGCGTCCTTCATACATACATACGTACCTACTGGAATAGTTGCTTTCAAGTTGATTTAAATTTTAATTCTTCATTAAATCATTATATATTGCTTATTACCCCGATTCTGTCACATTTGAGTTTCAGGTTTTAGTAAATAAATTGTTAAAGTTAGGTATATTATAAAACATTAAATATTATGGTTAGTGATCTTGTTAACTTATATTTTATCTTAGTCATTATTAATTTGATGTATGAAACAAGTGAAGATAATAAAAACAATTTATTAAATCGAAGGTAATATTATCTAGTAAAAAAAAAGCCTAACAATCTCTTTAATCATTCAGTTTTTATATTTAACGTTATTTTCTCAGGCTGTGGCTGATATAGTTAAGTATAGTGTTGAGGGCGTTCGCAGGATTTAGTCGAAGGGGGGGGGAAGGCTGTAAAATTCTCCAAATGGTCTAGGGCTCAATTTAATGTTAAAATAAAACTAATTGATATTTAGAAGTTAATATACGTGTTTATATAATGCTTAATAAATATAGTAAATGAATAAGACTTTATTCAATTGGAAATTTTTTGGGGGGGGGTACAGCTGCCCTCCCCCGCCACCCCCTGCGGACGCCCAGGGTGTTGATACTGAAGATTCTTGGTTTTGGTATTTTCTATGATGCCAAATGTGTCTTTAGATTTTTTTTTTTCTCAAGCATTAGTCTTTATTTTTATTTTAGTTATTTGACTAATAATCGAACCATCTGTGGTTCCTAATCTAGTCAAAATTTTATCCATTATTTCTGATTTTTTCAATGTTCCCCTTTTTTAAAGTTCAAATAGTAAAATTTAATTAATATTAAACGACAAAAAAGAAGTCTTAGTACCAAGATATAAATGTTTATATTACATAAAGCTTTCAATACTAAAACCCACTAAATGTATTTGACCAACTTGGTAAACAAATTTTCATGGTATTACTAAAATCTCAGTTATTTTCATTATTCATAAATTCAGGGACTTGTTTGAAAAAATCGACGCAAATCAATCGATTATATAGTCGATTTTTTAGAGAGGTTACTTTAGGTTTTGATATGATTGTGTGGTGTTAGTTTTTCGGATACGTTTTGACTCTCAATTATTGTTTTCTTCCAAAGTTGTTGTTATGGTATTTTCTAGTAATGCCTACCACGATGAAACTAATATTAAGAGGCTTCTCAAGAGGTGTGAAGAGATGTCAAATCAGAAATTTGAAGAAGAGGTTGAAATAGATTGGAGACTTCAAAAGTACATTGAAAGTCTCGAAAATATGATACAAGAGTTGGATAATAAATCATATAAACCCACGGAGGATGTGATGGGATCATATAGGAAAAGACTGGCTTTTTTAAAAGGTATTATTAATGTTCAGCAAGTTGATAATCCACTTGATAAGATGAAGACTTATCAAGCTACTCCCAAGCCAACATTGGGTTCTTATTCAAATCGAGATATTGAGCTTTCAGCTAATGAAACAATTAATACAGAAGTTAGAGATGAATTGTTTGGCAAAAATGAATCTGTATTAAGGAAACGAACTGGAACATCTGTGTTAAAAAGTGATGATTCCACTGATCTGGATGATATTTTAAAATACCACCATACTATGCAAGAAAAGATAGCTGATAATATGTTAGTATTGGCTAGGAATATCAAAGAACAATCACTTATAGCAGGTAATATTATAAGAAACGATAATATAAATGTGGAAAAATCTTCTCAGTTAGCTGATAATAATATTGATCACCTGCGTATTCAATCTGATAAATTGCAAGAAAATACTCGTAGAACATCGCAGTGCTGGATTTGGATATTAATCATAATTGTGTTTGTGGTTTTTATTAACATGGTATTATTAATGAAAATGACTAGGAAAAAGATTTAAACAGCAATATTTTTTCTGATAAGTTAATCGGTAATTGTTTTATATCTGGTTTACATTCATCCATTAAACTATAGGCACCATTAAAACTGGTATATAGTAAAAATTATGAAAATCTTGTAATTGTATCATGTATAACATGGAATTGTGATACATTGTAATCACTTGCATTTAAAATCATCAGAATGTTCTTCACTTGCAGGTTTTTTTATTTTATTTCTTGAGGTGATATGAAGTGCAATAATCTTAATAGCTTTATTTTAAATTTTGTTATTGAATTATGATATTTTTTTATTCTGGTAAATTAGCCATCCTTTTCAAAGTTATAATATCATATAAATTTTCCTCATATTTATAAAAAATTTACCTTAGACTTTGAGGCCTTGCATTCTATATCTATAATTAAATAGTCTCTTCCTAAAACTTGTTTAAAAAATTTACCTTTTCTATTGTGAATATGATGTCTCTTTTAAAAGATTTACATTTTTATTTATTGTGACATCAATTATTGATATAGAAATATATTATTGGCACATGTTGATTGTAATCTTCAAATTATGAAGGTATTTACAGAATACTATTAGATGAGTTAAGGCTTAGTCTCCAGTAGTATCATTAACTTGTTAAAGTTCCATGTTAAAATGGATAAGATCTATTATGTTTTATTTTTGGAAAATGAATCTGCATGACATTGTTTTTTAATAAACAGAGTTTTTCTAAACAAAGACTTGGATTAATGTTTTTTAAAAGCTTCAATGAAAGCGAAACGCTAAAAAAAATGAATCTGAAGAAATAAAGGTTTTTTAAAAATGGAGACTACTAAAAATGGAATAAGCTATTTTAGATTAGATTATTATCTAAAACCTCATTATTGGTGTATGTAATGTACGAACTTCCATCAATAAAATTTATTATATCAAAAAATAGTCCAGGGTGTCTCACCATAGCCATTAATAAATAAGTAGCCTTATTTATGGGTGATTCTCAATCTCTTGGCAACTTCTTGTCACTACCTATTCAAAGAAAAAATCATCTTTGTGGTATTCTCTTTTAGATGTAAAAATTTTCTTTGATCAGATCTCTGACTGATTAAATGAAAATAATAACATGCTTTTGTGATTGAATTTTTTTTTTTGTTTTTCATCTTATTTATCATTATCATGAGTTGACACCATCAACGATTTTTCTTTCATACTGTATATTTTGGTTTGTAGTACTCATTTATTTGACAAAATTTGTTACCCCGATTGTAAATTTATGGAAGTAGAATGAAAATAACAGACTCTGTAATCATTTAGTGTAAATCTTAAATCAATGATTTTTTTTTTTTAACCTGAAACATCATTAGAATTTACAAATACATAATCTAATCCTAAACCAACCAGCAGCAATTTAGTGGCTCAATTCACGAAGTATGCCCGCATCATGGCGGTTTCCGTGAAATGGTCCTAGTAAGCTAGCCACTATTCCATCAGGGCACGCAACTGATTGGTATTTCACACAATGATATCTCTTGTGTCCTGATTAGAATTTCTGCTGATCAACTGAGGGCCTACAAATCGGACGAGCTGTTCCGTCTATGAAACCCCAACAGTTACCGATAGGTGACCCTTTTTCAACAACACTATTAGCATACAGTTGCAATCTTTTCTCCGTTAACCATTTCAAATTTCTTAAATCACTGAGCAAGTGACCTTTGTTGTTATATATTATATTTAGAACTTGGTTGCATACAACGGAAATATATGATGCTGAAACACCAAACAGTGGCTCAATGTCCGCTAATCTGTTGGGGTAAGTGAGCCGCCTCAACAACATACATAAAGCTTCCAATCCTAAAAAAAAAAAGGAAAAAAGAATGAATGTAGACGTTTGTTTTGTTTGATAAAGAGCATTTCTCAATTACAGTTTTTAAAGGTAAGTATAAATAATAATAAAAAAAAGTTGCTAAGACCTCAATGACACAAGTGGTTGAAAGGTCTATAAAAAAAAAAAAAAAGGAAGTACGTGAGGTACGATGTTCACTCTTCAAATGAAACTCTGAAACAGAGCACCTTTGTGATGTGAAAATTTTGTCAGGAATACCCAAAAGCCGTCGCAGTTTTGCTACGTCACGTTTTTGGAATCTAAATAGTACATACACTCGCGTTCGTTTAACGAATCGAAATTAAACCTCCCGTACTTTAAAGCTCTAATTTCTGAAACTGTTTTCGGGATGGAAAGGTGATGAATTATCGCATCATCTAGCTCTTCATCGGAAATTAAACCCACAGCGCTCAACAAAAAAATGTCTTCCATTTTGTTTGACAGTCCACCTTGTGAACAATACCGTTTATGAATTACGTAATCGTTAGTGAAAGTTGCTAAATCCTTTAAACTACATTTAACCGTAAACGCTAAACGTTATATTTTAACGTTTAGCGCTACGCTTACCGTGCGGGATGCTAAAACTCTATTATTCAGCTACCCGAATACAGTTCGAAGTACTGATTCTTCGACATAGTCGGAGAAAGGGATAGAAAGTGACGTATGATGGAGCAAAGGGTGGGGAGACGCGGGTTTTTTAAAAGTTAGATAATTAAATCGACTGACACACAATCGATGTGTAAATTTCAGATGGGGTGAGATAGTGTGTAACGTAAAAATGACGTGATGCTGGGGTAAGACGGTAAAAATGACGTGATGCTGGGGTAAGACGGTTATTTTTCAAACAGGAGGGGAAACAGGAGAAAGATGGCGGTCCTAGTAGTTCGCATGGTGACCAACAGATAGCAGTGTGCTTATCAGCTGTCAAAGCCAGAAGAGGAATAGGGAAAGTAGTACCGAGAATTTCAATAATCTCAATACTGTCCAGTAAGGGTTTACCTCTCTTTAATGCCTTCTGTACTATTTGGCTGTACAGGTGTGTTTGTTCATCTACCAGCATTGATGTGGCTCCAGTGCTTTTCTGTATGAATTTACTGCATTAGTTTTCTCTTAAAAATGATATACTTTCTTCTATGTTACATAAAGTATTTTTACTTTCACTTTCTTTGTATGAAATGTATATTAAGGGAAAGGATTGCGATCGTGAAAAAAATCGACTTCCGGTTTTTAACGAAAATACTTTATTTTGGTAATGTTTTGGGGTCCTCTGAGTCCAAATAACCCAGTCCTGCGAAATGGTGTGTGTGCGCGCGCGCATAGAGACTAGCTCAAAAACGATAAACCTTACGAACCTGAAATTTGTTATTTGATGTACAGTGGCTAACAGTCAAAATGATGCAAGGATTTTACTTTTAAAAAAATCTATTTTATACAAAGCCAAAATTTATTTTCAACAATCTTTGTTTACAAAAATAAAGTACAAAAACTAGGCTAGAATTGACAATAAAAGTGTATTTTAGAGCAAATCATAAAATTAAATTAAAACTTTATGAATAAGTATACACTTCTAAGGTCAAAATGAAAATGATGCAAAATTAAGAACATCCAAAAAAATCAAAAATATTTTAAATTTTAGTGCTTTTTAGGTAAGCCTTTATATTTTATTACCTCTTTCAAACGATTGGGCGTGGATTGGACAAGCTTTTCTGTGTAAGGTGGGCTTATCTTGTTTCATTATTCTTGAAGCGCCTTTTTGAGATCTCTGTTTAATATCTCATGTTTCCTCTCTTCTGTTTCTAATTTACTCCATGATTTCTCTATGACGTTTAGATCTGGTGATTGGGGAGGTGTTTTTATAGTTTTGTGGCAATTATATAAACAACATTCTCTTGCAAGATAAGAAGAATGCTTGGGATCATTACCACTATAAAAAGCAAAGTTGCACTTGCTTTAAACATATTTTTTCAGGGTGTGACAATATAAATGTTTATCAATTGTTCCCTCAATAAAATGATGATTTCCTACACCCGAGGCAGCAGTACACCCCCAAACCATGACAACCACCTCCAAGTTTGATGGTCGGGCAAAGATTTTTTCATGGCACTCCTATCTCTAAACGGAAGTAAACATTGCATCTTTTTCACTGTGACATTCAATCCAAACGAGTTTTAATGAAGAATTTTTTTTATATTTCTATAATTGCTGTTGAGTTGATTTGATTATTTAAATTTAATGTATGACTATGAATCATTATGGCCTCATGTGCATTGGTTTTTAAATTTTAACAAAGAGGAAGAAAATAGCATTTGAAATATAAATATTAGTCTGCATCATTTTGACAGTGAACCACTGTATCTGTAGTAGGTCGGCGATGTTACAGCGAAAAATCTATCAAACGGAGGCACTTTATTTAATAAATGTCCCATTTTTACGTTTTTTTCGATATTCTCAAAAAAGGTTCTAGGTAATATTTTGATTACATTCGTCATGTTTAATGAAAATCAAGCATCCTTTTATATTAAGTAAGTTTTATCATCATAGAAATGTTTGTTCTGAAGGGACTTAAATGGTGAAGGAAAAAAATGGTTTTTCCTATTAAGTACCTTTGATTTTGTTACTGTGTAGAAAGTAACTGTCTCTCATTATGCCTAAAAATAAGAAATGGATAAATATAAAAAAAAAATCGATAAACATATACCGGTGAAATGTTTTTTTTTTTTCGACGGCACTAAAAACAGGTTGAACCCACGCATGCGCAGTACGCCTTCAATGGCAGTCCATTGTTTAAAAGTAAAGGCGTTACCTTGGAAATAGTTGTCAACGTATATATTTAATGAAAATTATTTGTTTCCATGGGAACTAAATGAAGTTTTCAACTACTGAGGTTGCAGAGAAATACTATATCAGACACGATCTGGTGCGATGCGCGCAACACACATCTTTCACTAACCTACTTACTCAGAATAGAAATTGATGAGTTTTGATAAATATATGTACGTCATTCTTCAAAGTCACAAATTTTTCCACATTCATTTACTTATTTTTGTTTGTATTTGGTCTCAAATACAAATCAAATTACATTAAAAATTTTGATTGTCAAATGAATTTTTTTACTTGTGATTATTCGGCAAGCCTGTGCAATGCAAGCATAATGCGCCATCGTGTCCGATTTTATAATTCTCTATTTAGCTGTTGAAAACTTCATTTATTTACCATAGAAATAAATAATTTCCTTTAAATTTGTATATTTCAAAACACATTGATAACTCTTCCCCATGAACAATGATATGTCATTAAAGGCGTACAGCGCATTCGTGTGCTCAAGCTGTTTCATGAGTTGCCGGAATATTTTTCTTTTTTACTCCTGTATCTGTTCATTCGATTTTTTTTCATATTTGGCCATTTCTTATTTTTAAGCATGTCGAGAGACTACTAGTTTTTCGATATAAACAAAAAAAAGAAATACTTTATCGGAAAACAAAAAAGCCTCTCCCTCAATAAAGCCCCCTCAGAATATTTTAATTAATGATGAATTTTAATTTTAATGATGATAAAACTTATATGATATTTAAGAATGCTTGATTCTTATTAAACTTGGCGAGTTTGACCAAAACCGTTAGAGCCGTTTGTGAGAAAATCGAAAAAAACAAAAAGTTATGCAATAAAAGTGCCTCCTCCATTTGACCAATTTTGATGAAATTTTAGCTGCCACATCGCGGGCATATACATACACCAAATGCCCAATTTTAGGTTCATACGGTTTATAGTTTTTAAGTTCTCACGGTTTATAGTATTTTCACATACATACGCACACACACATGAACATACACACACGCATACAGACCATTTGCGGTACCTTGTTATTTGGACTCAGGGGATCCCAAAACGTGTATTTCCATTGAAAAACGGAAATCGAAATTTTTCACGATCGCAATACTTTCCCTTACTATATATTCACATATAGGTAAGAGAAAGTAAAAATATATTGAGATTAAATCCGAGTTGCTCAAATGAATTGAAGCAGTTTACGGTGTGAAAAGCTTAGGGTACGAGATAATCTTTAATATTAATATTTTAGTTTACAAACTTTGGTTCCAGTTACAGATTCACCATTATTACTATTATAACATCTATATTGCGGTAAAATCCAAATACTACACACAACCTTACTTATATATGTTATATGAATATTAATTCAAGAAGTTAACATTTTTCGCCAAATTCAATTTAACAATTTCCGAAAATTTCGCCAATAGATCTTGGCAGTTTTTCACAAAATCAGTTTTTTTTTTTTGTTTTTGTTTTTACGCCCCTCAATGTCATCTTGTTGTCTCGTCTAAATATGCGAAGTTATTTCTTCTTAATTTCTTTTATTTAATTTTTCTATGAAATGAATGGAGGATAAGGATTTGGTTTGAGATCAATTTCACTTCGAAGAGATTTGTTTTACTGGAGCGCGGTCAATAAATAAAAAACAAAAGTCTTTTTGCCTACATATCAATCTATTTAAAATCTATTGAACAGCACCACAATAAAACAGCCTTTCTGATATCCATTAATTTTATGGCTGCCCTGTTTTTCTTGCGGGGACTTCTATCCAACGATAGAACCAGTAAAAGTAAATGTACTAAAAAGTATGAAATAATTATCTTCTGCTTTTTATGAATATACAGAAAAATTGAAAGTTGTATAAAAATCGGAAACATGTAATAAAACGAATAATTTTATTTTTATTTGTACGAATACATACTAACTGTTAATAAAAATTATTAACTTAAAATATTAAGTTTCATGTTCAATGCTAGACAATCTTTTCGAAGGCGGCATCTAAGTTTTAACACAGAAGAAATGGAAATCTTCTAAATGGATCTTCTCTTCCCATATATTGATTTCAATGTCTACCGTTTTCTAATGAAATCGTAATCAGTAACATGTCATTTGGAAGATCTTCTATTTAACGCCGCCTCCGAAAAAATTGCACCAATATTTCAATTAGGACCTTCATGAAACATAAAAATTTAAAAATAAAAAAGTGGGCCACCCTTTAAGAATTTTCTGGGTCCGCTACTAATGCTGAGTTTGTTAAAGAAGATACCCATGATTTGTTGAAGATATAATAATCTTTAATATAAAGGAGTTAGGCGAGAAGCACTACAAAATTCGTAATCTTGTTTGCTGCAGCTCTGAGAACTCCGTATTATTTGTTTGTTAATAGTCCGAATACAGTTTATTTACTCAAGAATTTGTAAGTTTGAATTTTAATCTCGGCAACCTTGAATCTAGTATTTTTTTTTCTTTTTCGAAAATGAACTGTTGCTTTGGTCCTGTGAGAAAAGTTGGGGTGCGTTTTATATCTAGTTTTGGGCATGATTATCGAGGTTTCGAAGGTGTTCGATTTCCTTAGGGAAAGAAGTAATTTTATTTTTTTAATTATCTATAAAAAAAAAAAAAATAGTTTTAAGCTTCAAAACTACGGAATCAAAAGCATATAATTTCCGTGGCTTTTAAAATATTTAATATTTATATTAAATAGCGTTAATGTAATTGACCATTAATTACAGATGCATTAAGACAATGATAGCCATTAATTTTTATTGCTTATACTAATATTTATTCACTTATCAGTTAAAATTTCAATTTCTCTTAATATTTATACGCTTATTCGCCGAGAATAATTCCAATTGTTCTGTCTGAACCCAGCACAGTATCCCTAAAAATTCCAAATAATCTCAATTCATTGTATGGAATATTATGAATATTTGTTTGTACGAATATATAAAGAGATTGAGCGACTTAACAGCCAACCCTTAACTACTTTTTTCGCTTAAATCTACTTATTTCTATATCTTCCAATTATAGTAAAATAGTTACTGAATACTAATTAAATTATACAAATTATTTAATTACATACAACAAATTATAGCCGCATTAATTAATTACATCAAATATAGTCTTTTAATTAGAGTTTAATATTAACTTTATATAAATTATACAAATTTAAATATTTAATTATAAGGATACTATGTTTATATTGTGTATGTATGATATACTTTATATATATATTCTTGTTTTTCTCTTTATGGTAACCCTAGAAAGAGACAATTTATTTGTTTGAAATACATGGTCCATGCCTTTATAAGGCATACTACTTGCATATGTTGTAATTTTGCAGGCGTTTACATTCGAAGTTTGTTAAATTATTATACAATAATTATAACAGAATAAAAAGTAGAAAAAAGAATAATAATAAAGTATGAGAAAAAAAAAAATAAAAAAAAAAATAGGAAATAAATATCAATTATAAGCACAACAAGTTTTAGGATGCCCTTCTGTTGCTTGTCAGTAAATCAAAATCAATTTCTTTTATAAATTTCAGTAAGTCTGTCTTAAATTTAGTAAAAAGTATATGCTCTGTATCAGGCCAGTTTCCATGTTTGGTCACAACACTTTGTATTAATTTTTATCTTTGTCTGTCGTACAATCTGCAATCATAAAGTATGTGTTTGTCCATCTTCATCACATGTGTCCGTTTGTATGATATTGAATCGTTTTAAATAGTACTTAGTGTTTCCATGTTCAGATAGGAATTGTGTTACTCTGTGTTCTTTGCTGTGTAGAATTTTATGATTGTTTAGTGTTATTTGTGGGATGTAATTGTGCAGGCTTGGTGATTTCGTAGAAGCTTTCCAGATTATGTTCCACTTCGCAACTGACTCTTTGGTGATGAGGTCCTTGATATGGGAGATCGGAGCCTTGCTGTAGGAGGGCACCAACACCATGCTACGCTTCTTTGGCTAACTGGTCAGCTCTTTCGTTGCCCTCGATCCCCGAGTGCCCTTTCATCCATTTTATCTGAACTAATTTATTGTACTCTATCAATTTTAAGATGCTCAGTCTAATTTCTTCAGTCAATGGGTCATGAATATTTATGTTATTTAGTGAATGAATTACGTTCATGTTGTCTGTATGTAAAATTATGTGTGAATGGGTTGTAGAAGGGTTGATATTGAGCTCTATTATCGATGTATATTTGGCAGTTGATTAGCAAGTGGTATATATCGTCATTGTCGTATGTGTTACATAATAAACATTGACTGTTTGGATCTATTTTATGGGTAATATTGTTTATAATGAACTTTTGACTGGAATATTTACTGACAGTTCTAATCTGGGTGATTGTTATAAGGAGAATTACTTTGTAAGCAGTAAATAAATAAAATAAAATAATATATATATATATATATATAATATATATATATATATATATATATATATATATATATAATATATATATATATATATATATATATATATATATATATATATATATATATAAATGTTATGTGGAGGGAGGTAGTTTGTAAAGTAAAGTAGCTGTGGATCATTTGGAATGAGATGATATATATATATAGCCAAATTTTATCAGGGTTGGTTAAGTAGTTGCGGATTTTATTCCGGAAAAACATCTTGACACGATATATCAAGATTCAATAGTCAAGATGTTTTTCCGGAATAAAATCCGCAACTACTTAACCAACCCTGATAAAATTTGGCTCATTATGTGCAGTTTTGTCCAACATAAAAGATAGTATACTTTTTATCTGTATTATTGACCTCAATATTTTTTATTGCAAAATAAATGTTTATTATACTGTGAAATTATTAGTAAGTTTTATTAGTTTCCAACATATTGCGGTGTAAGTTGATTTATCAATACAATACCAGTTTCTTTTTCGATATTTAGGTTCTAATTACCTGATTATCCCATATGGAAGATTGATGACATTCTCAATAATCTTCGAAATTCAATATTTTCCTGTCATCTGGATCTCTTTAAAGTATATTTACATATTCAGGTCTGGGACAAAAGCAAGACAATTCAAGTGTCAGTGCAAGCATCTCTGCACATCATATATACATACATCATGAATTGCCTGTCTTTTGGGATAAAGACCGCGCCTAGTGAATTCAAAAGATTTTTCCTTAACAAGATAGTGTCATGTCTTATTATGACGAAATAATCGTCCACGTCTCTAAGCTAGAATTATATATATATATATATATATATATATATATATATATATATATATAATATATTTACTCCCCCTTCGCTTCTAAAGTATTCGACTTGGACTTGAAAAAGCCGTGTTTATCATATGTCCTCTGCTTTTTAAGGTCAAAAAAAGGACTACCTACTATTTAGCAAATCAAAATATTAGTTTTTCAAAACTCAAATTCAATATTTAGGATGACAGAATGAAATTTCGTAATGTTGAGGCCAAAAAAGTATAGGCTATTGCTAGCTTGGAGGTACCTAAAAAGCCTGCTGAGTTACATCGTTTCTTAGGAATGGTTACCTACAATGCGAGATTAAAACCTAACCTGTCTCCCATAACCTTCTCTCTGCGCCAATTTCTCAACATAGGAAGCCAAAGGGTTTCGACCTGAAAATTTCAAAAGGCATTCCAGCAGCTCAGAACAGTAATCACTAGCGATCGAGTTCTCATTCCAAATGATCAACAGCTACTTTATTTACAAACTACCTCCTTTGCAGAATGCACTTTGAGGCTCGAATTAGCAACCATTGAAGACCAGGTCATTACCCAGATTTCTACTGACGTCATCACCAGTTCAATTATTACTGAAGAAACAGCCAAAGACGCATTCCTTTTAAACCTTCATCAATATATAATTTCTGAAAAACATTGTGACCTCGATTACAACACTTCAAATAGCATTGCTTTTAAAAACTAACATGTTTTCACTCCGAAAGATCTTCAATAAAGATATCTCTTGGAACTGCCTACAGCTGATCTAGGCATATTAACAATGAAGCAGTTGGCAAAAAAATATCGAGAAGGATAAAGAAGCAATGGTAAAGAATTGCGCCCAATCGCAGAAAAGTCCAGTTAGTTCGATCCGCTGCGTAATTTTGAAAGCGTCCATATTGATTATACTGGGCCTTTTTTGAACCACCATTTCCTAGAAATTTTAGAGGAGACACCGTCCTGTTGCCATGTATTCGACTTGGACTTAAAAAATCCGTTTTTAACACATGTGCAGTAATATGTCCTCTGCTCACATAAAAAAAAAAAATTTCGGATCACTTTTACACCTGAATCTAATATTACGTTATCGAGGACTTTTTTAAATATCCATTTTGAGTTTTAGTTGGATTTAATTAATTCGATTTGCTTTTAAATTAGGTCTATTATAAAATAAGAACAATTTAAAGAAAGAAATACGTAAGAAAATCTGAAATGATACTGAAATGCAGTTTATTTAGCGAAATTTTACATGGATATGCAATTTACAAAAATAGAAATTATAGTTATGATTATTTTTCCTGGTTTATATTGGTATATATTTTCGTTAGATTCTTTGAGTTTGTTTTTTTAAACAGAGCATTTGTGTCATTATTTTTAGGGTGAGCAAGAACTGCTGGTTACAAAGCAAGTATATTTCGACATAACAATAGGAGGTAAAGATGCCGGAAGGATTGTTATTGGACTGTTTGGAAAAGACGTGCCTAAAACTGTGAATAATTTCTTTAAAATCGCAACGAAAGGAATAAATGGGAAAACGTACGCTGGATCGAAGTTTCACCGCGTCATCAAGAAGTTCATGATCCAGGGTAAGATTTTATTTTATTTTTAGGGTAAGAAGACATGGTAAGAAGTACTGAGATAAATAAATTTTAGGAGATTTTTATTTTAACTTCGTCCAGTGGCGATTTACTATTTGATTTTATTTTTGTCAGGTGGAGATATTGTGAATGGAGATGGAACAGGCTCAATTAGTGTCTATGGTAAATCATTTGAAGATGAAAACTTTACGATCAAGCATACATCAGCAGGTTTCTTGAGTATGGCGAACAGAGGTAACTATAGTTCTAGTTAGTTATTTTTGTTTGAAAAAGTAAGCGATTTTAATATAAAATTTTACCGTAGATAATAAAAGGTACAAAAATGAAAAATATTGAAAATAAAAGTGACCAACTTGGAAGAAAAATATATATAAATACTTCTTTACAGTTACCTAGAAACCTGTTTATCAACAACGGGTATTTCCACCTCTGGCACGAATCACATCTCTTAAACGCCTTTCCATTGATTCAAAGAATGTTTTAAGTGAATCTTGAGGAAAATCGCCCCACTCTTCAATAACAGCTCTTTCCAGTTCTTCAAGGGTGATAGGGCTTGAGTTCCGTTGTCGTACTCTTCGCTTAACGTGGTCCCAGACGTGTTCAATTGGATTCAAGAAAGGAGTCACACCAAGTGCTGAATCCCAACCTCATTTAGTCATCAACAATTTGTGCTCTATGGGGTCTGGCATTATCGTCCATTAGCAGGAATCTATCACCGATGTAGGGTACAAATGGCACTACATATTCCTCGCTTATGTCTTCTAAGTACCTCTGTGATGTTAAAGCCCTTCCCCGCACAACAACCAATTCAGTACGAGAGTCAAAGGAAATGCCACCCCAGAACATCCGTGAACCGCCATGAAATTCCTCTTCGGAACCATACAACATGGCACGTACCTTTCTTTTTGACGCCTCCATGTGTAGTTACGGCCCTCTGAAGACCTGAGCCCTACTTTCACCTCATCTGTAAAGAGAGCTTTTGCCAAGCATCTAAAGTCCAGTTTACAAGTTCACGTGCTAACTGAAGCCTGACCATTTTGTGAGCTGTCGTAAGTATGTCGAGCCCTAAGGTTATTTTCATTAAGCCTTCTTCTTCTTACAGGCCCTAGTAGAAATGGAAACATTTCGGACTTGCCTTATGAGACTTCTTATCTCATTTCCAGTAACGCTCCGGCTTCGTGAAGCTAGGTGTCGGATATACCTATCATCTCTTTCTGCTGTACCTCTAGACCGGCTCTGCCCTTTTCTTCTAGAGTGACTTCCTGTCTCCCTAAAACGCTTAAGTACCCTAGTTATTGACGAGTGATGTACACCCAGTCTCCTAGCGACTTCAGATGGTATCCCTTAAGCTGTATCCCTATTCTATCAATGTCACAGCCCTAACACATTTCTATTCACTTACATGCCTTACTGGGGCCATTGAAGACAATTTAAGAACGTTTACAAGTTGAGCGAATGAGTACATGAGAAAGAATGGAGGTTTAAACGATTTTTACATTTTGCTAAATAATGCTACTGTAGGTGAAAAAGGGATGATATGAGTAAAAATTATATTATTTATTGTTTATATATACACCATTACCACCTAAATAGTTAGTCAAAATTTAAATGGAAGATCATGTATTTAATTTTAACCAAAAAATATTGAGTCGTGCTTTAATTTTGTCCACCAGTGTATTTATATTAATCCTGACTATAAGGACATCAAATTTTTATCGATTTCAAGAAAGCATATGATTCGATTAACAGCCAAAAGTTGTATGATATTCTTGTCGAGCAGAAAATAACAAAATTTATTGAATATAGTACAGATACATATACCCGAAACGTTCAATAAAGTTGGAATCTGTAATTATTTTTCTGAGTAGTTTGAGGTTCGGTCTGGTTTGAAACAAGGAGAATCGCCATCAGCAATTTTATTCACTGTAGCACTAGAATATGCCATTAGGTAGGTGACACGTACCTGAAGGGGTTTGAATCTAATACATCCATGTTCGGTTATGTCGATGAATAATTCTGTTTGCTATTAGCACTGTGCTGAAAAGTCCGAGGGGTAGGCAAATAATTAATATGTTAATCAGCTAATTATTCGGTTATTCATATACGTTTTTATTATATTTTATATCATTAATAGATTTCATATTTTGTTTCGTTAGAGATGAGTTGTGAGAATGGACCCCTCTGACTTATTTTGGTATAAATCTGCGTTGCATGCTTACAAATTTTAATTATTTTACATCGCTTTTTTTCAGGGCCAAATTCAAATGGATCACAGTTTTTTATTACAACTATCCAAACACCCTGGCTGGACGGACACCACGTAGTTTTTGGAAAAGTAAATTTATATTTTTAAAGTTTAAATTATAATATAAGGAACGCTTCATAAAATTAATAACCTATCTATTATTGTTTTAAAAGGTCGTCGAGGGTCAGCGTATAGTTCACACCATCGAAAATCTTAAAACGGATAACAACGACGAACCTGTAAGTGAAGTGAGGATTAAAGATTCCGGAGAAATTCCAACACCTCAACCCTACCTCATCAAAAACGAGTAAACATAACTATAAAGTTATTTTGAATATTTACTTTAATACATTTTATTTTGGGTCATCAAATGAGTATATTTTATGTTGCTTTACTAAAGCATATTTCAATTTAGTTTAAGTTGAGTTGTATTTTTTTTTTATTATTATTATTAAGAGATTTTTGTAATATTTTTTAAGCAGCATTTTACTTTAAGCTTTTATAGTAGTTCTCCCCTTACGTAATTTTATTAATGTACCATTTGTATTGCATTAGTATTAAATGTTTTTTGGATTTGCTTATTTTTTATTGTCTTCCTTTTATAATTTACTAATCTCCTCTTATTTAAATATTTTTTTATTTTAGTGCAGTTTAAAAATACATTTTGTCAATTTTATTAGATTCTATGATAGTTGGTTAATGTTCCTCATCAATACTCCGAGTTTTATTGTTCTTGTCTAAATCTTCATTAAAACTGTTAGATAATCTTAGATGTTAGATGTTGAGATGTTAGATAATCTCAATAATCATATTCGACTTTGTACTTTTATATTTCGAAAATATTTATAGCATTTACAAGTCAAATTTAACCTTTTCCAAATCAAATTCAACCTTTTTCAATTCAAATTCAACCTTTTTCAAATCAAATTCAACCTTTTTCAATTCAAATTCAATCTTTTCCATTTCAATTTCTCAACCATTTCCTAGAAATTAGAAAATATAGGACAGACAAGAAGGAACATCTCCACACGACTGAAAAAACATATTGCCGCAGTTAAGAAAATACAGACAGATGAATCAGCCATAGCAGAACACTTTCACAATACACAACACACTATAGCCTTCGAAGACACCAAAGCCATAGTTAGGATTGATAACTACCACCACAGATCCATCAGGGAGGCTATAGAAATCATAAAACAACCAAACAATATAAACAAAGAAGACGGATACAGACTTAGCAAAAACTGGTACCCTGCACTAAACAACATTAGACAACACAACATATCTCAGAGAGCTGACGACACCCCACCTCCCCTACCCCCTCCACCTGACCACGCCCCCTCGGTCGCTAGCCAATGGGAACACAGACTTCGCTCCCGATGGAAGATTATAAGTTAGTGATCCCCTTCTGCACTCTCATTCTTGTATTGGCCCTCAAGAAGCCCACAGCAAGATGGGTGAAAGCCTGGCTGTTGGAAAACCTATGACATAATCAACCCCTAAAGAAGAAATGCAAACAATGGATTCGGACCATAGAAGCCTTAAACAACAATATTCCTTTTTGTTTTTCAGCGGGGGAGGGGGGTGCCACACTATAAAAAAGGTAGAATTTCGGATTTCTTTCATACGGGCATACATATTGTATGCTATCGGGAACGCTTTTTTTTAAAACAAATTTTCATTTTGTTTTTTAACAGGGGGTAACAATTTAAAGTTAAAAATGAAAAATAGGTTAAATGATGATCAGGATTTTCAGTTTGAACAAATTTTTATTTTCGAAAGCCAACGTTTCGATCCAACTTTTGGATCTTCATCAGGACTAGAATAAAACAAATATATGAGTATCTATGCCAACGGATGACAATAAATGAATATTTTACAGAACTGATAATAATATAAAAGATGGTAAGCATTATACATGAATATTTAAATAAATAGCTGGTTAGCAAGATAAATTGAATCTGATATTTACCTTCTGAGTAAAGGTAGATACAAAGACTGAAGGTAAAATAAGGTAAGAGGTAGTGGTAGGGGATAGTTTGCCGACTTCAAAGGTTTATGACGGGGAAACCCAACGCTTTTGAAGTGATGGCACATGACAACTGAGTGAACAAATATATTTAAAAACTAACAAAATATATGGTACTGTATACAAATAGTTGTGTCTGGACTCAATAATAACACTAAATTGAGATAATACATAAGGTAACAATGCATAAAAAATTGAAAAATATACAGAAGGAAGTTATACAATACTAAAGATAATAATAATACAAGAGGTACATCGATAATTGCGGACACCTATGAAATCAAAACTAGGATTTGAGGATACGGAAGATGTTAGAATACGTGGATGAAATTATCTCTTGATCTGTTTTATGATTTACAGGGTTATTTTTTTCCAGATGGATGAAAATGGATTCTGAGAGGAGTCGTTTATCGTGGTTTGGTACAGTAGCTAATATGGAGGGGTTCTCAAAGTTAAAAGAATGGTTGTGGGTGATAGCATGTTCTGCTAATTTTGAATTAGACGAATTACGCGTGGAAATACTGTATTTATGTTGGTAAATCCGTTTTTAAAAATAATTTTTGGTTTCACCTATATAGCAACTGTTGCAATAGGGTATTTTTAATTTAAATTGGGTGGTTTTAATTTAATTTTTTGGATTTTTACTTCATCAGTCAATAATTTTTTAAACACCTTTCAAATGGAGCAAGTGCCTGAAAAAAACATGTACATAATCAGAAACCTCAATAGGTTATAATCCTGACTCATTTCATTCCCTTTGTCCAACCCTGTACCGAATAAACTATTTTATTTAAATTTAAGTGAAGAAAGAATTCATTTAAAAATTAATTTGAAATACTTTGAGCGATGGTATTCTTATTTTATTTATTTCATTTTTATTCTCTCTAACAAAGGAAATCCAATGTTCTTTAATGAAAAAAGAATTATTCGATTATCGTCATTTAATCAGGAGTTATAGATTTTTGGCCGCTAAATGACAAAATTTTCCCACTGTGCGACGCAAAGCAGAACGATTTTACATAGGAATTATTTAATTTTCAAAAAAGTCTCAGAAGAACAAAACAAAGTTTTCTAATTCTTTAAATTTATTATCGAACTACAAGTTTTTACGCACGGCTCCCTGGTACGATATAGCAACCGAATGTATTATGTATGGTATGAGCAACACTGTCTATTGTTAAAATAAAGCATATCCCTCCCAAAATACAGAATTATAAAATCAGACGCGATGGAGTATTATCCTTGCATTCCAGTAATATCATAAATAAAAATAAAAACCTTTTTTTAACAATACAAATTTTTATTAGGTTCACCTATGTGGACCACTTTTCCCAGAAAGGGCGAATCTGAACTTGGGAATTCTTGAAATTGAAAATGTCGAATTAACGTCTGGAAAATATTTAGGGATGCTCTTTACATAGCTCTGATTGAACTCCAATGCAAAGTTACACTAGATGATGGTGCATTTATTATTTATTAATTATAAAAGAAAAATCGAATGCTCGGAAAAGAGATTTGGGGTCCCCTGAGTCCAGATTAAGTCCCACGAAATGGTCTGTGTGTGAGTGAACAGACTAGCTCAAAAACTATAAACCGTGGAAACCTGAAATTGGGAATTTAGTGCATGTATATGCCCGCGATGTGACAGCAAAAATTTCATTAAAATTGGTCATCAAAATAGGTTATTTTCGATTTTCTCAAAAACGCCTCTAACGATTATGATTAAACTCGGTATGTGTATGCCCGCAATGTGAGTTAAAATTTTATCAAAATTGATCAATCGGAGAGGGCACTGTACTTAATAAATGTTGTCTCATTTTCAGGTGTTCTTTTTATTTACTCAAACACGGCTTATGTAGTCGAGGAGCTGAAGACCAAAAAGGTGACTGATTTGAAGACAATTTTTGATCATATAGGCTGAAAGTACTCATTTCATAGACAGCAAATGTGAACGTCTGCCACCTCAGATCGGTTGCCATCAAATTTTATAGGCCAACAAAATCAACATTTTCGAACTTATTTCAGTTTTTCGCTAATAACTCGAAAACAATTTATCGCAAAAGAAATTGTGTTCTTTCTAAAATGAAAGGGCATTAAATTTCGCGTCGACTGAGGTCCTCACAGTTAAAATCGGTTAAGTCTTTTCGCCAAAACCGATTGTCAAATTAGCTACTTTAGCGGAAAAATGAATTACGCTCATGTTCCAAAGCCTGCTATTTAAAGAGGGTTACTCCAAATAAAAAATGTTACCCATAATAGTTGTAGAATATTGAATTCTGTGTAAAACGATATCATTAATTTTAAAATTAGCCCATTCCGGTCGAGACAAAGTGATTAAAACGTGAACCTATTTAGCGCCTTGTGGTCTAAAATCTGTGAAATTTTTGGGATTTTATTTTCAGTTACTCGCATATAATTCGGCAAATACAGATCACAAAGTATTGATTTCTTCTTACTATAAGATTCTAAACTATTGCAAACGGAATGATATCTTTGAAGTTTAAATCGGTTCAGGGGTTTAACCGGGTTCGGTACATGGAAAATATGTAATTTTTACGATTTTGGTTGAAACCGAGTTCCGACGCCTCTAACTCAAAAAAATCTGGTGCGATGCGCGCAACACACAACTTTCACTTACGAACTTACTTGGATTAGAAATCGACTTGTTTCGATAATATGTAAACGCCATTACTCAACTTCACACATTTGTCCACATTTAAGTATATACTTATATTTGTAGATCTCCATAAGTTATAGATTATCTGTATAGCATTTTTTGGTAATTCTCAGCACTTTTCGATTCATTATTGCTAATTTATGTATGAAGGGACTAATTTCATCAACAGTCGAGTTTTTTTCTGCTTGCTTGTTTTTTACTACGAGTTGCTTTTTGGAAATATATCG
The DNA here is from genome assembly GCA_911387785.2 of Aelia acuminata. Lineage (NCBI taxonomy): Eukaryota > Metazoa > Arthropoda > Insecta > Hemiptera > Pentatomidae > Aelia > Aelia acuminata. Next base: position 74,840,711 of record OU426978.1, on the reverse strand, counting down.
TGAAGATGAATCGAAAAGCGTATTTAAGTCTCTTACGCCTTTCTGGAAATCAGGAACGATTACTGTTCCTCTAAAATCGCTTTATATTGTTTTCAAAAATTTATTACTTATTATTTATTTATTATAAAGTTTCTAGACTAAAATATGCCTATATTAATTATAGACTATTATCTTATACCATATTTCCCCCCCCCCCCTTTACATGTTTATTCGATTTTTTACAGACCTGCGATGCTTCAAAAATTTGAGCATCACGTATTTACTCTCTAAAGTAACATTAATCTTTTTATTAATAAATAAAAGTTTTTATTTTCATAATACGGTTAATAAAATTTTGGCTGTCATATATACATACATCAAATACCAACTTTAATCAAAATTGTTAAAGCCGTTTTTGAGTAAAAAAAAACAACACCTGAAAATGGGACAAAATTTATTAAGTAAAGTTCCCCCTCCAACTATTCAATTTTGATGAAATTTTGGCTGTCACATCGCTGGCATATACATACACAAGGTACCGAGTTTGGTCAAGATCGTTAAAGCCGTTTTTGAGTAAACAAAAAAAAAAAACCCGTGATAATGAGACAACAGTTATTAAATAAAGTGCCCCCTCCGTTTAACCAATTTTGATAAAATTTCGGCTGTCGCACCACGGTCATATACATCCATCAAATACCAAGTTTGATTAAAATCGTTAAATCCGTTTTTGAGTAAGTAAAAAAAAAACGTGAAAATGTGACAACATTTATTAAGTAAAGTGCCCCCTCAAATTTATCAATTTTGATGAAATTTTTACTGTCGCATCGCGGGCATATAGATACACCAAATACCGAGTTTAATCAAAATCGTTAGAGCCGTTTTTGAGAAAATCGAAAAAAAAACTAAAAATTAGACAAAATTCTTTAAATAAAGTACCCCCTCTGTTTGACCAATTTTGATGAAATTTTTACTGTCACATCGCGGGCATATACATACACTAAATACCCAATTTTAGGTCTGTGCGGTTTATAGTTTTTGAGCTAGTCTGTTCACATACACACACACACACAGACCATTTCGCGGGACTTGGTTAATTGGACTCAGGGGACCCCAAAACGTGTATTTCCGTTGAAAACCGGAAGTCGAAATTTTTCACGATCGCAATACTTCCCTTACTATATATTTCATACATAGGTAAGTGAAAGTAAAAACCTAGTTTTGAATGAAAAACGTTTTGGATAAAAGTTGCAGAGCATCAAATTTGGCAGGAGATAAGCTCCGAACACACAAAATTAGCCAAATCCTGGGGGAAATACAAATAAAAATGTGAAATTATTCGTAGTACATACTTCCTGCTGAGACTTCAGTTTTTGAATCATTAACCTCTCCGGCCCCGAAAATTTTGCCTTTTGAGACTTTTTTTTTTTTTTTTAATTTGGGGCGGGGCATGGATAAGAAGAAGAGGTCTGAACGCCAAGTAGCCAAGAGCAAAACTGAGGGATGGAGATGCAAGGGACAGGAGAGGTATGAATGGATTGACGTTGCGGTCATAACCGGACATACCCCTAGTACTTCAAGTAGTGGGCTATAAACCTGGGGCCGGGCGGTACGTATGTACCACTCTCTAAATTATTGTCAATGGCCAAAATTAAATTTTCTATTTATTTATTTTGCAATTTATGTATCATTCTAGGAAAAATGCTTCGGCCCCATGCAAAAATACATCGTCTTTTCCATGGCGCTCAACGAGTTAATCATTTACATCTCGCTCGATAACTGATCATTTATCACTTGGAAAGTTATCCCCACCTTTAATTGAAACTTTTTACATGGTAACATTCTATCAATGTCATTTTGTAACCCGTCATAACGAATTGTAAACAATTCCTATACGGAGTTAATCATTTAAAATTAATAAAGCTATAAAAATTGGTGTGCGGAATTTACCATACACTATGATGAGTAAGTTTGAAGAAGAACAAAAGTCAACAAAATTACATTTCGATTTTGAAATCTAAAATAACAGAATATATAAATTTTATAAATTATTGCATTTTTAGGACCGTTTTTTTCCCCTATACTTGAATAGAACACTCTATATATACAGAAGACCTACCTAGTGTCATTAACCTACTTAAAAAGGAAGTAGAATTTCATAAACAATAATATTAAATCATAATATTAGGAATTAAAATAATCAAATATCGAAAACTGCGTTGCATCGGCACAGTTTTCTGTGGCAGATCCACGAGTGTCACATCGGCCTGCTCTGCTCAGCGTCCCAATGTGCGCGGTTTCTATTTAATTCACTTACCACAAAAACTGCTCTGCTCTGCGTCGGAGTGTCTCAATGTGCGCTCGGCTTAATAATATGTAAATACCTTTGCTAGATTGTTGTTTTCATGAGACCGACATGCTTTTTCATTTAGTTGCTGTTAACTATTTCCAACTGGATTGGCTATTCGTCCCACAGTGCGGCTCGGCGAAGTTAAAATCATCCGGCGTACAGTGGTGTATTAGTCATGAAATCCTGGCCAAAACTATTTACCTATTTTTTTGCAACTATAGATTACTTAAAACTATCTATTAACAATCTAAAAGTATATAAAACGAATAAAATATAAAACATTTAAAGTTTTGACATAAATTAGGGGGAAAATAAGAGAATTAGAAAAACGTCGGGAAAATGATCAATACATAAGACATTTGAAAGTTTTATTGCAATTTCATATCTAGCTTTTTCAAATACTAAGTATAATATATGCGTAGTAAATATTAATTGTGAAAACCTGCATTTAAATAATGTTATGTGACCATATATATATAAATGAAACCAGATAACAAAAAATTTACTTTAAGAGGTATTTTCATACATTTATTAAAAAAAAGGGGGGTGTGTTGGGGTGAGTTTTTTTTGCGGTATGGCAAGTAGAAGAATTCAACTTTACATTGATGCAAAAATATCTGCCCGACAAAACAAAATTATCAAAAAAAAAAAAAAAAAAAAAAAAAAAAAAAAAAAAAAAAAAATCACTTTGAGAGGCGTTTTCATACATTTATTAGAAAAAGGTGAGTGTGTTGGGGTGAGTTTTTTTTTCGGTATGGCAAGTAGAAGGATTCAACTTTACATTAATGCAAAAATATCTGCCCGACACAGCCCGACAATACAACATTCTTTTAAACAAGTCTATTTTTTTTCGTTTAAACATCGTAATCAAAAGAACTATAAGTTGACCGTTATGACATTAAAACTTGCTGAAAACTTGTTATCACCGAGAAATACATACCTTTCGAAATTATGTAGAAAATTTTTAGATCACTTGTTAAATGGATTCCACAGGAATCACAACGTCTATAAGCATCTTACAACTCGGGAAAAAGCAACTGTGTACATGCAGCGTCCTTAACTCAGGATTCAGACTTGTTCCTTCGGGCAGGAAGTGGATAACAGTGAACGAAATAAATATATCTCGATGCAAACATTCCTAAGCTACCAGGAAATTCGTATTGTGATGTTCTGAAGTACAATTTATTTTTTTGAACTTTTGGCCATGATTTGATGGTAAATACTCCACTGTGCGGCGGTGGCTGCGCGGCTTAGCTGAGGCCGGAAAGTCTACTGGAGACGTTTCATTATAGGTCTTCAAAGGTAAACTGGAGTTGTATGGTGGGTCAATCACTCGACTATGTAAAAATTTACCTGATTACGAAACCAAAAACTTATTACTTTATTTAATGTTTTAAATTTTTTAAATCGTTCATGAAATAAAATTTAAAAATAAATAAAATACTATTGTTTAGTGAAAAGCACTACTGAGCTTGTTTTAGGCCCTTATTCATTAATGATAGTCCCTTCTCACCCAAAATTAACTTTTACCATTGTGTGTATAACTAGTAATATATATATATATATATCTATTTAAAAAAATATTGATTTAGGATTCTTTACTTCTCAAAGGATGATTCACACACTCTTGAGAAGCGTATGTTTTGGAAATGTATTATATTTACAGTTGTTTGCTTGTAAACTGTGGTGTATATTTACAATTCGTGCTGCTGACGCCTCGTGTTTATAATTTCTCAACGATGGTTGCTAATAAAATTCAGTTAATACCAAGGTTAAAATATTTGACTGGGAATCAGCTGTTGAAAGGTTAAACTCTAATGTTAACAATTATTGGATGTCAGAATCACGTATGACCTCGCCTGGAATGAGATGAAGGAAACAGAAAACTGCTGATCTTTGTTTCTCAATGTATTCAGAATGTCAATGACCTAGTGAGTTCATGGTAGCCATACTTTGGCATTCAGGATAACGGGCGTTCTCCACTCCATGAGCGAAATATTACAAAAATAATCAACCTAAGACCCCATTAGTTCTTGGTGCAGTGTTTTCACTTCCTTTGAGGAAAAATAGACATTTCCATAAGCATGGGCGTCCGGGGGGGGGGGGGGGAGGAGTTGCCTCCCAGAAATTTTGAGAACCCAAAACCATAAAATAAATAACTTCGTATTTATTTACATTATATTTTAAGCATTATATAAACAAATAATTTAACTTTTAAATGTCAATATATTTTATTTGAAAAATTAATGAAGCCTAAAAAACATCAAAATACCTGGAACCCTTCCCTCAGGCATAAGAATTTTATCTGCCTCCATTTACCGTGGAAACAAATAATTTATAATAAATATGTATATTCCAAAACATGTTCCCACGAATAGATCGCTTTTACATATAAGTGGTCAGTCATTAAAGGCTTACTGCGCATGCATGGGTTCAACTTGTGTCTATACTATTTTTTTTTTGTATTTGTTTCTCGATTTTTTTTCATATATCATATGTATTCATTTCTAATTTTTAGGCATAATGAGAAAGAGTTAATTTCACCATACATACCTACAGGTAAAACGATTTTTCCAATGTGCTCTCTGTGAGGAAGTTCATACAGCAATTTCCAGGGGACGCTCAGTTCATAAAGAGCTTTAAAAAATGAGCTAGCGCCCACTATATAGAAGTTAGGCATTTTGTGGAGGGAGCGGAATAGAGAAAGACAAATCCGCAAAGTTCCAGGAAGCAGCAGGTACTTAAATACCTTTACCCTCACCAACAGGTACCTAATCTACCAACAAACTCATAGTAGGAAGGCCCAACCAGTCCTTATTGAATGTACTCATTAAACATTCCTGAATTTAACTACTCAAATAAAATACTTCATAGATAAATGAAAAAAAAAAAAGGGAGGGAAAATAAATAAAGATAATATAATGGAAGTGCAAAGTAGAGGTGAGGTCATGGGCGTCTGCAGAGATACTCCCTGGCAACTATGAGAAGCAAATGAAAATTAAATAAATTTGTATTCATTTATTGTATTTTATAAAAATATTTTAATTTTCGAATATAAATAAGTTATATTCGAAAAATTAATTGAGCCTTTATAGTCAGAATAACTTAATCCACACCCCCCCCCCCCCGATCATAAGAATTTTACCATCCTTCCCCTCCCCCTCCCCCAACGAACATTTTACCATCCTGCCCCCCCCTCCCCCAACGAGCATTTTACTAGCCTGTCCTCTAGACGAAATCCTATGTGCGCCCCTGAGTAAAACTATGCATATCTAAAACAATTAAATATCAGGTGGCGGGATGGACGAGTGGGCTAACTTGTTAGAGAAAATACGCGTTTCCACGGACATGTGACTGATAAACCCGTATTTCGAAACCCGGAGCCAGGGCACATTTAATAATACTCGGCATTAATCTTCCACCCTCTCACCTGTATCAGTAAAAACTTCAATTCAAAAACGCATACTTACTCCAATATACAATATTAAAATACTCCATATAAAAGTTGTAAAACATTATTCTGTGTAAAACTATCACAGAATTTTAAAATTAGCTTGCTCATGAGTAGAAAAACTCATTAAAACGTGAAAATAATAAAAAATACTTGCTACTATGACTTCTTATTGTGAAGTATAAGGAAATATGATACAATATTTTTTAGCCCTAATTATCTAAGTAGGTAGGTGCCAAAATTGATCTTTAATACAGCATATAACATTTGGAGGTAAGCAATGGACTGAGGAAGGTTTGGGGGGAGGGAGTAGGTCACTGTTCACAACCAGACGACTGAATTTTGTAATAAAAAAAATTATTTAACAAACATTTTCTTCAATCGTATACATACAGTTTAAATCAAGTGAATGCAAGTGTAAACCGTGGGAACTAATGTTTCTTCCTTCCAAATCTTTCCTTTTAATATAATAGAGCATAACATTTCGGGTCGAATGAGTAACTTTTAAATTAAAACCTGTTAGCTGAAAAATTAATTGCGCTCATGTTTTCTTTTATAATCTTAGTCGTCTGGTTGTGAACGCAGGCCTCCTCCTGCCATCCTCCCCCACCCCTGTGCGCCCCTGTGCGCCCCCCGCGCCCTTCCCCTGGATCCGCTACTGGCTCCTGTACTGTGGCTTTCGTCTGGTTGTGTACAGTCACCTCCTTCCACCAATCATCCTTCACTACTCACTCATTATATATTACTAGCTGACCCGGCAAACGTTGTTTTGCCATATAAATTATTTCTAGGGAATTTCTAGTGGAGAAAAAAATCAATAAACTTATTGTAAGTGTATAAGGATATGGTATATGAGTGAAAGAGGCATGGAGCGCTTTGAACGATGAGGGAATATAAAAATAACAAAACACCAAACATTAATTTTTTTAAATTTATTATAATGTATTCCTTAAAATTATATATATCATTAATTAATTACGACAGTAACACTAACAAGCAATATTAATCTCTTAATGCTATTACGTGAGCAATATTATTTTTTATCCCATCATTAGCTTACCCATACAAACTGGATGATTTACCCACTCGAGAGCATGCAATGTATAACTGCCCCAGAAAAAGACATGATGTGCTCAAATCTAAGCCACAGACATCGTTTAGCCTTGGGACTTATTGATAATCATTTTTTTGTTTGAGCCCATGTGAAATAGCGTGGTACTTGTGAATAGAGTAATGTTCTTGCAAGGGCACCAAAATTATCCGCACGATTACATAATTCAAAAAATTCAGTGAGTTTAGTTTTTTGTTGATTTATAGCACGATCAATCGCTGTCTCGTTCGTGAAAAATACACGCTGACCGTTTTCAAGATGGACGGCTAAATGCACAACTGCAGGATCCCGTTCGTGAATAGGAAAATCAAGCAGCTTCATTGGAGCTGATGTACCCACCAATTTGGTAGAGCGTTATTTCATCGTTTTTATTCACTGGAGGAGCATTCACATGGGTACTTTCCATATTTATGTCTTTATGGACATACTTGCAAATGTATTTGATGCTCTTCACAGAACTGCAGAACTCAACATTAATATCAGCATTGTATGTCTTGCTCAGCAGAGACGAATATGGCACCATCCAACGATTGTCAATGTCAATGTCTATGTTGCTGATGTTTTTTAATAATTGATCGTCAGCCATTATCGGGATTTCATCAATGATCTATTGGATATCCATCGACATTTGTGATCGTATCGTTAGTGAAATCTTTAGGGAATTTTTTAGTACATTTTTTTGTGTTTGTGTGTGTGTGTCTGTGTGTGTGTCTGTGTGTGTGTCTGTGTCTGTGTCTGTGTCTGTGTGTCTGTGTATGTGTGTCTGTGTCTGTGTCTGTGTCTGTGTGTCTGTGTCTGTGTGTCTGTGTGTCTGTGTCTGTGTGTCTGTGTCTGTGTCTGTGTCTGTGTCTGTGTCTGTGTCTGTGTCTGTGTCTGTGTCTGTGTCTGTGTCTGTGTCTGTGTCTGTGTCTGTGTCTGTGTCTGTGTCTGTGTCTGTGTCTGTGTCTGTGTCTGTGTCTGTGTCTGTGTCTGTGTCTGTGTCTGTGTCTGTGTCTGTGTCTGTGTCTGTGTCTGTGTCTGTGTTAGCTCAAAAACTATGAGCCGTGCGAATCTGAAATTGGGTATTAAGTGTATGTATATACCCGTGATGTGACCGTAAAAATTTCATCAAAATTGCTCAAAGGGAGGGGGTACTTTATTTAATAACTTTTTAAGTTTTTTTTAGATGTTCTCAAAAAGGCCTTTAACGATTTTGATTAAACTGAGTATTTGATCTATTTATATGCCCGAGATATGACTGTATAAATTTCATCAAAATTGATCAACCGGAGGGGGGACTTTACTTGATAAATTTTGTATAATTTTCACGTGTTTTTTTTAGTTTCTCAAAAACTGTTTTAACGATTTTGATCAGACTGGGTATTTGATGTATGTGTATGCCAAAGATGCGATAGCCAACATGACATCAAAATTGATCAACCGGAGGGTGGACTTTACTTAATAAATTTGGTATCATTTTCACGTGTTTTTTTATTTACTCAAAAAAGGCTTTAACGATTTTGATCAAACTGGGTATTTGACGTATGTATATGTTAAAGATGTGATAGCCCACATTTCATCAAAATTGCTCAAACGGATGGGGCACTTTATTTCTTAACTATTTTTGCAATTTTTACCTTTTTTTCGATTTTCTCAGAAACGGTTTTAACGATTTGCATCAAATTCGTCATGTTTAATGAAAATTAGGTGTCCTTTAATATCAGGTAAGCTTTATCATTATTAAAATGTTCTGGGGGGGGGGGCTTAAATGGGGCAGGGGCCTTTTTTGTTTGTTTGTTTTTGTTTCCTATGAAGTATCTTCGTTTTTGTTTATATGGAGAAATTATCTGTCTCTCGTTTTGCCTAAAAATAAGAAATGGCTAAATATGAGATATGATAAAAATCAAGGAAACATATAGAGGAGAAAAAAAGAAAAATATTCAGTCAACTCATAAAACTCGTTGAGCGCAAGCGGAGTACGCCTTTAATGACAGACCATTGTTCATAATTAAAGCCGTTCTGTTCATTTGAGAAGTGGCAATTAACAAAACGCATTAATTTCTAATCTAAGTAAGTTTGTAAGTGAAAGTTGTGTGTTGCGCGCACGCACTAGATTTTTTAGATATTTTATTGTGCAAAATATTAATCTAGTCGTGTAAATATAAATTTCAATGTATCCCCTCTATAGAAATGTTCACAGACATCCCTAATGAAGGTATAGCCAAATGCTGAGACTCAAAATGTCATCTTGCCGATACTTCGGCCACGTTCAAAACCTTCCAAAAAGCTAACTAGAAAACAAATAAGTGAAACTGATAAAAAATATATATGTATTGTAATATTTGTCCAATCACAGCCCTGCACTGCTATAGTTGAGAAGATAGGACCTGGTATCTTTAGGCTTTATTTTATTGTTTTTATGTTTTTACAAGCCATTATTTTCAAAAAGATGACAAAATACAAAAGAATTTCTCTTTTAAAATAGATTTTAAATTAAACAAGTTCGTAATGTTTGAAAATGTAGTTGCCGAATCAGCCACAGATGGCGCATGTGTTTGTTATATACACTCTTACGGAGGCATTGGCTCCAGCTGATTACAATAGGTTATATATTCTTTCACATCTGTTTTCAATCACAATGTCATTCATTTACATTACTGTACTGCATTATAAATACGATTAAACAAAATAAAAAGAATATTTAACTATTTACAGTGAATAAAAACTAAAGAACAAGAAGGTTATGTTATTGATAAGAATATTATATCTAACATTTAAATGAAAACAAGTATTAGCTACTTTCCTTTACTATTAAATATTATTAAATGAAATTATCTTATTTTAATTAAACATTTAAATAAATACAAGTAATGAGACTCTAAAATAAACAAATACTAATATTATTTCAATAAAAAAGGTTTACCTAACTGAATTAATATTCAAAGATAACAAGGTTACTATATTATTACTTAAAAGAACTATGAATTATTAAAAAAATAAACTTCTTTGTTAGAATCAAACCTATACAAGTACTATTTACAGTTTTATTTTAAAAAATGCTCTTAGGGCCTCCCTGACTATATTACAGTATATACCAACATATAACTAGGTAGTATCTTTAAAAGCTAAAAAAAATCATGCAACGTATAAGATTTGTTCCAACACCGATTATCGACTATATAAAACTGTCGGCAACATGCTCTTAATGATTTTTTCCGTTCCAAAACCCGAGACCTGCATGCTGAAAAACCGAAACTGTGTACGCGCTTTGAGTTAAATGGTAATATAAACTCTTGTTGGAGCATAGCTAAGCATAATAGAAATATAAAACCCTATTAAGTTAAAATAAAGACATAAAATTTTAATCAAAAGCTTTAAAATTATTTTTAACTTCACTTATTATCATATTTTCCGATTCGCTATAGTCACTGTTTAGTATTACTTCCTTATTATTTATATTTATTTCCTATTACTTTCACTTACCTATATATGAAATATATAGTAAGTGGAAGTATTGCGATCGTGAAAAATTTTGACTTCCGGTTTTCAACGGAAATACACGTTTTGGGGCCCCCTAGTCTAAATAACTAAGTCCCGCGAAATAATCTGTCTGTGTGTGTGTGTGTGTGTGTGTGTGTGTGTCTGTGTGTGTGCGTGAGTGCGTGCGTGCGTGCGTGCGTGCGTCCGTGCGTGCGTGTATGTGTGAGGATGAACAGACTAGCTCAAAAACTATAAACCGTGCGAACCTGAAATTGGGTATTTAGTGTATGTATATGCCCACGAAGTGACAGCAAAAATTTCATCAAAATTGCTCAAAGGGAGGGGGTACTTTATTTAATAACTTTTTACGTTTTTTCGATTTTCTCAAAAACGGCTCTAACGATTTTGATTAAACTGAGTATTTGATGTATTAATATGCCCGAGATATGACTGTAAAAATTTCATCAAAATTGATTAACCGGAGGGGGGACTTTACTTAATAAATTTTGTATCATTTTCACGTGTTTTTTTTTTATTTACTCAAAAACGGCTCTAACGATTTTGATCATGTATATATGCCAAAGATGTGATAACCAACATTTCATCAAAATTGGTCAAACGGAGGGGGCACTTTATTTCATAACTTTTTTTCAATTTTTACCTTTTTTTTTTTATTATCTAAAAATCGGCTTTAACGATTTTCATCAAAGTCGTCAAGTTTAATGAAAATTAGGTGTTAGTTAATATCAGGTAAGCTTTATCATTATTAAAATGTTCTGAAGGGGCTTAAATGGGGTAGGGGCCTTTTTTGTTTGTTTGTCTTTTTGTTTCCTATAAAGTACCTTTGTTTTTGTTTATATGGAAAATTTTCTTAATAAAATTTCTTAATAACTTTCTATGAACTGTCTCTCGTTACACCTAAAAATAAGAAATGGCTAAATATGAGATATGATAAAAACCAAGTAAACATATAGAGCAGAAAAAAAGAAAACTATTCAGTTAACTCATAAAACACGTTGAGCCCACGCATGCGTAGTACGCCTTTGACAGACCATTGTTCATAATTAAAGCCGTTCTGTTCATTTAATGGAAATTATTTGTTTCATGGTAACTAAATAAAATTTTCAACAAGTACATAGAGAATTATAAAATCAGTCGACATTGAGTATTATGCTTGCATTGCCGGATTATCTCAAGTAAAAACTTTTATTTAATAATAAAAGAAATTAGTGTTTGTTATAGAACAAATGAAAACAAAAATAAAAAATGAATGTGGAAAAATGTGGAACTTTGAGAAGTGGCATTAACACAATTTCTAATCTAAGCATATTGGTAAGTGAAAGTTGTGTGTTGCGCGCACGCACCAGATTTTTGTCTAAGAGATCTTGCTGCTCCTTTTGTTCTTCTTCAAACTTACTCATCATAGTGTATGGTAAATTCCGCACACCACTTTTTATAGCTTTATTAATTTTTAATGGTTAACTCCTTATAGGAATTGTTTACAATTCGTTATGACTGGTTACAAAATGACATTGATAGAATGTTACCATATAAAAAGTTTCAATTAAAGGCGGGGATAACTTATCAAGTGATAAATGATCAGTTATCGAGCGGGATGAAAAATGATTAACTCGTTGAGCGCCATGAAAAAGACGATGTATTTTTGCTAGAATGATACATAAATTGCAAAATAAATAAATAGAAAATTTTAATTTTGACCATTGACAATAATTTAGAGAGTGGTACATACGTACCGCCCGGCTCCAGGTTTATAGCCCACTACCTGAAGTAGTAGGGGTATGTCCGGTTATGACCGCAACGTCAATCCATTCATACCTCTCCTGTCCCTTGCATCTCCATCCCTCAGTTTTGCTCTTGGCTATTTGGCGTTCAGACCTCTTCTTCTTCTCCATGCATCCCCCAAATTAAAAAAAAAAAAATAAATAATAAAAAAATAAAATAAAAGGTGAATTTTTCCGGGCCGGAGCGGTCCCATACGCCTTGAAACCACCCTCGGCGGGCGGGCTCCTAGCCCAGAACAACCTTTTAGCTGGCGGGAGCGGGCAGTACCTGGGGACCTCCTCGGCCCCAGCCAATAGTCCATCAGCGGTACGGTCGTACCGCTTGGTACTCAACGTATTACTAAAATTACTATTAAAAAATAGTGGTTGGTGATAAAAGGGTGAAAATTTAGGGCTGTATGTATTTTTTGAATGCCACATTATAAAAATACAAAACAAAAACAATTTGTCCAAAAAAAAAAAAATTTATGGGGTGTACAACCATTATCACTTAGGGGTATGAAAAATAGATAGTAGCCGATTCTCAGACCTACTGAATATGCATATACGCATAGTAATGAAATTTTTTTCATATTCTATATCCATTCACTTTTTATTTCTAGGTATAATGATACACAGTTAAATACACAAAATTAAAGATACTTTAAAGGGGAATATTTTTCCTTCGCTATTTAAGCTGTACGATGATGAAATACACTTGAAATTAAAGAATACTTAATCCATACTAAAGATGACAAGAAATCGCATGGAAAGAATATCTAAATAACAGAAACGAAAAATCCTTGGAACTCTACGTGCGAAGAAGAAAAATAGCAAAAATGGTTGTACGAAATGCATAAAGGAAGAGTTGGGAAGAATTCGACAGACAACTACAAAATGATTACAATGAAAATATAAGGACTTTCTAGAAAAAGATAAGGTCACGGAAGGGTTTTGGCCGGCCATTTAACTATTCACATCGGCTCCGTGCCATTGTTAATTTTAAGTGGTTTTATGTCAAAATTGTTTATTGACGTTTGAAATTGTTGAAATTTGTTTGAAATTGACGAATTTCAAGCTAAATTTAAAAAAATACATCACGATAAATGAAAAGCTTAGGGAAGAAATTTTGCACATCTAACGCGAAAATCAAGAATTAAAACAAAGAGTCGAAAATATGGAAAATAAAATACGGCAAAAAAATCTTATTTTTAAGGGAATCACTATTCCTCAAGATAAAGACCCGAATGAATTTATTCAGGATTTACGCACAAATGTACTTGGTGTTAAAAACATAACAATGAAACCTACCCTTTAGGAAACATAAACCATAAAAACAGGCCTCTCATGGTGGAATTCAAAACTAAAACCGATGTTAAAAATATTCTTTATAGCACAAAACAGTTGAAAAACACCGGGATCACTGTTAATAGAGACTTTAGCTCAAGCACAAGATTTAAACAATCTAAACTTCTCGTAATCAGAAGAGAAATAATTAACAAGGTGAGAGATAAGGAAAATAAAGTTCAAGTAAGAGGAAATCAAATGAAAATTAAAAACAAAAACTTTAGTTGGTCGGAGAATGAAGGTTTATTGTGTCAAGAGGAGAAGGACGCAGTGGCAACACTCAACTCTCCTCTCACTGGACTGGACCTCACCCAGCTCCTGCATAGGCTGCTTCACTCAATGCCCGGATTAGCTCCTGTTAGCAAACAACCCAGCGTAAATAAAGGTTTATGAGGTAATGTCGTCTGTCGAGTAAATAATATTAATTGTAATAGAAATAAGGTTTTGAATATTTTAGTTTATAATATAAGAGACCTAGCCTCAAAGAAAGATAATTTTCATTTTATGGAATTCATTAAGAAATTTGATATTATTTTTTTAGCTGAAACTTTTGTATTAGCAGAAAATTTTTTACTGTATAAGAATATTTTTTCTGATTTTAAAATTCATTGGAAGCCAGCAATTAAAAAGTTTCACTATGGTAGAGCGAGTGGCGGGCTATTGTGCGGTTTTAAATTAGATATTTATCCATGTAAGGCTAAATTTCAATTTATCGATAACTACGTGGTCATAAACGTAAATATCGACAACGACTGCATACGCTTAATGCCAATATATTTGAACGACTGGGAAAAAGATTTTTCGGCATTAGAAGATTTATTTATTAACAATAAAATCGAAAAGACATTTATTTTAACAGATTGTAACGCACACATTGGTGACCTACAGATTGTAATTAGCGCATTATTAGATTATTACCCAATAACAACTAATAGAATATCACATTTTATAAAAATAGACAATAGAGGCAAACAATTATTATTATCCCATTATGATAATGGGAGAACGCAAGGTGACGAAAATGGCGCTTTAACTTTGATATCCCCAAGAGGTGACTCAGTAATTGATCTGTGCCTGGCAACAATCGATTGTTTAAAGTATGTGGAGCAATTCAAGGTTCTTAGCTAAATTTATTCGGATCACATGCTGATTGAGCTAAAAATAAAAACAGGTGAAAGAAGAGAAAACTATATGCCCCTCCCACCAAAGCTAATTTGGACTGAAGAACATGGGGATTTGTATACTATTAAATTAGAAAAAATGGTGGAGGATTTAGAATTGAACAGCGATGTAACGGACAGTAGCTCTGAAGCGATAGTATCCTGTATAAGAGCGACATCGGGCAATCGATCGCGAAAACCTTGCAGCGTTGCCCGCAATAATTAGTTCGACTGGGAATGCAGAAAAGCAAGAAAAAGTTCATTCGCCCTTTTAAATGTATTCGGAAAAACTAGATCCGAGGCTGTCAAAATTATTAATCTTCAGGCAAATTCTGAATACAAAAGTGTCTGTAGAATTTAAAAGAAAATTTTTTTTATGAATATAATACAGAGATTAAAGGAAGCTGACATAAAAGAACTATGGAAAGCAATAAATTATCTCAAAAAACGGAAATTTGTATGCGGACCTAAAATCAGAAGATTTAGTTAACTACATATTTTAAACAACTGATCATACCATCCCCCACCTGTGGACCGATCCTCTTCGCTGAACCGTATATAGAAGACGTTGAATTGGACAAAGTGATAACAATAAATGAAATAAAAACAGTTCTCGACAAATGTAAATACGTCAAACAACCAGGGTTAGATCGGGTATCATATGAATTTTATAAAAAAGCACCTCCAAATTTTTATGATAAATTACATACATTTTTTAATCAGATTTGGGAAAAGGAGAAACTTCCAAACAATTTTAAAGAAGCAATTATATTTCCGATTTTTAAAAAAGGAGATTTAAACAATGTCAGCAATTATAGAGGAATATCACTTCTTAATAGTATATCAAAAATATTCACAGGAGTCCTCTTAGAACGGCTCGTAAAATGGTCTACAGGCTTATTACATGAAAATCAAGCAGGATTCAGGCCAGGGTACTCCACATATGACAACTTATTCACCCTGAATGGTCTCATAAATCTAAAATTTAACTACAATCAAGAAATATTTCTTTTTTTTATAGATTTTAAATCCGCATTTGACCGAGTTGATAGGAGAGCACTATTCTACAAATTAAGCACCATGAATTTATCAAAAAAAATATTCAATATTCTCAAAAATCTATATGACGTAACGAACCTTAGAGTGTGGACAAAAGAAGGGTTGTCTGAAAACTTCGATTCTTATATCGGCTTAAGGCAGGGATGTTTATTGAGTCCTCTACTTTTTCGCTTTTTATTAACGATTTGGTAGAATGTGTCGAGGGCTCATCGCTGGAAAAAGGCTGAATATTTTGATGTATGCTGATGATATTGTATTATTTGCAGACCACGGCCTAATTTTGCAAGAAATGATTTGTAAATTAGTACATTATTGTAGAACGTGGAATTTCGAAATAGATCTAGATAAGTCTAAAATAATGGTATGTTGTAAAAAACATAAAAAGTCAAGGAAAAAGTGGTACTTTAAAGAAAAACCAATAGAAACTGTAAACGTTTACAAAAATTAGGTATCAATATAACCCATAATTTATCCTTAAAAACACACATCAATCTTAAACTGACAGCCTGCAAAAATATTTTGAATGTGGTTTGGTCTGGATTGATGTCAAACAAACAAGTCCCACTGAAACAAAAATTTAATGTGTTTAATTCTACGATAAGGACGGTTTTGTGCTATGGAGCGCAGATCTGGGGATATGAAGACTCAGACTTAGTAGAAAAACTTCAAAGGTATTTTCTAAAAAGAATTATTGGACTACCTATCAATACACCGAACTACATGCTATATTTGGAAACCAAACTAGATCCGCTACATATTTACACATTATCCATTCACCTGAACTACATTATAAAGGTATTAAGGATGGGAACCAATCGTTTACCGAAAGTAATTGCCCTCAAAATAATAGAAAAAAAATTAAGTTGGGTGAGTGCCTTATAAAGACTAGGCAGTAGTGCTGGCATAGATTTTTTAGCTGAAGGGTTACTAGATCAGCTGGAAAGGCATAAAACTGGCCCATTATCTAAATTGAGTCAACTAGCGAGGGATAGGTTTACCGAAAGAGCCAGAAATAACGAACTCCATTCGTTTTATAAAAAATTAAATTATCAATTAACATATTTCGAGGCAGAGGATATACATTATATCCGACTTATTTTTTAAGCTAGGGGAGAGCTACTTAATCTTAATTACCAACCGTGGATCAATAAAAGAAATAATTGTACATTATGCAATTTAAATGTTGCTGAGGGTACGATGCACTTTATTTCTATTTGCCCGGTGCTGACGCAATTTAGATTAATTTTCTTAGAAAAAAAGACACTTAATCTAGATGAAACGCTGAAATTATTAAATGGTCCTGATTATGAAAAATTATATTTATATCTTAAAAAAGTAATTGAATATAGAAACGAATTAGTTAAAGAATTTAATTATTAAGTGTACTATGTATACCTTTATCTATGTATAGTAATGTTGTATTATTATTGATTGTATTATTGAATAACAAATAACCTCGGCAGAAGAACTCCTCTAGTTCATTGTCTATAAACCTACGAGATTTAATGATAAGTAGATTGTAAATAAATGTATTTATCTATCTATGTATCTATGATTAAAGCAAATTAATACAAGTAGGACGGCAACCTGAGGAGGTGCAAATCACATAAAGAGGAGAAGTCCTGGAAGCGGTAGAGGAATATACTTAGGGACAGTGATTAGCAGAAGTGGTAAAATAGATGACGAAATTTCCAATAGATTAAAAAAAGGAAAACAATGTGTATTACCAAATCTACAACACAGTTCTCGGGAAACGGGAAGTGGAAAAAAAGATGAAACTACATCTACATCTACTACAATCTACAACTACAAACTACATCTGATCATATGATCTAGAAGTGTTAACAAGGTTAAATTTTCTCTTCAAGTTTTTTAGTGTTTTTATTTAAGGAAACCAAAGTATTTTTGTTGAAATTTAGTGTTTAAGGTGTCCAATGCTCCATTAAAGGGTTAGAAGATTTTGAAGAAAAGACTTCCGTCAAATAGGAATTAATAATTTGATACAGTAGCTCAGCGTAAACAGGCCAGTTTGTTCCATGATAATTACGTTTTAAGCAATAGCTTTCATTTACTTATCTTTTCTACAATTTTACCTGCATAAGAATATTTTTAATTTTAATTTTATTATTTATAGAGAGTGCATACTCTGAACATTTGTGGGTAGCCTACATAAATGAGTGTTGTTAGCGATGGAGGGGGTGATCCCCCTCCCACGCCTACTAAAAACAATAATCACACTGATTCCACGACAAATAGACAATTTCAGTACGAAAATGTGAAATATTTGCATTACTTTAAGGAGCTGTTTATAGTTATAGTTGAAAAAAGAGATCAAGATAACCTTCCCTACTTTCATGATATGAAAATAGCAAAATTTTTTAGGCTTAGCAACACACCGAGTTCGAATCTGACATGGCTTATGATATCTTTATTATTCGCCACAGTTCGTCTCGTGGGCCGAGAGACCCTCCTGGGGCAAACCCAGCCTCTATAAAGTGGGTACCCTTAATTGAAAAATTAAGGGGAAAGAACCTGGCGGTTGAGCTTATGGCAGCTTACATAGTACTGCACCCAAGACCCTTTATGGGTTGTAGTGGTACAGGTTTTTTTTTTAGCAACACACAGGTACACAAGATTAAACGTAAGAGCAAAAATCAATTTTAAGACCTATGAATTGGCTAATAGATTTTTAGAAAATCCTTTTTTAAGTAATAGTAACCTCCTAGCTTTTATACCACTCCAATACATTTTAAAGTTCGGTGTGATAAGAGATGTTCACACTTCTATAACAGATGACGAAATAATCAATAACTTATCATCGGTGGAAAAGGTACTACGAGTTAGGGTCTGGCCACACATGTCCGCACCGGATCCGCACCGCAGCACTATTATAGGTTATGTTCAGAATATTTTTAATTTAACTTACATATTACCTTTAGTTATGCCAAAAGGTCAGGCTACACATGTCAGACACAGGCCACTTTAGGCATAACTAAAGGTAATATGTAATTAAATTAAAAATATTCTGAACATAACCTATATTAGTGCTGCGGTGCGGATCCGGTACGGACATGTGTGGCCAGACCCTTAAACGTTTTAACAGAACTATTACAAGTGAAACCGGAGAAATATCTCGTGTACCCTCAGGATCGGTTCAAATTGTTTTTCATTCTCAAAGACTGCCCGACAGTGTCGCTCTATACTTAGCACCACGTAAAGTTACTCCGTATGTTACCAAATCGCGCTTTTGTGAAAAATGTCTCAGATACGGACATCTTAAGGATAAATGTAGAGGTCGCGAAAAATGTATGAATTGCGGTGATAATCAGCATAATTTCGAAAGCTGTACAGAGTCAACGAAATGTGTGCATTGTAAATTAAATTATAAGCCGAATGATAAGAGTTGATGAAAAAATAAAAGAATTGATGGCTGAAAAACCAATTAGTTATAAGGAGGCTTCTGATTTTTTACCCCTCCACACTAGCAATCGATTTTCGCTTTTAGATTTTCCTGAACTTGAAGATAACAAATTTCAATATGACGCAGCTCTTTTAAGAAATCCCACAAAAAAAAAACGTACAACCACGGGGATCCGGAATAGAAAAAAACGAAAGGTTGAAGAGCAAATAGAACAATCGCATCTTTTGGGAACTCACGTAGTTTTAAGTAAACCTAGAACATCTACCGACTTTAATAACTCACATAAGTCTACATCAGACTCAAAGTATGTTAATATGCTTAATGCACTAATACAAAAAATTAAAAATTTAGAAAAAGACGAATATTCCGTAAACATTATAGGTCAGACATTATACAATTTCGTCCAAGAAAATAAAGATGTCATTAATAATATAGCTGGACTAAAAGAAATAAAGGATGACTCCATGTGTACTGATTAGACAAGTCATGAGTTTAATGATAATGCTGCCATATGTTAATTAAAAAAATTATTGTGACACATAAACATTATAAGTAAATCTATTTATAAAATTTTTTTTTACAGTAATTTCATAATTCAATAGTCATTTACTTTTACATAACTTATAAAAATGACAACTTACAAAATATTTAAAAAAAAAAATAATTTTCGAGTATTACAACAAGTTTCAAGAACTAGAGAATTTGCTAAATATAAAAAATTATCATGCAGCACAACTCCAGGAAACCTGGTTCAACCAACAAAGAGTCTATAAAGCTAAAAATTTTACAATAAACAGAAAAGACAGACGAGATAAATTTGGCGGAGTGGGAATTTTCTTACACACACATTTAAAATTTGAAAAAATAGATATTCTTAACATCGGCCCAATCGAAGCTTTGGGTATAAAAATAACAAACACAATCCCGCAATTAATGTTAGTATCTGTTTATATCCCTCCAAGAAGTAAACCGTCGGCCTCAAATTTCAAATCTCTATTCTCGCTTGAAAGTAAATACCCTGAATACTCAATCATCATTGCGGGTGATTTTAACGCTCACTCCCCATTTTTGGTGAAGAGGAAACAATTTCAGAGAGAGGGGACCTCATAGTGCAAGCGTCATCTGAATCATCATTCATGATTCTAACTGAAACAGGCTTAGCAACTAGGATAAGCACACCGCGGATCAAACCATCAATCCTAGACCTCACCTTTGTCACTCCTGATCTATTCCATAAGTTATCGTGGACACTCACTACGGAAACATTAGACAGTGACCATTTTCAAATCTTTTTATAACTTGACAACTCCATTGTCACAAATAAATATTATAATAAGCGAAACTTTAAACGGATGGATGAAAAGGTATTTATCGAATCCTTACATAACTTAACCAATGATCCTAAATTTCAGATAACCGAAATAGAAAATATCACTGAAATGATTAATCTCGCGGGAGAAGCGTCCATTCCTCGATCAAACCCGAATCCAAATCCTCGTTTCAATCCAAAATGTTGGTGGAATGACGCGTTGAATAAAGCATACACAGAGAAAGTTAATGCCGTAAAGACTTACACAGCCAACATGACAATAGAAAATTACAAAAATATGAGAACGAAGATAAAAAAGACGAAAGCTATGATAAAAAAGGCTAAAAAGGAATCTTGGAAAAGCTATACGGAAGGCATAACACCCCAACAGACCAACAATAGGTGGTAAAAAATAGCATCCTTGAAAGGTAAAAAAGTAGCTCAGAAAAACATTATTACAATCAGTCAAACAGCGGCATTTAATTTTCTACTACAGTTATGCAATATCTTTGAACCTAGACTCCCTCCAATAGTCAGGCAACTAACCTCATCACCAACATCAGACCCATTGGCTATTCCATTTAAGTTGACAGAAATTGAAGCAGCACTCAATCGAAAGAAAGGTAGTGCACCAGGAGAGGATGAAATAAATTATACTATGATCCGCCTACTGCCAACACCTATGCTTAATAAATTACTCGATGCGTTTAACAAGATCTGGAGCAATTCCAAAGTTCCTCCTGAATGGAGAATAATTCAAATTGTACCTATTCCGTAACCCTCCAAAGACCCAGCCCTAATCTCCTCATATAGACCTATTGCTCTAATCTCCTGTCAGGCAAAAGTTTTCAATATAATTATAAAATCTCGATTAGAATAGTTTATAGAAAAACAAGAAATACTAAGCCCTTTTTGTTTTGGATTAAGAAAAAGATGTTCAACTGCTGATGGAATTTGGTACCTGACTAATTTGATATATAAAACATTTAAAGAAAAAAAATCTTGCTAGCCCTAACCATTGACATTCAGAGTGCGTATGATAATGTAAAGACGCTAACACTAATTAAACAACTAAATGAGTCAGGTACACCTCAAATTATGATCAACTGGATATCAGCATACCTTTCAGTCCGTACATATAAGATACAAACAGTCGAAGGCCCGGTTAGTTTTAATTCATACAACGGTTTGCCGCAGGAAGATGTACTAAGTCCGATCCTTTTTAATATTTACTCAGCATCTGTAATAAAAAATCCACCTCCTAATTACCGTATGATCCAATTCGCAGACGACTTTTTGGTTTTTACTGTTGTGAACAATCCAGAGGAGGAAAGACATATAATTGTTAGAGCCATAGAGTCCCGTAAAAATGCCTTTAGTAAACTAAATTTTCAACTAAACCCAAATAAATGTAACTTAATACCCTTCACAAGAAAAAGAAAATTTTCCTTAAGTAAATATAACATTTCCAAAAATAATTACACAATCAGAGCTCAGGATAAAGTCAAATTTTTGGGGTCACTTTGGACAGCAAAATGAGCTTTAAGGCACACATTATGGACATAAAGCACCGAGCTCTTCATAATATAAACATTCTAAAATGCCTAGCTGGAGTTTCATGGGGATCTCACCCACATCCGTGATTATTCATTCCACGTACTTGATTATTGCTGTTTCAGATACAACGAAACTGACTCGCCCTTAATACGCTGAGCACCATTCAAAATACCGCTGTAAGAATCTGTCTAGGTGCATTTAAAACTACACCAGTGAATGCTCTACTGGTTGAAGCTGGTGAGATGCCGCTACCAATAAGGAGAACATGTCTAGCAAAGAAAAAAATTCTCAAAGCAAGTGCTAATATGCGAAATCCTGTGGGCCAGACGATTCGGGAAAATAAAATATATGCACCAAAAGCTCAAAACCTTGTCCTAGAAATGAAAAACTTACTACAGGCAGTGTACACTACGCATGGACCCTTAGATTTAGCCGTTTCAAGACCTAAAGCAACCATGGAGATGCAGAGCAGACCAACTTTAACTACAGCAGTTAATAATAATTGTTTATTTGTTTACGGGGATGTCCCCCATACAAATAGAGTGTGTACAATTACAATTAATTTGAGTGTAATATTAATTCCTAGTGGCATCTTTTTAACATTTTTTTTTTTTTTTTTTTTTTTTTTTTTTTTTAATGCATCGACCAAACAAAAACAAAACAAAGAAAAATAATAGCAGACGAACAAACAAGTCAATAACAATAACAAGCAATAACAAGAAAATAGCAATAAAGAATAAATAAGAGGCACCAAAACAGAATAAATAACATATAGTGATTTAACAACAATAAATCAAAATATCAGGACTATTATCATGTCTTCGGATCTATTCTTCTAGCATAAATCTTCGGAGGTTGAGACTTCGCACTGTATACTCGAACAAAGCTCTGTAGGTAGGTATGTCGGCATTTTGTATAATCTGGTGGTACTGATAAAATCTGGTGGTAAAATGTTGATTAAGTTAGGCAAGTAGTATTTTCTATAAGCTGAGTAGATCGGGCAAGTACAGATGAAGTGGTAGAGAGTTTCGTTTTCTTCCTTATTGCAAACGAGGCATTTGTCTGCAGGGCTCAAATTATATGTGGAGTACCGGTGAGAGATACTTATAAATTTTACGCTGGATGTTCGGATTTGCGTGATTATTTTTGCTTGCGAGTGGGGTAGATGGCGCTGTGGAGTGAATGCTGGATTGTAAAAATCTTGATAATTTGGACAAATAGATGAATTGTACACCCTTTCCAGGTCTATTCTGTGAAGGGTTTCCTTAATAGAGCTAAGGGCTTTTTCTATTTCTTTTCTTCTCTCTGTTGTACTTATTGCGGATGTTATACGGTCCTCGACTCGAAATGATTTTAATATATCTTGCAGCTGCAGGAACTAGTTATGCTTTGAGCGGTTAGGGTGCAATGTGGCAAGTCTACAAAGGGCGTCAAAGCACACTCTTGGGTACCTGTTGTTAGGCATTTCTAATATTTTTTTTACCCAGTTTAAGGCCTGTTCTAAAACATTATGCGCAATATGGACGGTGCCTGTTTCGAGACGTACAATGTACTGTGGAGTTGATGGATGCATGTTCAGCAAGCGTTTATAAAATGAAATATGGCACCTTTCTATCATATCGAGATATCTGAGTGACCACACGCTTGCACCGTAAAGCAGAACACTAACCACCATGGATTGGCAAAGCTTTTCTTTTGTTTCCCAGCATCTAGACTTAGACTGAGTGCAAATGCTCCTTACCATCCCACTCGCTATATTTGTTTTGGTAATAGCCTGCTTCGCTGCACACAAAAATAGTCCAGATCTAGAGAACATCACACCCAGGTAGGTAACCGCAGAGACTGTTCCGATTTCCTGATCATTGTACCTGAATTTGCGCTCTACTTTAGGTCTCCCATTCTGAAATACAATAACTTTAGTCTAATCTACATTCACATTTAGTCTGTTTTGTTCACAATAATTGTATAAGAGTGACAATTTTTCCGCCATGTCGTAATGCGATTTTCCAAATATGATGAGGTCATCTGCATACATTAAAAGAAGTATATCACATTTACTTTAACTACAGCAGTTGGACAAAAAGGGTCCTACCCTCCAGATATTATTAGACAGTAGCATAACACACAATTCATACACAATACCCCGGTTATATAAATATATACAAGGATGCATCAAAAAACCAATACACAAACATCAATAGCAGAAGTGGACGCAACAAAAAACACCAAACCTAAATCTCAGCATCAATTTCCAAAAAGTTTAGCATTGCAAGCGCCGAAATGTATGCTATCTACAGAGCAATTAGATACTGTGAACAATTATATACTCATCGAAGTATAGTTATATTGACATCCTGTTCCCGATTAAGTAAAATACATAAAAATGAGATGAAATCATACTTGGATCTGAAAATCGTCGAGCTTTTGATTGCATCCACCAATAACTTCGCGTTCCAATGGATACCCAGTCATGTGAATATCTCTGGAAATCAGAAGGTCGACAAAATAGCCCGTAGCATTCAGACAGATAGGGACAACGCTAAAGTACCCACCCCAGACCGTGAGAGCCATAAAGAAGGAAGCTATGAAAGACTGGCAGGAAAAGTATGACTGGAATCGCAATCAAAAGGCAGGGACTATTACCAAGTGCAGGCAACAGTCCGCTTAACTCCATGGTTTAGGGCTTTCAATATAAATATAGAGAGAAAGCATTTGGTAAAAATAACGAGTCTTAGGTCAAACCTAGTACATCCGTTGCGAATATTTCTTTCATCTGAAAAATATTTGGCGTGGATCTTCTGGGCTTTCACAAATCTCACAATCCCCCCGCCAGGGATTGTGAGATTTGTGAAAGCCCAGAAGATCCACGCCAAATATTTTTCAGATGTAAGAAATATTCGCAAGTAAGGTCCTCACTAAACATAAACATCAATACTGAAGAAGAACTAAATTATCTCAAAGAGCTGGATAAAAGCAAAGTGAAGCAAATCGTTAAACTAATAGATAAGATAAACTTCTAGTTCTAATTAAACTGCTTCTATTAGACAAAAAAACAAACAAATCAAAATAGTAATCTAGCAATTTACCTTCCCACCCTATTATATGAAAGCGAAAGTTAGGTTCCTCTTGACAGACTTCTAAGCAGAATTACGGCCGTAGAAATGAAGAACCTTAGAAGAGTAGCAGACTGAACTCGGAGGGATCTCATCAGACATGAAAGAACAAGAAATGATTTAAGAATAAAGCCAATATGTGATATCCTGGAGAAGAAAGAAGCAGCTAAAGTTGTTCGGTCACGTCTGCCGAATGAGCGAAAATCGGGAACCACGTAAGTTTCTCGAAGCCAGGCCTACAGGCAAAAGACAAAGAGGCAGACCAAGAAAGACGTGGATAGAACGAATTGGACAAGTGGGAGATAAAAGAGGAAGACGGCTGGAATCCATGAGGGCATTGGCGAGAGGGACCGTGATGCTTGGGTCCGCTCCAGTCCACTCCACTCTGAGAGGCAGAAAGGAGTTATTAAAAGAAGAAGAAGTAAACATGACGAGTTAGAGAGAGAGAGAGAGAGAGAGAGAGGGGTGCTTTATTTCAATAATAAGCAATGCTGCCCAAATACATTGGGTTGCTACATTATACAGCATACCTATCAATACTCAAATACATGTACACTCTTAACGCTAAACATTACAAATAAGCACACACAACTGCTAGAGAAATAACCCACAAATGGAGATATACCAATAAAAACCAATATCTAATAAATAAATAAATAGATAAATAAATAAATAGATTAATATATAAATAAAAAAAAAATAGACTGAGTTGTATAGAATATGGCTACGTATAATCAATTTCCATGCAAATGATGGTGGATAATTCCCAGGGAGTCCAGGACTATATTTTCGGCCAACACCGCAATCTCTCTCTTTTCGACACCTAGGTCTTCTAGAAAACTCCTTCTTCTGTTAGGGATCGTTCCGCGAGATCCAAAGCAGAGGTCCCTTACGGAGAACTCTCTCTTACCGAAGATATCTTTAAGGAAAGGGATGCACTTTTCGTAGTATCTCTCTCTTTTCCCTTTCCACTTTACCCGCCTGGTCAAGGTCATTTTTCTCAAATCTAACTGTCGAATCCAGGATCGGTGCTTTCTTCCCGGTCTTGGGGAAAGCGACGTCTGTATACCTCGTGGATCCATCTGTGTCTACACAGTAGACCTCGTCAAAGCAGGCAAAGTTCCTCTGTTTCAGGAGTTCTGTAAGGTCATACTTAACCCTATGGTGCCGGCGAGTTATGAGGAGAGAGTTGTTGGGTCATTTTCCCCGAACATGGGGTGGTGTTACAGACTCACACATTTACGACATATCCGCATTTACGACAGAGGGACCCAACTTCTCTCGATTGTCCGCTGACTCCTGGGACTCCACGGGGAGGAGCGTAATTAATGTTCAGTTTCAAGGAATTCGACCATTTTGACCCCGACAGGACCTGTTTATCATAAATGAATCTGTTCGCTTTCGGGGTATCTTTAAAATGTCGACTTCCATTCCCCTACCATCTGCAATTGGCCCATTCTTCAAAGGAATTTTCAAGCAGCGACTGTCGTCGAGCTCTCACGCTTCGGCAGCCTTGATCCACACCCAGTCTATCGGCGCATTCCGCCAATTCTTCTTGGTAATTATATATAGACTGGAACAGGGCATCCGGCACATTTGACAGCCACTGAACAATGGACCGATGCTGTAGAGGAGCCTCCCATTGGCAACGGATCAATCCCAGTCCTGGATATCTTCTTGGTGCGTAGAGCATCGCTGTAGAGGTGTGGCCGGTAGCCCGATAATGGCTTTGATACTCCTCCGAATGTTAGTATCAATTCCTTCCAGTATATCGGGGCGTATCTTTGTAAGGCGTGCTGTCTGGAGAGGTTAGGTAAGACCCGGGAACACATACTGATTAACAACATTGACCTTCTAGGTTTGAGCAAACTTGAGCTCACCAATTTGTCTAGGATCGCAGTTATCTTTGTCACCGCCTCATCATTAAAGACCGGCTTCCCCGAGAACGAGCATCCCAAGTATTTTATTCTTTCATCCATTTTTACAGTCTGGATGCAGTCTTCGTTCTCCAGGGAGAGCGTCGACGATAGCAGCTCTCCTTTACCTATAATAATACCAACGCTTTTAAGCGGATTTATAGTCAGAGCGATCTCTGCTAGTATCCTCTTAGTGTTGTTGATGATTCTTTCTGCCACATCCTTGCCGCCCGCTGAGACAGCCTGGTCGTCCGCAAATCCTGTGAGGACCACACTTTCTTGGTCACTTAATTTATAACCAAACCTATCGGAAAATGCTCGGTCACACAGGTCGCGGTAGAGGTGATCTATGGCCAGGTTGAACAGCGAAGGCGACAAGGGTCCGCATTGAGGCACTCCTCTGAGCACACTGATCTGGCTGGCCGAGTGTGCTCCTACACTAAGTTTAATTTTGTTAGTGTGCAGGGGATCTGCTATCACATTTCTGAGGTCTGGTGACAGCGCTCCCTCTGGCCTTCAGCGAGCTATGTGATTATGATTAAAAAAATTCATTTAGTCTTTCATGGCTCATTTATGTCAATGTTTCATACCATTAAATTTAAAAAAAAGTGTAAATACTAATCAATGACCTAATCATAAACTTATTGTTAAATTTTGTTACAGCTGGCAAACACTTCTTAAGGCCTCTGTGGTACCTCTTGGAATGTCATTTACTATACTTGCTATATTTCAGTTCTTCATGAGGAATCTTAAAGTTGATTGAGATCTATTTGTAGTTCATAAACATTTGGTACATAATTGCTATATTTTTGTTATAATAGTGATAAATATTATTAATTTGAAGTGTGGTGAAATTTTAAGCTCCTGTAAAATAAAATTAAATGTAAAATAATTAAAGGAGCCAATGAATGTTATCATAGATGAAGGTTTTATTGTATGCCTCATATTCAATAACAAGTATATCAAGTAAATACTATGTAAATCATGGTAACAAAATATTAAAGTTAATAAATTAGAAGGTTTAAAAAATATTTGTCAATGAGATTTCCTTAAATTTGAAAAATACTCAAAAGTTGTAGAAAATGATGGCCAAGGGCGGATCCTGTGGGAGGCACATGGGGTCAAAAATAGCTCCCTCTTAATACTTTAACTATTTATATTTTTTAGTATTTTATGGAATAATGCAATTACATAGCTAAAAAACCGTAAACTTTTCGTTCTTTAGGAGGAGATGGCAATCTCCTCTTAACATGATCACAAGATACATGGAGGACAGAAGGTCATTAGGAAAGATGGATAAAATGTGGGGATAAGAAGGAAGCTGGTGGTAAGCCTCTAGACAAGGGTAGGTAGTTCAAACTTTCAAATGATGGGGGCTTTTAGGGACTACCACATACCTGGAGCGGTCAGTGAGGAATGATTGGAACCAGTGGAGGGCGCAGGAAAACAGGAGATATTTTAAAGTTTGTTTAGAAGTATATTAAGGTCTATTGAGTCAAAGGCTTTGGAAAAATAAAGAAGAATAAGGATGGTGAGTTTCTTTTGGTCTATAGCTGCGTGGAAGCCTTCAGGAATTTTAATGAGAGCGGAATGAGACGAGTAACAAGGCCTAAAACCGAACTGGAGGTGATTCAGAAGGTATTTTTGCTCAACTAATCATTTCAAAGTTTTGGATAATTTAGATTATGGGGAAATGGAGAGGAAATTGAGGTTGGTGCTAGTTAAAAAAATCACAATTAATAGATAAGAGAGGGAAACAAACCATGCCTTTACTGGGACTTTTTGTATTAATCAACTTAACACGTTTCCGCCGGTACTTAAATTCATATTGCTCGCCACTTGGCGGCTGAACTTAATGATTTTCGCTATATCGGACGGTAGTTATTCAAGGGCATTAGGCCATATTGATAATCGAAAATAATAAAATAAACAATACAATCCTATCTAGTTATGCATGGTCGTGGAAAGTTTTGTGATTGACTAAAGTGTCCGATGCGGCAGTTTAGTGCGGGCCACCTGTGTTACACGCCGGCGTAAACGTCTTAAACTAAATTTACCCATAAACAAATACATTTTATTGATGTTTAGAGGGTTATCCCCCACTTTGCAGACCAAACCCCATTGTAAATTATCATAATTACTATTTTTTTTCTTACTTACTTAATCGAGACCTCTTTTACCGCTGAGCAATGTGAGGTGCTTTCCTGTAGACCCTGACCCAAAGATCTCTAGGATAGAGATCACAGGGTCAGAGACACAGGATGTGCCAGCTGCCTTCTCCTACTCCATTCCATTCCTCTCTTGTTGAAGGCCTCTTTCACTCCTTCTTCCCAGATTTTCCTAGGTCTTCCATGTGGCCTACTCCCGTCCACTTTAACCTCGTGGGTAGCCCTGGCGGTTCTGTCTTCAGCCATTCGCGAGACGTGTCCAAACCACCTAAGCTGGTTCTCCTCGATAACATCCTCAGCTGGTCTCAGATCCAGGTTTGCTCTTATTGTAGAGTTCCTCACTCTATCCCTTCTTGTTTTCCCCTCTATTTTTCTTAAATAGCGCATTTCCATAGCTTGGATTTGGCTCTTGTGTTTGGTAGTAAGGGTCCAAGATTCGCTGGCATAAGTTAAAATAGGGAGGAATGTGTTTTTAAAGACTACCTTTTTAGTATCCTTTGAGACTTCTTTATTGTCTAGGAAGCCTTTCCTAAGGGAGTAAAAGCACCTTCCTGCCGTTTTTAGCCTTTCTCTAATGTCTCCGCTGACCCGTATTCGTTGAGGTGGGCCCCCAGTAGGGTGTCCCTTAATTTTCAATGTTTTTAATTTCTAACGCTTAGGTGTTAGTTTTGTTCATTTGCCTCTAAAACACTCGGAAATAATACTATGTAATCTTAAAAACACTATATGTGCTGGAAGATCTAAATTTTGTAATTGAAGATTGGTGAAATTTTTAATAAAAGAAATTTGGAAGATGTATTTCACCAATCTTCAATTACTCGGAAATAAATTTTTATCTTATTTGGAGTACGATAACCCGTGCCGACTTGCATCGAATCATGTTCACAAAGTTACGCGGCGGTGCGTTTTTACGGCATTTGTCATTTTTTCTCAATTATTCTCGCGATTAACACGTATTTTATTACATTTAAAAGATGGCAGTGGAATTAAGAAGCAATAAAAAATGTGTTTTCTAAGTTGGTGACGTAAATTATCAAATAACAGGCGCAAAGTTACCGTCTAATCGTCAAGTACTTGCAGTACTTTTTTTTTAACATTCGCGAAGTTAAATTGACTGTTAGTGAAAGTGCTAATCTCGTCATTCAGGATTGTATTATATTTTGGGAAAAAGCTAGAATCCCTACCAGACCTATACCTAACTGTGTAAAAAAACTTGTGGATCTTCACCATGCTTGGAGAGAGTTTCACAAAAATTCTAAAAAAATACAAGATATTTACAAGCGCCGTGAGGAGGACTTTAAGAACAATTTAGATAATTTATTTGATATAGCACACGCTGATGCTGTGGAACGGATGAAAATTGAAGAAGATATAATATTTTTGCATAGGGCGTCCAGGGTGTTTAGCGGCTGTAGACAAAAAGTTAGCTGAAAAAGAAGAAAGGGCAAGACAAAGGAAATAGAATGAAGAGAAAAAAATATGTGAGCAAATGTGTATCGGAGGTTTAACGTCATCTGTAACTACGCAAGATTCTATTCAAAAGCAAGGACATCACGATCAACTTACCAGCTCTGATGAAGGCTTTGAGGAACCCTTAGCATCCACTTCTCAAATGGTAAGTTCTCAAATGACTAAAAAAAGAGGAAAGAAAGGCTTTATCACGCCTAAGCTAGTTACAGCTTAAGATAGATGCCAATTAAGCATAAGGGATTCTGTCTATATATTTCAGGCTGTAGTAGAAGCACTAGATCTTAGCTGCGATGATTTTCCGATAAACAAATCGTCTATTCAACGTATTCGCACACAGTCGAAAAGTTTGAGCGGAATCTATAAAATCAGATTTTCAGAATAATATGCCTGAAATGGTGACCGTTCACTGGGATGGAAAATTATTACCTGGACTTGACATGAGAAGTTCTGATTTCATTTGGAGAAAAGGAACAACTTCTGGTTGTGCCCAAACTGGAGAGCTCTTCCGGCCAGGATCAAGCTAAAGCTGTTTTATGACTGGAACCTCTATGACAAAGTACAATTAATGTGCTGGGACACAACTGCGTCTAATACAGGGCGATTTAAAGGAGCTTGTATACTTTTGGAACAAAAACTAGACATGGAATTACTACTCTTTGCTTGCCGCCATCACGTTTAAGAACTGGTTTTAAAATGTGTGATCGAAACAAAAAAAAAACCACCAAGTCACAAGTAGCCTTGATATCCCACTGTTGAAAAAGTTTAGACTGTTTATTCATTTTGGTTTTATATGTAAAACCATGGCTTGGATGTAGTCTAGCGGTGAAGGCACCAAATCAAGATTTGTGCTTTTTAAAGGCTTAATACAAAAAATGGTACTATTTTTATACTGTTTTTATTAAATTATTAATAATGCTGCCTTATTTATTGTTGCAGGAAAATCATTAAGTGATTTTGTGTCTGTCAAAAGTACAAATTTATTTTCTCGATTAAACATTGATAAGAATTTCCTCCAGAGACACGCTTCTACATGGGATTAAGATGCTGCCTATTCGGAGGCGAAAAGGAAAGTGTTTTCTTTAAGGGCAGTTAATGATACGGCTGAAAGAGCTGGAAAAACGTATGTAAGATTTGCATAGTTTTATCACTCCAAAGGAAGACCAAAAACAAATTTTGCTACGATGTGTTCAGGAGCATAGAAATCTGTATCCAGACTGTAAAAAAGAGAATAAAGAAAAGAAAATATCCTGCCTGATCAGTAATTTTATCTTCTTTTAATAAATATTTAAAAAAAAATTAATATTTCAATTGATTTAGCTATATAACGGAAAGGGTTAAAAGCAGCAATTTTCAAAATCTTCAGAGTTCTGTCTGCACGGGTTAACGTTGACGCAGGAACATGAAAGTAAGTCTGGGTAGTTTAAAAAGAAATAGGAGGTATGCATTTCGATATCTAAAAAAAATTTTTTTTCACCTATATAAGGGACACCCTAGCCCCCAGGTACTTAAAGTCCGCAACCTGTTCCAAACGGATTCTGTTAAGCCTGACGATTCGGTCTTCATGGTCATTCCTTTTTCCGATTCTAATGAATTTGGTTTCGGAGACATTTATTTCCATGTTTATGGTTCTAAGGTCTGCTTGAAGGATCTTCAGGTTAAACTGGAGGTTGCGGCAATTGTTTCCGAACACCACCATGTCGTCAGCGAAGGCAAGCACTGTGTACTGAACACTTCGGAGGTTTCTATATCCGAGATGGTATGGCATTTTCTATTTTGCTCTCTTCAGGGCAGAATCTAGCACCAAAATAAACAGGAGCGGGCTAAGGCTGCATCCTTGTCTTATTCCCTGCTCTGATGGGAATTCCCTTGATGTGTGGTTACAGGTCCTAACGACATTCCTCTGCACTTCGTACAGACTTAAGATGGCCTTTTTTAGTCCTGTGTCCACTCCGTATTCTTCTAGTGCTGTAGGAATGTCTCTTTTCTGCACCCTGTCAAATGCTTTGTCTAGATCTATAAAACAGGCGAATACCTCTCTGCTCTTATCAATGATCTTCTCGGATATTTGTCTCATCATGAATATCAGGTCTATTCGGTCTGAAACCATACTGTTCTTCCCCTAATTTTGGTTCGATAAGTCTCCTCAGTCTCTTTTCTAGTATCTTAGAGTAGACTTTATAGGGGACACTGAGTAGAGATATGCCTCGATGATTCTGACATTCACGATTGTCACCTTTTTTGAAGATAGGGATTATTGTTGAAACTTCCCAGTCCTTTGGGATCACTTTCCTCTTCCAAATGATGTTAAGGTGTTGGAGCAGTTCTAGTCCCTTTGGGCCGATATATTTCAACATTCTGGTGAAATGCCGTCTATGCCAGCAGCTTTTCCTAGCTTTAGAGAATCTATAGCCTCAGCAACTTCCTCTTCGCCGATGAAGTCCTCTTCTTCCCAGCAATCTTCTGTGCTTCTAGGCTGTTGATTCTCTTCCTGTTCCTGACCATTATGCGCCAACAGTTCCTTAAAGTATTCTGCCCATCTGCCCATAATATTTTCTAGTTCCTAAGTTTTTAGTTCCTGCTTAGGACTGTTCCGTCTTTATCTTTAATGTGCTTCAGCACCGGCTCTTTCTGCTTCCTCATGCTCCTTAGGCTTCGATAGAAAAGTTTCTGGTTTTCCTTGTAGCTTGTTTCTAGCTTTTTTCCGAACTCTTCCCAGGATTTTCTCTTTCCTTCGATCACAGCCGTTTTTCCTTTCTTTCTTTGTTACTTATAAGCAGAGTATGCCACAGCTGACTTGTTTTGCAAGTATTGCTTCCAGAGGGTTTTTTGAGTTTTATCTCCTCTTTGATTTCATCTGACCACCAAGGAGTTTTCTTTATCCTCTGGCCCAGTCTACTCTTTCCACACGTTGTTTCCGCCGTGTCTAGGATTATTTTCTTAATCGCTGTCCAAGACTCCTCCACCTCATCGCTGTCCCATCTATATCTTCCGCTGCTTGCCTTTTCTTCTATAAGGTCAAGGTATGCTTGGGCCACCTCCGGTTCCCTGAGTTTAAAGTATTTAATTTTAAAACTAGGTGTCCGGTTTGTTGATCTTGAAAAGCTGCTCTTAAGTCAAGAAATCCCAGGTAGCCTGCCTTTCCACGATCCCGTGCTTTTTCCATGATCATCCTTAGGGAGAAGATGTGGTCCTGGTTGTAGGGGAAGGGGTGTTATTATTAATTTAAATACTATCCTTCTCACCTAGTATTCGCTGATTCATTTTTATTATTTTTTCTATGCAAGTAATAACTATGTTTTGTCGATTAATTATATGGTTAATAGGCAATTGAAAAAAAAAATTAATATTACTGAAATTGACTAATGATACAGTAATCAACAAATAATTTAGTTTAGAAAAACATTTATTGTTGCACACAAAACAAAATGTAGTGTATGAATCTTAACAGAATAATAACAAAGAAAAATTCTTACACAAAGTAAAGAAGAAAAGGAAAGAAAATAAAATAAAAAATGGTTATCTAAAATTAACCAATAAAAAAAAAAAACTTCTTTGATTTTTAATCTTAAGTAAACTAAAACAAATAAACAAATCTAATTGATTAAGCTGTTTTATGTTTTCTAAAGAAGCGTTTCTATTTTAACTAACAACAAAACCAAAAAAAATCGATTGTAACAACTGGTCGATAAGAATTTTAAAAAGGAAACATGTGTTATGAAACATTATTAGTTTTATAAAAGCGAGGCGAATAGAATGGTTAGGCCATATAATGAGAATGCCGGAGGAAAGAATGCCTAAGAAGATGTTGTGTGAACATCCAACACCCAATGCAAGGTACAAGAGGTAGGGGTCGCCCGAGACGAGAATGGTTGGAGGATGTAGAAAGAGATCGGCGTGAGCTTAGAGTAACGAATTGGAAAAGAAAAGCTTTATGCAGACAGCAGTGGTCTGATGTCGTGAGGTAAGCCATGGCCCACCCCGGGCTGTAGTGCTGTACAGTAAGTAAGTAAGTAACATGTGTTATAAAAATTGATAATAAAAAAGTTTTCTTAAAATGGAGTCAGAAATTTAATCCTATAAATAGTTATTTTAGTCACAAATCATTGCGTATTTAGGAATTGGTGACCCCGACGTGATTTGTGACAGTTTTTCTAGCTAAAATGAGTGATCGCGAGAACGGCGAAGGTGACAAAGTGGCTGATGCAAACATTTCTAACCCCTTCGGAAATATTTCTTCACAACAAAGCAATGAATGTGAAAACAGGCACAATTTCATCGATCGGGTAAGTATAAAAATCCCTCCTTTTTGGTTAGAAAAACCCGAACTTTGGTTCTTTCAGGTTGAAGCCCAGTTCACAATCAATCATATCACGACTGAGGAAACTAAATTCAATTACTTGGTTGCTCAGTTGGAGCCCAAAAACGTAGAAAATATCTGGGATATTATGCAATCTGAAAGCCCCAACAAATATTCGGCTGCAAAAGAACGATTACTTAACATCTTTAAGGAAAATGAGGAAAAGAAAATCAAACGCCTTGTAACCGAGCTGGAACTAGGTTCGGATAGGCCAAGCCAACTCCTCAGAAAAATGAAATCTTATGCAGGTGGAGAAATTACTGACAAGGTCCTGAAAACACTATGGATGAATGAACTACCAAGTAATGTGCGGAACATTCTGGTAATCAGCAACGAAGATCTAGAGAAACTAGCCGAAATAGCTGATAAATTCGTTGAAATGAGCCCACATTCATCAATATACTCTGTCTCAGCTCATCAAGAAAGAAGCCTTTCAAGGAAGTGGCAGAACTTCGCAGAATTATCGAATCTATGCAAACGCGGGGGGCAATCTGATGGCGGAAGAAATAACAGAACAAGGAGCCGAAACCGCAGTCGCAGTACAGGTAAATATGACCCTAAAGGTAAATATTGCTTTTATCATTTCCGATTCGGTAGTAAATGTAGACCCGATAAATGTCAAGAGCCTTGCCAGTGGAAAGCCCAAAAGTCGGAAAACTTGGACCAGCAGTCGTCAGTAGTAGCGTCAGCTTCGGTTGCTGAGGATTTGCGCAGAGATTGCCGTTTATTTGTCAATGATCGAAAAACCGGACCGCGTTTTCTAGTTGACAGTGGGGCAGAAGTATCAATTATACCTCCTCTTCAAAAACCTAAAACAGACGAAACTTACAAACTTTTCGCGGCAAATAACATCGAAATTCCTACTCATGGAAGCAAGATCTTACCGTTAGACCTAGGACTTCGAAGAGAATTTCAATGGCCATTCATAATTGCAAAAGGTCGACAAGGAACCTTGGGAGCCGAATTTCTCGACAAGTTCAGCCTCCTGGTTGGTATTAGACGAAAGCGTTTAATCGATAGTAAGACAAAACTCAAAATCGAGGGTGAACTCAACGCCATCACAGCCGAAGATATGATCAGCTCTGTAAATAACAATTTTAAATTTCAAACTTTATTAGCATCACACCCAAATATAACGACACCCAGATTGACACATTTGGCGATAAAACATAACACAGTACACAATATCGAAACAAAAGGTGGTCCAGTGTTCAGCCGCCCAAGGCAGCTGGATTCAAGAAAATTGAGTATAGTAAAAAACGAATTTAAATTCATGTTAGATAATAATATTATCCGTCCCTCAAAGTCATCATGGGCTAGTCCGTTACACATGGTAAACAAGAAAGATAGAACATTTCGACCATGCGGTGATTATAGACGACTAAACGATCTAATATTACCAGACCGATACCCAATCCCTTAAATCGACGATTTCCACCACATTCTTAAGGACAAAACTATTTTTCTAAAATCGATTTATTTAAAGCCTATTACCAAATTCTAATCGCCGAGGAAGACAACGAAAAACCGCAATAATAACCCCTTTCGGTCTTTATGAGTTCAACGTCATGAGTTTTGGTTTGCGTAATGCCCCTTCAACATTCCAGCGGTTTGTGAATGAAGTATTCCATGGCTTAGACTTCATATTTCCATATTTAGACGTTTTGGTAGCATCAGCTTCCGCGGAAGAACATGAAAACCAATTAAAACAAATTTTTGAGAGACTCAACTCTTATGGTTTAAGAATTAACATGTCCAAATCTTTTATGAGTGTGGAAGTACTTGACTTTTTGGGTTACTACATTTCAAAACATGGATCTAAGCCGACGTCGGACAAAATCCGTCATTACAAACTTCCTGAAACTGTACAAGATATTCGAAACTTTTTAGGCATTCTGAATTTCTATCGCCGATATTTAAAGCATGCTGCACATGTACAGGCTCCACTTCATGACTACCTTAAAGGAGCAAGAAAGAAAAACAGGAGAAAGATAGCCTGGACTGAGGAAGCGATAGCCTGTTTCGAGAAATGCAATCAAGATCTCGCAACTACCGCCATGCTTGTTTTTCCTGATGCTCGATTCCAACTAAGATTATGTGCCTACGCATCTGAAGTAGCCATTGGAGCAGTTATTGAACAGTTTGAAGAAGATGGGTGGAAACCCATAGCATTTTTCTCTAAGAAATTGTCTGATGCGCAGAAAATCTATAGTACATACGATAGAGAATAATTGGGAGTATATTTGCAGTCAAACATTTCAAGCACTTGTTGGAAGGACGAGACTTTACAAAAGTGACGGATCATAAACCTTTGACGTTCTTTTCAAGCAAAAATGTGATAAAGCATCTCCAAGGCAACAACAGCATCTCCAGTACATATCTCAGTTTAGTACCAGATTCCAACACATAAATGGACATGACAGTACCGTAGCCGAAAAACTGAAAAAATTGTTGCAAGATGAAAATTCTCGTCTTGACTTCAACAAGCGATAATTACCATCTGGTAAATTTCTTTGGTGTGACGTATCGCCAAAGTAAGATTAAATTAAAATAAAAATAATTTAAAAATTGACGATTGTCAAGTGATACCACAAATTGGACAAAATTTGTCCACCTCCCCTAACTACTCGCAAAACTTGCGAGATCGGGGGAGTGGTATCGGTGAAGAGGAAGGATTGGCTCCGCTTGGAAGCGAGCTCTGTGGCGCAGTGGATAGAGTACTGCGCATGACACGCGGGAGACCCGGGTTTGAATCCCGGCGGAGCCTAATCTTTTCTCTTCAAAAATAAAATATTTAAAAATAATATAAATTTAAAAATAGGCGGTTACGCACGAAAAAATATTAAATTAATATAAAAATAATTTAAAAATTGACGATTGTCAAGTGATACCACAAATTGGACGAAATTTGTCCACCTCCCGTAACTACTTGCAAAACTTGCGAGATCTGGGGAGAGGTATCAGTGAATGGGAAGGATTGGCGCCGCTTGGAAGCGACCTCTGCGGCACAGTGGATAGCGTACCGCGCATGTCACGCGGGAGACCCGGGTTCGACTCCCGACGGTGTCCAATCTTTTCTCTTCAAAAATAATGGTAATTTTGCATGGCAGACATAATATACCACTCAGGGGTCAACGTGATGATGGTAAAATGGTAGACGCTAATGAAGACTACTAGAAATAACGGGTCAATAGTGGCGATTTGCAAACAATTCATTAAAAAAACAACAGCTAATGAACTAATTAAAGGCTTTGGAGAAGAAATTCTCAATGTAATCACTCGGATAATAAGTGAAGCTAAATATTATAGCGTATTATTCGATGAGGCAACGGTTATTTAACAATTGAGTTTGTAACAAATATTTATGAACAAAATATTAGAGAAAACTTTGTCGGATTTCTCGACCTTCAGGAATTAAATTATTCTTCATTCATTAACCCATCAATCGAGCCTAAAATTAATGGAGATATATTAAGTCGGTTAATAATTAAATTCATGGAGATTTTAGGATTAAACCTTAACAATTGTATTGGCATTGGGTGTGATGGTTGCAGTGTGAATATATCGTTAGCCGACGTCGGACAAAATAGATGTCATCCGTCATTACAAAGTTCCTGAAACTGTACAAGATATTCGAAACTTATTAGGCATCCTGAATTTCTATCGCCGATATTTAAAGCATGCTGCGACGTATAGCACTTTCAAATATTAAGGAAAATGAACTTCCATAATTTTTTCTAATAAAACTTGTATGGATTGTCGGATTTTTTAAGCAGCTTGATAAATATCAATATTTATTTCTTGTAAATGTTGACTGAGGATGACAGTGCTTGCTAAAAAAGATATCACTCAAGCAATGAGTAGTTAATAAATTCACAATTTGCTGAAGCATGGAAAAGATAATTCGCCTTTGCAGCCGAAGCAGTATCACCCCAACTGGAAATTGTTAGTAATGGATTGCTTATTTTCATTAAATCTTGTTGAAATTTCATAACGTCGTCGTGGCTTTCAACCCATCTCGTCTCGCCATTACTTCTTACTTGATGCCCTAATAAAAGTTTTAGTGAATCCTTTTTGCTGAAACTTTAGAAAAATGAGCTACTTCCTTCATCGTCCATAATACATTTCTAACACATTGTAATTTGCTGCTTTTTGAAAGAGATAAATTTAGTGAGTTAATTTTAAATATGCAGAAGTTTGCTACCCTTTTAATTTCAACCACTGCACCAAGAACTTCGGATATATTCACACTGCAACCATCACCCCCGATGCCAATACAATTGTTAAGGTTTAATCCTAAAATCTCCATGAATTTAATTACTAACCGACTTAATATATCTCCACTAATTTTAGGCTCGATTGATGGGTTAATGGATGAAGAATAATTTAATTCATGAAGGTCGAGAAATCCGACAAAGTTTTCTCTAATATTTGTTGTCTCATCGAATAATACCCTATATTTTGCTTCACTTATTATCCGAGTGATTACATTGAGAATTTCTTCTCCATAGCATTAAATTAATTCATTAGCTATTGTTTTACTAATGAATTGTTTGCGAATTGCCACTATTGACCCTAGTACCGCAGTAGTGATCTGAAGTTACCGTTATTTCTAGTAGTCTTCATTAGCGTCTACCATTTTACTATCACCACGTTGACCCCTGAGTGGTCTATTATGTCTGCCATGCAAAATTACCATTATTTTTGAAGAGAAAAGATTAGGCTCCGCCGGGATTCAAACCCGAGTCTCCCGCGTGTCATGCGCAGTACGCTATTCACTGCGCCACAGAGCTCGCTTCCAAGCGGAGCCAATCCTTTCTCTTCACTGATACCTCTCCCCCGATTCGCAAGTTTTGCAAAGCGTTTGAAGCGAGCTCAGTGGCGCAGTGGATAGCGTACCGCGCATGTCACGCGGAAGACCCGGGTTCGACTTCCGGCGGAGCCCAATCTTTTCTCTTCAAAAATAAATTATTTAAAAATTAAATAAAATAATAATATGGTAATTTACCAAAAAAAAAAAAAAACAATAAAGAAGGTAGCTATCGCTGTTATAAATTTAGGTGTTGCATAGGAAGAGAAAGTACTATAAAGGATAATACTATAAATAAATTAAGGTGCGTTAATAAATAAATTAAGATATATACTCGTGGGTGTTACTGGTGTGCACTATCCGTAGGCGGCTGAGAAGCAATTTCTCTCTTCTATTTTTTTCTCTTTTGCTGGAATTCTTTTCGATTTAGAACTACGATAGATTCAACCACTCTTAATTTGTTTTCCCTCAGGCTGAACCAATTGCCTTGCCATTTCTCTCACGCCTTTTTGTTTTACTAAGGCAATTACTTCTGTGGCGAGTGCATGTGTAACTGGCTCTCCTTCTTTAATTTATTTTTTCGCCATAGTATCAGCAAGCTCATTGCCTCTGATACCACAGTGACCTGGTAACCATAAAAAATATACCTTATACCCAACCGTTTCCAATGATTTCAAGTGCATTAGGATATCGGTTACTAGTATGTTCATTGAAAATGGATTTTTTATAGTCTTAAGAGCAGATTCTGAATCAGAATATATGTATACTTTTTTGGTAACTGTATTTAATTTGTTTATTGCACTATTTATTGCTAAAAGTTCTGCATGGTATGATGAGCAAATTGGTGGTAATGAATAAGTGTGTATTTCCTTCGAGACAGTGGCTGCACATATATGCATCCTTTGTTTTCGAACCATTGGTATAAACATAAAACCAGTCGCGTTGGTTTTGTTGGAACTCAGTGAACTCCGACAGTCCCAGCTTTAATCCAAGGTCCTTATTATGTTTTATCTTGTGAATCTTAGGAATAGGCAACAACCAGGGAGCTATCTGCAATTTTTGATACTCCAAAATAAGAGGAAGGGTTCGAGATCAAGATTTGTTATGTGTATAGATCTTTCCGGTAGTGAGTTTTGCTTTTGTATTTCTGTTTACGGGGTTTATTGTGAATAAATGGAAAATTTCTTTTAAAAGGTGATCCGAACGAGATATTACCTTAATATCGTAAACCAAGTCTAAGATCTTCTTTTATATTCCTAATGGCATTACACACCAGCCTCTACATGGAGACTTGTTATGGGGCTTGATCGAAATGCTCCTATAGCAACTCGAAGAGCTGTATTTTGGACCGAGCATCTCCAATGTTTTGTTATTCGCGGAGCCGTATGCTACACATGCATAATCTAGTTTAATCAGAATGAGTGTTTTATATATCCGAATTATGCTGATTCTAACTGCACCTCAGTTGTGATTACTTACAGTTTTTAGAATATTTACAGACTGTAAAAAATTTGCCTTTAGACCTTTAATATAAGGTTTTTGATGGTGAAATTTCGGTTTTTAATAAACACAATTGCCTGCGTCTTGCTAACGGATATCTCGAAGCCCCTTGTATTGAGCCACAAAGTAATATTTAACAAAGTTTCTTATAGGATGTCATGAATAAGGGTAGTATGTTTCCCCTTGACATAAATCACAATATCATCAGCATACATTAAAATTTTAACTGGTGTTCTCATTTCTGTTGCAACCCCATATATTGCAGGGTTAAATAAAATTGGACTCAATATGCTGCCTTGTGGAACACCACTACGTTGATCATATTCTCTTTACATAGCATTACCTGATCTTACATAAAACTTTCTATTAATTAAAAAGTTGAATATAAATCGA
Organism: Aelia acuminata; assembly: GCA_911387785.2. Classification (NCBI taxonomy): domain Eukaryota; kingdom Metazoa; phylum Arthropoda; class Insecta; order Hemiptera; family Pentatomidae; genus Aelia; species Aelia acuminata. The sequence goes on along the minus strand of OU426978.1, from coordinate 74,799,003 downwards.
AATATTTCACCGGTTACTCCGAATTCAATTAGTGATTTTAGTATGTTTTTTTTATTTACCGAATTGAAAGCATTTTTAAGATTTAAGAACACAGCTAAGAGGAATTCCTTCGATCGAAATGCACCTATTATATCATTTTCTAACTTTATTCGGTTATCTAATGCACCTTACCACAATGAAAACCACTTTGCTAAAAATTAAGAATATTTTGATTTTCTAAACACCATTTTAAACGATTTGCAACCATTCTTTCTAACAGCTTACAAAGGCAACCAGTCGGTGAAATAGGTCGATAGCTTGATGTAAATTCTTATTTGCCTTTTTTAAGAATGGGAATTATTTCTGAGTTGTGCCAATAGTCGCGAAATAAATTAGAACTGTATACATCATTTAGAAATTTACAGAGAGATATTTTGCTGTGGTAAGATAAGTTTTTCAACATGCTGTAAGTAATACTGTCTGGTCCAGGTGAAGGCTCTTTACATGATTTAAGTGCTATATTAAATTCTAAGAAAGAAAAGATCAATATACTGTTCTCAGCAGGAATTGTCCATATTTGTTCTGGTCCCCAGGAGGTTTGAAAGCTATCTGTTGAAACCGAAGGTCAAATAAAAGAACTCTCCCATGGCATTATCTAAAGCACTTGGGTCTGTGATTATCCCATTGGCTGTCTTAAGCATATTTAAATACGCAGATTGTTTTGTCCCCATTATTTTTCTGTGTCCCATACATCAGCGATCGATGTATTATTATTTATTTGCAATACAAACTGCTGCCAGCACAACTTTTCGCTTTGCTTTATCACAAACCACGAATTTTTCGTAGCTGCGATATATTTTTCAAAGTTATCTGATGTAGGCTTATTTTTTAACTTTCACAGTGCCTTTTTCCTATTTTTGGTGACGACAGAAAAATCATTGGTCCACCAAGACACTGAGATTCCTTTCCTACCAGATTTGCTTCTAAGTATCGAGCTCTCTGCTCTGGTGCAAATATTTGCTTTATCATCTCGTATTGATTAGGTATATGTTTTCGGCGAGTTAGAGGCCGGATAGATTTGCTAATATTTGATACTGATCCCAATCAGCAAATTTGACAAGCTATCGATTAGAAGTTGTTATTGTTTGAACACGAATTACAATTCGAAGTGAAACTCGATTAAAATTGGGTAATGGTCGCTACCATAAGTGTCATCAATGGTACACCATTCTAATTTTGGGGATATATTAGGAGTTGTTACTAATAAATCAATATTGGACAACTTAACTGACTTAGGACAAATGTAAGAGTAGGAGGAGTTATTTAAGATGGTTAAATTATTGGAATCTATAAAAGTCTTCCATCAATTTCCCTCCACTATCTGATTGTGAAGACCCCCAGAGAGGGCTGTGACAATGGAAGTCACCAAGCAGTAAGATTGGTGCTGGGAGCTCTTTATAAAGTTTGTTTAACCCTAGACTAGGCGCGCCAAATCTTTTTATACTGCCGGGCGCGTGGTTGACTTTGGACATTATTACTTTTATTTACTTAAAATTAAGTATAGGTGTATTAATAATTTAAAATTATTTATAAATGTTGTATGATTATGATTTTCTACAAACAAAACAAGAAAATAATAATAAAAATCAATTTGAATATTTAAAAATAAATTAAATATCTTGAAAAATCTAAAAACAATTATTTGAAACTATTAAAAACTATTTGATCTATAATATTTAAATCAATTATTTGAGTAAAACATTCAATTTCTGAAAAAAACATTTTTTGCGTCCCCCTTAGGGCCGAGAAATGTTTTTAAAATATTTTTCGACCTCGTTCCGCAATTAGGTTTCGAAAATCTTTCGTTGACCAAATTGTTTCACCGTCCCTTCCAAAAACGAATTCCCTATCATCATCATCGGACTCATATTCATCATCTGGACCGCCTTCTTGCTCTGAGTCACTGTAGTGCTCTTGGTCAGAATAATTTATGGCTTCATCTTCCCCATCAGAAAAATCCGACTCCGATTCTTAGAAGATCCCTTCTTTCTCCAACTCTCTTAAAATCCTTGGAATGTTTTCATATTTTATAATATTGCCCCTTAAAGAGAATAAGTTTCGGATATTTAACATAAACCAAAAAAAAAAAAAAATCCGAAAATATAATAATAAGAAGAAGAACTTTATAACTTACATGTCCGGGCGCGTGGTTGCTTTTGGACACCAGCCGTGGTTTTCAATAATAAACACGCAATAACTGGTCACTTGTCACTCGAACAAAAGCCGGTGTGAGAATTATCTAGGGAGGAGGAGTCCAGGAAAAGGTACTAAGGGCGGGAAGGGGTAATTCAAATTGCTACCTTCACTACTGACCTTTAATGAGAATTGGTGTCCAAAATCAACCAGCGCGCCCGGTTTAGGGTTAATGCTGTAATCGGAAAACTCTTTGTGGGTGGGATATACAGACAACAAATTTTTAGAGGAGAAGGAGACAGTGTCCTACTAGCAATGGCTTGCGGAGATGATTTTATAGGGACATTGAGGCAAGGAACTTCAGGAGTTTCATGATGAGAAATTGGAAGACTTCCGGGGCCGAGGAATCCCGAAGAATGTCGAATATGGGCCTCTGGAGAGGCTTGTGTGCATCCCAGGTAACTGTCCCTTCGGTTACCTTTCTAGAAGCGCTTGTGAATGTTTGTATATCGTGTTCCTCAATCACTCTTTAGAACATTATAAAGTTCAATAATCGAGTAATAACTTGTCGAGACTGAGGCTCATCCTTTCGGATCCACGGAGACTTAATAAGTACATCTAGCGGCTGATAGGGTGCAGGGGTGTCTCTATTGCGAAAATATTTGATTCGGCCCAGTAGCTGCCTATCATCTGGGTCATCCGTTCGGAGAAGCCCGTCACCCCTTTTTAAACTGCTAATTTTTTTTTTCTGTCCCCCGGTTTCCATCAGCGGTCTTGAAGGACATATTTACCATTATTCATTTCAAGTTCTAAATGCTCTGAGCGATAGTCCTCTGTTTTTTTTGGTGATATTCACGGTTTTATTTCGCACTCACTAATCTGTTATTGCAATCGATAATCTAGCATTTTAATTTAATGAAATAAAGACAAAGTAAGATTGGTGCTGGGAGCTCTTTATAAAGTTCGTTTAATGCCATAATCGGAAAACTCTTTGTGGGTGGTATATAAAGACAACAAAGGATAAAATCTTGAAAAATAAATAATATATTAAGAAATAATCCGAGAATATTATGAGGAGTTGAAGAAGTTGAGGCAGTCAGTGGTAGAGAGTGGCCTTAGCTTCTCAGTGCAACTTTCGTTCCGAGAGCTTGAGTTTTAGCAGTTACCGTCATGTTTATTGAAACTTACAAATACTATGCTGACATTTAGAGGATGTGTGATTAAACGCAAAACAATTGAAACATTAGAGAGGTGGGTATACATGGTCTTACTTTAATATTTATAAAGTCTAATTTAAGGTTACCTGGTAACTCTGGTTTCTTAAAGGTTAGTGTGAGCAACAAAGTAGGGATCTTGGTTTCTCCTGAACGTTGGTAAATTGCCTTACTTCTACAACACCCTCCTGCCGCAGTTCTTGAGTTCTGCTTCAGAACAACAATTCAATTCTGGGCAATATATTACACCTTCAGAATAATTTAAAAAAGTATGAAGGCTAAAGTTGACTATTGAATTTTCATATTTCTTTATAAGTTTACAAAATTCTTCTTATTATTAAAATCCAACAAAAGTTTACCATTTCTTAAAATTTTTACAATTGTATTATGGGCAAGGCTTTTGAAGAACCTACATACCTAGAATGGGCTAGAGGTTGGAAATGTCTTACCCTCTTCTTCATATAATACCTCAATATATTTTCTGATCCAGGGAATTCCAGTCCGTTTAGAGTATGTAGCGAAGATGTCAGGAAGTCTTGTTTCTTCATTTCCATCCATCTTAGCCAACCTTTACAGACTTCCTCGAAAACTTCAAGCAATATGAATGTTCAAAATTTACTACTGCCAGGGACACGAATCAGAGATACGACTTCGGAACCTGAAGGAAGTATGTTGTACCCTGTATCACGAACTCAGCACTACAATAAAAACAAAACTGCATTTACAATTTATTAATTTAATCTAATCTTAATTTGTGGGTGACCACCATTTTTAAATTATTTAAAAAAAAATGTATTAATTAATGAAAACAATTATAAAGTTAAACGTGTTCTGTGAGTGACATATGGCGTATGTATCACATTTTAATTTTGTTAGATAAAAATTAATATTAATATTAACATTGATTGGTCATATTAATATTTTAAATAAAAACAGAAAGGAAAAAATTCAATTATCATCAAAATAAGTTAATGAAAGCTTTGCTACTCTTAATTTAATATATTATTGATAACTTTCAGGATCACCACTTTAAACTTACATTTGGTACTAGTAGTAGTAGTAGGGGTTTTAGGGTGATATCTTATATTTAGTAACTAGCAAGGTACCCGGCTTCGCTACGGCAGTTGCGTGGTAGTTTAAATAACAGAAAAACTTTAAAATTAAAGGAAATATAGAATAAAATTAGCACCTTCTTGAAACTTCGGTTTTAAGTTGGTATTAAGATTCGAGATGTGCAGGGTCCGCCCCGGAACCCTATATACTTTATGGGGGCTGAAAAAGGTAAATAAAAAATTAATTAGGCTGCAACTTTGTCGAGTTATGCATCGTTTTTGATGGTTTCTGTGATTCTGAATCCTATAAGCCCACTTCATGCAGCCAACAAATAATAAGTTATTAGATTATAGTTGAAAAATCTGATATCTCATTTAAAAAAATCATATTTCGAGTACATCTTAGGCCCCGACTACTGGGGTGCTCGACCCCTAATGCTGCAGTTATAGTCTGTGATAACTTTCAATCAACAGACTGCAATACCATGTGACTTTTCCATTCGATTTCGTGATTTAAAAACTTTATATCACTGTACATAACTGCATTTTGCCTTTCTCGAACATATTAAGTAAAAAATTCGGTTCTTTTCTGTTATAGTCACGCCCAGAGAAAATGTTTTTAATTTAGTTAGTACGTTGCTTTAAATAAATAAAACATATGTTTTCTGAATAAAATCAATCTCTTGTATGCACGTTTTTATATTACACCTCCATTTAATTTTACCTTTAAATGTTAACTTCATCTCATGGTTATTTTTATATATTCTCATTTCAGGAATAATATTATGCTGTTGAAAAAATCTGACCGCAGTTTCCTCATCCAAAATATTCCTAAAAATATTTTTTAAATTATACTGATACTCAACCATATTTAACGTGATTAATTATCTAGTCAAAACGTTATTATTCGGCAAGGAATTTTCCAACAAGGAGTTTTCTCCTTACATTGGTGCCAGTAAGCGAACAGTTTTGAAATTAACTCTTAGTTACCACCCTAGCAACACTGACGATAACCCTGCTTCTCCTAAAAGCAATGTACTAACTAAATTAAAAACATTTTCTCTGGGCGTGACTATAACTGAAAATTACCAAAAATTCATTCAAAAGATTACTTAACAAATCCCTGGACAGACAATCTGGCTGTTAACTTCAAATTGATCATTTATCTATGATAATATTTATTGATTGAATGATGCATATGTGAAGTTTTAAACAAATTAAAGCCTGTCCATTGATTCGTAATATTTGTTAACTTTCTTGTAGGTTTTGTGATTATCTTATTACATTTTACCCCTATTTAGCTCAAGATTTTTGAAATAATAGGTACTAGATATCAGGTCCACATTTAACAGAGGTATCAGTTTAGTGTTTGTGGGAAAAATAAAAAGAATAAAAACAAATTGAAAAGAAAACACTATATTGTAACTTCAAAGTAATTAAAGAAAAAATAATACTGAAACAAAAATAAAAGTATCTTCTGGCTTGTAACAATAAATAAATAAATAAAAAGTCACTTTAAAAAGAAAGAAATGGTCTTTAGCTTGTCCACACAACTGAATTTAATCACGGCACAAAAAACAACATTCACCACCAGCTTTAACGACTATATTCAGGTAATGTTAGGTTACCCTAATTACTGCCAAGCATATCGTTATGTAATGTTTAATTAATATATCTGGGTAACATTGGTTAACCTCCTACGGCCGGGCAACACTGCTTGGTGTAACCTCCTCTTTGTTGACATGAGGTTGAAGTGCTGTTACATCACTTCCCCCCCAATGACACCGTCACAGAAGCGGACAGGAAGTCGGATGAGGCGTCCTCGTCGAGTCCTGCAGCTTGCTGTAGGCTGGTCGGCTTCTGTGGCGGGGGCATTTTCAGAAGCATTTTCATTGTTTGTTTGTGTTGTCGGCGGAGTAGGTGGAGTCGGCGTATGCGTAGCGTTGAAGATGTGTCCTCCAAAATGTAGGCTGGTTTCAGTCGGTCGGTGCTGACGGTCTTCTGTTCGGAGCCTAACCTGATGATAAACGTCTTCTCTCCTCTTTCGATGATTGGATGTGGTCCGGAGTAGGGTTGGGTCAGCGGCTTCCTGACTGCATCGTCCCGCAAAAAGACGTGGGTGCAAGTCTTGAGGTCTTTCGGGATGAACGTTGTTGCTTCACTCGACCTGTGTGGAGCAGGCTGAAGGCGCTTGAAGTTCTCTCGTAGCCTGCAGAGGAATCCTTCTGGTTCGTCCGGTTGAGAGCTAGTCTCCAAAAGTTCTCCGGGAAGACGTAATGGTTGACCTAAGTCAGCTCAGCTGCGCTTGTAGAATTATCGTTGCGGACTGCGACCCTCAAGCCTAGTAGAACTGTGGGTAACAGCTCAGTCCAAGAGCTGAGTGTATGAGGTGTGCGGTGAGGGCAGTCTTCAGGCTGCGATGCCACCTCTCGATGATCCCATTCGATTGCCGATGATATGTAGTCGTCCGGCAACGGCGTGAACCCAATAGGTTCAGCAGTTTGGTGAAGAGCTCACTCTCGAACTGACGTCCTTGGTCTGTGATGATTCGAGCAGGAACACTAAATCTGCAGATCCAAGTTCTGTAAAGGGCGGATGCGACTGTTGTTGCGGAGATGTCTTCGAGAGGTTCTGCTTCTGGCCAACGTGAGTATCGGTCCGCCTTGGAGAGACAATATCTCTTCCCATCCGAAGGTGGCAGAGGTCCGATTATATCGACATGGATATGTTCAAATCGACCAGCTGGAGCGAAGACACCTGGGGGTGTTACGGTGTGACGTTGAACCTTGAAGCGTTGACAAGCGAAGCAGTTCCTGGTCCAGGTAGCCAGATCAGCATTCATATTCGACCAGAAGTACCGTTGCGCAATTAGACGGTGAGTCCCACGAACACCAGGGTGACTGAGGCTGTGGAGTTTCTTAAAAACTTCCTGGCGAATGGAGAGAGGCACGTATGGTCGGGCTTTCGGCGTTGTGAAAACGCAGAGAAGTGGTTTGTCGCAGAGAAGTGCGGTAGCTCGATCAGCTTCAACTGCAAGTTAGGGTTCCGAAGCATTTCCGGAATCAAAGGGTCTTCTTGCTGTGCTTGAACAATGCTCTCCATTTCATCCGGACTCCTGATTTCCTCCAATCGTGAAAGTGTATCGGCCACCTTGTTTTCTTCTCCTGAGACATGGCGAATATCGGTAGTGAACTGGCTAATGAAGTTTACATAACGAATTCGTAGAGGTGTCGCTGTCTCAGGCTTTTGGTAAAAGGCAATACCAAGGGCTTGTGGTCCGTCAGGATGCTGAATACACGACCTTCGATACTTCGTCTAAAATGCTTGACAGCACTGTAGATCGCAGTGAGCTCGCGGTCGTAGGCGGAGTATTTCCGTTGCGCTGATGTGAGAGCTCCTGAGAAAAATCCTAACGGTCTCCAGTGTTCTCCCTCGCGCTGCTGAAGAATGGCTCCAATCGCAGAGTTAGTTGCGTCGGTAGCCAGAGTGAGTTCAGCATCTGACGATGGATGGGAGAGGATGACGGCGTCTTTGATGTCTCGCTGGCATTGAGCGAAGGCTTCCTCTGCTTCTGGAGTCCATTGAACGGGAGTGCTGTCGTTCTTCTTGCTGTTCCCGACGAGTCCATGAAGAACACGGCCTCGGCTGCGATACCCCTGACTTTTGAGTTCACTGATTTCTAGGCTCAGTTTCCGGATCATTTCTTCGAGGTGTGAAATAGAAGTAGAGGAATTGGGTTGTGTGGAGTCAGAGTTCACCTGGCTGACGCTGGGTTCCTCAACTTCGGCAATGCGGTCTGCTATCTCCGCTAGCTTCTCCAGGGAAGTCTCAGTGGTTACCGCAAGTGTGGCTTGCATTCTCTCCGGTAGGGCTTTGAGCCACATATTTCTCATTAGTTCATTCGAAACGGAACTACCAGCGAGCCTTTTGAGCTCGTTTAAAAAATGAGATGGCCGTTCTCCGTCCACCAGGTGCCTATCTTCTAGAAGCCGCCTTATTCTTTGATTTTCCGATTCGGCATAAATGGAAATAAGTCTGCCTTTAAGAGTCTCGTATGGTTCTGCCGGCGGATTTTTTACCATGTCAGAGACTTGTCTTAAAATTTAAAATTCTAAGTTCGCCACTACTATTTGAAATTTACTTCGGGAACTTGTGATCTTAGATGTAGCAAAAACGGCCTCAGCCTGACAAAACCAGAGTTCCGGGTCAGCTCTCCAGAATGAGGGAATTCTAACACCAGCTCCAGGGCCACTAGCGCTTACCTCACTCTCTTCTGTAGGTTTACTTTCCTTGGGGTCCATTTCATCACGTCGGGGTCACCATTTTAGTGTTTGTGGGAAAAATAAAAAGAATAAAAACAAATTGAAAAGAAAACACTATATTGTAACTTCAAAGTAATTAAAGAAAAAATAATACTGAAACAAAAATAAAAGTATCTTCTGGCTTGTAACAATAAATAAATAAATAAAAAGTCACTTTAAAAAGAAAGAAAAGGTCTTTAGCTTGTCCACACAACTGAATTTAATCACGGCACAAAAAACAACATTCACCACCAGCTTTAACGACTATATTCAGATAATGTTAGGTTACCCTAATTACTGCCAAGCATATCGTTATGTAATGCTAATTAATATATCTGGGCAACACTGGTTAACCTCCTACGGCCGGGCAACACTTAGACATGTGCGCCACAGAAAAATCTTCGGCGGCGGGCCGCTGATGATTTTTTACCGGCGGCGGTGCATACCGGCGCGCCGATGCTCGCGAGATTTTTGTATCATGGGCGTACGCAGGCAAAGGCAGCTGCCCCCCTCTGCAAATTTTGAGAAACAAAAACTACCATAAATAAATTCCTATTCATTTACTATATTTATAAAGCATTATATAAACACTTATTATAACATTTAAATATCAGTATGTTTTATTTTGATAATTATTTGAGCCCTACAAGGTCAGAATACCTCGACCTTTTCGAAAATTTTATCAGCCTGCCCCCCCTAGAGGAAATCTTGCGGACGCACCTGGGAGTACTCGTTTGTTATTTTATTTGTGGAATTGAATTTTTAATGTTAAGGCCGTACATTTAAGGAGTTTCACTTGTAAAAAACATACTTTACACTCTTGTGACATAAATAACTAGTTTTTGAAATGAAATGAAAACAGATTAGCTGGATGGGGTTAAAGGTCATTGTTTACGTATAATAAGTTCTTATCTCTCTAATTTCACCTTTCAATTCAGGTCAGTTTCTTTCAGACTGTTGTGAGTTACAGGTCGCTTTAAAAATGTCTAATTTTGAGCACCGTGCAGTGATAAAATATTTTGTAAAAAATGGGATGGGGCCGAGGGAAATTTTTGAAGACATATGCAACATTGAGGAACTCTGCCCCATCGTATGCCACTGTCAAAAAGTGGGCCACACTCTTCAAAGCTGGCCGAGGAAACCTCGAAGATGATGACCGATCTGGGCGACGTTAATCTTGGAAGGAGTTTTGCTGGCATTTTCTGCAGCATGGCATGAAAATAAACAGGGCAATACTATGCAGACCTTCTCGTGAAACTGCGAGAGACCATCAAAGAGAAACGCCGAGGAAAGATCACCAAAGGTGTGCTGCTATTGCAGGACAAAACTCCCGTCCACAAATCAAGAGTTACCACGGAGACGGCCAAGCTGCTCCCGCACCCACCCTACTCGCCAGACCAGGCCCCCTCAGACTTCTACCTCTTCCCTTATATGAAAAAACATTTGTGTGGGAGAGTGTTTTCGTCAGACGATGAGGTGATCTCAGCTCTCAAAGTCGTTTTGGAAGGTTTCTAAAAAAAAATTTTTGCCAGGGTTACAGATGTTAGAGAAGCGGTGGAAAAAGTGTGTTTCTGTTGCAGGGGACTATATTGAAAAATAAAAATATGTAAGTTGAAAATATATTTGTATATGTATGTATATCAGGCTTAGAACTTTCTTTACCCCCCTCGTACTTCTAAAGATCCATCGTGTTCCTTCAGTGATCAGTTGAATTGGAAGTTGAATAAGATCACGAATAGGAGCGATTTGAAACTGGAAGTTAATGGAGCGTGTCGGATAACGGAGGGGATCGAGTTCCAGAGGGATGTTGCTTGCATTATGAAGGATTTGTATGTATAAGTTCGATGGGATGGAGGATATATATCGGACGTACGGGATCTGGTTTAGCGGGATTGGTTGGAGGATTTAAATTAGAGGCTCTGTAGGATATAGGAGGGTCATTGAGTTCTGATGGCCTGGTATAGGAAGAAAACCAGTAGATACCGAAAGCGGTAGGACTGGTAGAGCCACTTTATCCCGGCATAGTACTGGGTTATAGGCGTATCTCTTGGGGTCCTAAAGACAAAACGTATTGCATAATTCATTAGGCGTTTAAGTTTGGCTTCGAGTGCCCCAGACAGTCCGCTGTACACCATACAGCCGTAGTCAAAGTGGGGAAAGATGAGAGAGGACGGTTGAACTGTTTCCAGGTAGAGATAGTGCGACGGGAAATTTGTGAGATATGTGGTTTCCAAGAGAGGGATTGATCGAAGGTAACGCCAAGATTTTTGACAAAATTGTGGAATGAGATAGATGAATTGTTCAGGACTAGATTTGGAGCGACAGGAGTTGATTTGAGGAGAAAGGGATGATCCAATCATGGTGGCTTTCGTCTGCTTCGCGTTCAGAGTGAATTCGTTGAGGTTTGCTCAAGCACATATTCTGTCGATATCTTCCTGTATTTTTAGGATATCGTCGTAGGAATCAGCGGGGCAAAGGAGAGATAAAGCTGGGCATCATCGGCATATAGATGGTATTGACAGCGATGGGTGGAGGATGGAAGTTCATTGATACAGATAGAAAAAAGCGTGGGGGACAAAGAGGAACTCTGAGGTACACCTTTAGGTGGGAGGTGTTGGAGACAAAGTGAGAATTGAGTGCATCGGCTGAAAATGGAATTGATTGGTTTTGAGTGGGTTTACCTAAGGACAGTTTGCGGAGAATTACCCATTTTGCTTTGGAGTCGGGGGTACTGGATAAGGATTGCTGAAAGATTTGGCGCGGTATATTAAGGATTGAGTGCTATTTCGGAGGAGCTTGATGGTAGTATAATCTTCAGAAAGTCAGGTGCCCTAAAATCTTCTTCTAGCTGCGTCTCTTCTAGGATGGTATGAATTTAAGTGGTAAGGGTTTCCGCCCTGGAGTCAATGGCGTTTGAGGTGTAAATGGGGTCCCATTGGATCATCTCAAGATCAGGCGCTAGGATTGCAGATGATAGGAAATTAAGGTTTCGAAAGGATTCAGTTGTGGAGGAAAACAGCAGGATGGGAAGGTTATAGGATAATTGTATGAGGCCGTGGGAAGACTGTAAAGGAACCGGATGTGTTAAGGCGAGGAGTTTTTTAGGGAATCGAGATCATATACGACAAGCCAAGTGATGGAGTGCTGGGTGTTAAGAGTCGGGTCGTAAGGGACTATAAATAAATTAAGGGAATAGAGGATATTTGAAAGATAGGCTTGGTTAGGAGAAGGTATCTGGAGATTAGTGTTGAGGTCTCCGGAGAGAAAAATTTTGGAATATCAAGAGATCATGTTGTAAAGGATGGCCTCGAATGTTTCATCAAAGGTAACTTTCGGAGGCAGGTAGATGAAACAAAAGAGTACGGATGTGGGGAGTGGATATTTCAGCAAACAGATATTCAATATGCGGGGAAAGGGGAGTGGGGAAAAGAAGGAGAATTTTTTATTTAAGGCTATCGTGGACAAAGAGACCTACTCCACCACTATTCTTATACACTCTATCATGACGAAGCAGGGTGTAGTTAGGGAGGCTAACTTGGGTAGGATGGTGTGTTTCAACCAAGTTTCGGAGATAGCAATTATACGGTAAAAGTTGTGGAGAAAAAAATCTTGGAATGCATCAATATGGGTTAGAAGGGACTGGGCGTACAGGTTAGAAGAACATTAGTCATATGTCATTAGTCATATGGGAAAGGAGATGGAGATATGACGGAGGGAGGGGTTAAATGGTGGAGTATTATAGGATTCATCTGAAACATGCTGGATCACTGAGATGGAATACAACAGCACTGATGAAATAGATATATATAGCACGAGATAGATAGATAGATATATATAGCACTGATGATTGTTTAAGTAAAAAGCATAAGTGGTAGTAGTCGTTAAAAAATTAATAATAAATAAAATCAATGTTTTACTATTTTTTGAGGGGGAAAATGAGTGTAAATAAAAGAAATTATGGAATTCCTTATCAGTCATTTAAACAATAACGATAACAGATAATAATCCGATTAGGGTAATTATACCGCAGAAAAATAGAATTAAATAAAAAAATCTGGTGCGTGCGCGCAACACACAACTTTCACTTACCAACTTACTTAGATAAGAAATTGACGTGTTCTGTTAAACATAATTTCCCAAAGTCACACATTTTTCTACATCCATATCTTATTTTTGTTAATCGTTAAAGCCGTTTTTAAGTAAATAAAAAAACCCGTGAAAATGATACAAAATTTATTAAGTAAAGTCCCTCCTCCGGTTAATCAATTTTAATGAAATTTTAACAGTCATATCTCGGGCATATACATACATCAAATACCAAGTTTGATCAAAATCGTTAAAGCCGATTTAGGGTAAATAAAAAAAACACGTGAAAATGTTACAAAATTTATGAAGTAAAGTCCCCCCTCCGGTTAATCAATTTTGATGAAATTTTTACAGTCATATTTCGGACATATAAATAGATGAAATACTCAGTTTAATCAAAATCGTTAGAGCCGTTTTTGAGAAAATCGAAAAAAACCTAAAAAGTTATTAAGTAAAGTACCCCCTCCCTTTAAGTAATTTTGATGAAATTTATGCTGTCACATCGCGGGCATATACCTACTCTAAATACCCAATTTCTGGATCGCACGGTTTATAGTTTTTGAGCTAGTCTGTTCACACACACACACACACAGACACACACACACAGAGACCATTTCGCGGGACTTGGTCATTTCGACTCAGAGGACCCCAAAACGTGTATTTCCGTTGAAAACCGGAAGTCGAATTTTTTCACGATCGCAATACTTCCCCTTACTATATATTTCATATATAGGTAAGTGAAAGTAAAAAGTATACAGCAACCAATTCTTGCTGTTGCGATGCGGCGGTTGAGGTATGACGTGACATTTCATATCCGCTGATCAGTTTTCTCGTAGCTATATGAAGGTCTGCAAATAGGCCTTAAAGAAAAACTCTGTTGCCAATAATATCAACGCCAAGCACAAAAACAGCCTGCTCTGCTAGTGTTGCACATGCGGCGCGCCAGCTTCATCGGCGGCGGCTCGGCGCAGTTAAAATCATCCGGCGGCGCGGCGGCGTGCACGTCTAGCAACACTGCTTGGTGTAACCTCCTCTTTGTTGACATGAGGTTGAAGTGCTGTTACATCAGCAATCAACTTATTTTTGATTAATCGACTTATACTCGAATGTATGTGTATATCGCACGTCGGATTGTTGCAACTCTAAAAATATCAATTTTGAGTCATAAATGCAGCTTGAATCAGAATGAAAATACCTGCAATGCCATAATATTCACAATATCCCACATATATTATTTCACAAAGCCTAAAAATCGGTTTTTCATGAATTATAAGGTCCTGTCGTGCTCAAATGCCATGAATGTGGTATCGTTGGATTCAGAATTTCACGGAGCTTTTGCCAATCGCATTCTCATTGTTCATTTTTCGGTCTAAAATAAAATATCGACCTAAATGTAGTGATTCAACGAATCGAAACGGATCAAATTGGGTTTTATAAATTGCGGTACGAAAATTAAGACCCAGTTTAGTTCTTATAGAACTATAACTAGTTCTCATAGAACTAAGCTGGGATTTGTGTTTTGAAGACCTAAAACCTACCAGTTTTGAGATAACGCCTGGGTTAGGCCCCTTCGCAGCACGTGGTCTACTACTTACTGTGTTACGTTGCAGCAAATGTAAGACCTGTCGTGCTTAGGTTCTATAAATGTGGTTTTGTCTGATTTAGAATTAATTGTAGCGTTAGAAAATAGCACTCTCACATTTAGCAATTACAGTATACTCCCGCTTAACCGGCTCCCGTTTAACCGACTCTCCGGATAAACAGAAGGACGCTGTGAAAGATAAAATATTATTTTTAAGATCATTTAAAGCATTTATAGCTTTGTCATATTATCAATCGCTGGTCAAAAATTTTGTTAAAATTTGTATTATGTTGCGGTTTGATAGATCTTAATTAAATTGAAATGTATACAACAAGTCTTTTATTTCTTATTTGTTGACCGAACTCCAGTAAAACAAGTCTCTTCGAAGTAAAATTGATCTTGAAACAAAATCCTTATCCTTCACCCGTTACATAAAAAAATTAAAAAAGAAATTAAGAAGAAATAACTTCGTATATTTAGACAATACCGAAGAGATGACATTAAGGTGCGCATAAACGAAAAAAAAAACATTTTGTGAAAACTGAATAGATTGATTGTGTAAATTTTCGTAAATCGTTAAATTAAATTAGCCAAAAAAGTTTTCTTTAATTAATATTTATATAACCTTTGTAAATTAGGCTGTTTTTTGTTTTTGGGTTTTATCGCAATATAGAAGTTATAATAATATATTTTTTTAGCTTTTTTATACACTTTTCCGGATTGACCGGCTCTCTCGCTTAAACGGCAATGAATCGGTTCCGACGAGGACGGATAAGCTGGAGTCTACTGTAGTCAGAAATGTGTATGAAATAAATAAAATCTATTTATAGTGATTCGTAGTGGCATAGTGATGCGTTAGGTGGATTTTATCAATTATGATCAGCACATTAAGTACTATTTAAGTACCTTCTTATATATCTGTACATATATTATATATTAATCTAATCTTAATCTGTGGGTGACTACCTTTTTAAATTATTTTTAAATAATTTAAAAAGTAGTCACCCACAGATTAAGATTAGATTAATATAAAATAATTTAAAATTGGACAAACTTTGTCCACCTCCCGTTACTCGCAAAATTTGCGTGATCGGGTAGTAGGTATCAGTGAAGAGGAAGGATTGGCTCTACTTGGAGCCGAGCTCTGTGGTGTAGTGGTTAGCATCCGCGCATGTCACGCGGGAGACCCGGGTTCTACTCCCGGCGGAGCCAAATCTTTTCTCTTCAAAAAATAAATTATGTACATATATTATTTCACAAAAATAAAAATCAAAGAGAAAAAAAAGTCTTCTCTTAAATGTAAGCTTCGGTTATGTTTAAATGTGGTGTAATTTAATTAAATAGGTGTGGTGTAGTTGGATTCAGACTTCAAATAGCGTAGGTAGAAAAATTGGGTTATAATTATTACCACAATCATTCTTTTTATTTTGTCAAATATTATGAAATTCGATGTCTAGGCAAGATAAAATGGATTTTGCTAATTAAGACCCACTCAAAAGACGTTACATACCTTTGACGTCAGCGTAAAAATATTATTCCTGTTTCTATTAAATTATTAAATTAAATAAAAATTCAATTTAAATATTTGTAAAAGATTAATCCAAAAGATATTTTAAGCGAACAATTTGTGATTTTATAGATTAATGTTTTCCTATAATTTTGATATTTATGGCTTAAATATTATATTAACTATTGTTTTTACAAAGTTAAAATTGATTCCTTTAAAGAACATAACATGTTTATAAAACATTAAAGTTAACAATGTTTACAAAAGAATATTTTCATGCCAATAATTTTATATTTATAGATGTTATATTATTTGAAGTATATTGAAAAAATACTATATTCATATTTACGCTTAGTACAGTACCTACACTGCCAGCAAAGCTGCTTTTTTTTTTTAATTAAATGAAATCTGAATTGCAACACTAGAAAGTATCTGTGACAAAAAAAAAAAAAAAATCTTACGTATACTATTCCAAATAGCTAAAAAAATGTAGTTTTCGCCAAATGCACTGTCCTATCGTGCTCAAATGCCATAAATTCAGTATTGTCTGATTCAGACTTTTACGGAGTGTATGCGAATTGCAGGCTCATTTTTTTTCTTCTTATCAAAGCTAATAAAATCGTTTTTATAGCAGCAATTTTAGTAAATTAAAGGATCGAAATGAGAAAAATGCATTTCAATGGTTTCTTCGCGGGCTTTATGCATAAATGCCCATACACGTTCCACATATACTTACGCCCCTCAGCTTTACGAGGCTTCTTATTGTTCTGTTGCCTTTCCATGGATAGAAAATTATTTCATGTCGTTGTTGCCACTTTAAAAAATACCTCCCCCTTCATTGTCAGAAAGATAACCGTGAAAAACACCTGATGAACTGGTTTTGAAAAAAAACTTAATAAGGTTAATAAATTGGGCACTTTAATGGTATAGATGCTATGATTTTTATTTATGACTTATTAGATTTTATATTTTTCCACTAATGAGAGAGAGTCTGTGCCTTCTTCCACACAAAGAAACTAATTTATTTGCTTTATTGAAATTTAACTTTTTTCGTTAATACTTCAATTATTTAAATAATTTGAGCCATGGGGAAGGATAGGTAAATTCAGATTGTAGAAAGATTAATTTTTAGGGACTATGCAATATTCATAGTGATTTCATATTTACCAGGAAGATTACAGGAAATAGTTTTGAAGAGAAGAAGGTCAAATGGAAGTCCTTGGAAAATGGAGTCCTTCCTTAACTATTAAACGCTGCTGTAGAAAAATAATTTCTCCTTAAGGCCTGGGTGGTTGGGGGTGGGGATGGTGAAGAGGCAACAAAAAAAGTTAATTATGCTTATCGTTATGTTAAACCTGAAAGTAAAATCTGATACAAATCTAAGTGCGAAATGCTTCGCGCGGGTCCAGCTAGTTATTAATAATTTCTTTAGCTTAATGTGCAATTTACCATATTCTTTTACGGTGACGGATGATCGTGTTAACGCAAGTAGAGGGCTACTTTTGAGTTACAGTTAGTACCACAGGTACTAAACGCCGCAATGGTAGACTATTTTTCCTAGTCGCTGTCTGTAGGTACATAATAAAATGAGAAATCACTTGAAACTTCACATGTGATTATGCAAAAAAAATTAGTCTTTTCGAGTTTTAACCATCTTCTTGCCGACATGCGATATGTGCGTAATAATCATTGGGTTAGCAAGGTATGGTTTTTCAACTATAATCTGTTACAACTTTCGATCTGTTGAATGTAATGTCATATAAATGGTCCTATTGGATCCGGAAGTATAAGAACTACCGAAGATTCAAAGCAACTTTTTTTTAAAGTCCTTTCTTCCATTTTAACCTCCCTTAAAATATTCCCTTAATTTTGCAGATCCCGATTTTACTACTATTACAAAGTCAAAACAAAAATTTGATGAAGGCACAATTTTTTTACCTTATTTCTTTTTATCCTGAACTATGAGGGATGATAAAATTAAATAAATGCTGAAATTGGAGTTAGTCATTTTGTCAACTGGAAGGCTCAACATACTACATAGTAATCAAACCCTTTTCATGACTACAATAAGAACACTTCAAACTTTTTATTTTCGATTTATATTCACTCATTATCTCTTTTTTTTATGTTTTTTTTACACGCTCACTATACTAATAAGAAATAGTCACTCATAACACATTAAATTTACATATATATTATATTTTATATAAAATGCAATGTGTTGATCAATTAACCTTCTTATGTAAAATTTGATTTGTTAAGGAATCCATTTGGTTTTCTAATTGATACCAGAGATGTAAAATCATTATTTTATTTTGAAACGCAAAGGAGAAACTAATTATTTTCGCTTATTTTTACTTTCACTTACCTATATATGAAATATATAGTAAGTGGAAGTATTGCGATCGTGAAAAATTTCGACTTCCGGTTTTCAACGGAAATACACGTTTTGGGGTCCCCTGAGTCCAATTAACCAAGTCCCGCGAAATGGTCTGTGTGTGTGTGTGTGTGTGTGTCTGTGTGTGTGTGTGTGTGTGTGTGAACAGACTAGCTCAAAAACTATAAACCGTGCGAACCTGAAATTGGGTATTCAGTGCATGTATATGCCCGCGATGTGACAGCAAAAATTTCATCAAAATTGCTCAAAGGGAGGGGGTACTTTACTTAATAACTTTTTAAGTATTTTTCGATTTTCTCAAAAACGGCTCTAACGATTTTGATTAAACTGAGTATTTGATCTATTTATATGCCCGAGATACGACTGTAAAAATTTCATCAAAATTGATCAACCGGAGGGGGTACTTTACTTAATAAATTGTGTCCTACTTTTATGTGTTGTTTTTTCATATACCCAAAAACGGCTTTAATGATTTCGATCAAACTTGGTATTTAGTATATGTATGTGCCCACGATGTGACAGTAAAATTTCATCAAAATTGATCAATTGGAGGGGGCACTTTACTGAATAAATAATGTCTCATTTTCACGTGTTTTTTTTATTTACTCAAAAACGGTTTTCACGATTTTGATCAAACTGAATATTTGATGTATTAATATGCCCGAGATATGACTGTAAAAAGTTCATCAACATTGATCAAATGGAGGGGGTACTTTACTTAATAAATTTTGTATCATTTTCACGTGTGTTGTAAGTTACTCATAAAAGGAAAAAATAAGAAATATATGTGGAAAGATTTGTGACTTTGTGAAGTGGCAATTAACAAAACACGTCAATTTCTAATCTAAGAAAGTTGGTAAGTGAAAATTGTGTGTTGCGCGCACGCACCAGATTTTTTATTTACTCAAAAACGGCTTTAACGATTTTGAAGAAACTGGGTATTTGATGTATGTATATACCAAATATGTAAAAGCCAATATTTCATCAAAATTGGTCCAACTGAGGGGGCACTTTTTTTCTTGACTTTTTTCCAATTTTTACCTTTTTTTCGATTATCTCAAAAACGGCTTTAACGATTTTTATCAAATTCGTCATGTTTAATGAAAATTAGGTTTTCTTTAATATCAGGTAAGCTTTATCATTATTAAAATGTTCTGAGGGGGCTTTTTTTTGGGGGGGGGCTTTTTTGTTTGTTTGTTTCTTTCTTATAAAGTACCTTTGTTTTTGTTTACATGGAGAAATTAACTGTCTCTCGTTACGCCTAAAAATAAGAAATTGCTAAATATGAGATGTGATAAAAATAAAGAAAACATAAAGAGGAGAAAAAAAGAAAAATATTCAGTCAACTCATAAAACTCGTTGAGCCCAAGCATGCGGAGTACGCCTTAAATGACAGACCATTGTTCATAATTAATGCCGTTCTGTTCATTTGAGAAGTGGCAATTAACAAAACGCATTAATATCTAATCTAAGTAAGTTGGTAAGTGAAAGTTGTGAGTTGCGAGCACGCACCAGATTTTTTATTAATGTAAAAAGAACAGCTGGAAAAATATATAACCATTACAAACGGTATGAATGGACAATAACCATTGAGTGAAACGCACCCTAGGGCTTCCTGGTAATCCGCAGCACGAACTAATTTTTTCTTTCACTAACCCGAAAATGTAGGCTATTACATAGTGCGAGAGGCTTAAAATTCTCGCCCTTTCCTCTTCAATTTTACACCCTAAAAATAAAAACGGAAACCTTCTTCTCCGTTAGGGGCCATAGGGGCACACGACGACATCAATTTCTTGATCGTAGGTGGAGTCGTTTTTGAGCCTTATTGGCTCGCACATTGTACACTTTGCTTTATATTATATATTGATATTGATTATAGATAAATAAACAAACTAAGTGACTCAATAAACATTTATAACAAAATATGACTAAGAAAATAAATACATATACTTAAGACTACACTAGAAAATAACTATTTGCAGACTGTGAAATCATGTTGAGGAGAAGAAAACAAAAGGCAAAAAATACATGTCTGCCTCTGTTTTTGGCCCTTTGATTTCCTCTATAAGACGCTCAGCGAATTTTTAAAAGTCACTGAAGAAAAGTATAAAAATAAATCAAGGAAAACCTGTAATATAGGATTATATTAAATTCTAAGAGTAGGTACTTACAGTGGCTCACAGTCAAAATGATGCAAACGAATATTACTTTCACTTACCTATATATGAAATATATAGTAAGTGGAAGTATTGCGATCGTGAAAATTTTCGACTTCCGGTTTTCAACGGAAATACACCTTTTGGGGTCCCCTGAGTCAAAATAACCAAGTCCCGCGAAATGGTCTGTGTGTGTGTCTGTGTGTCTGTGTGTCTGTGTGTCTGTGTGTGTGTGTGTGTGTGTGAACAAACTAGCTCAAAAACTATAAACCGTGCGAACCTGAAATTGGGTATTTAGAGTATGTATAAGCCCGCGATGTGACAGCAAAAATTTCATCAAATTTGCTCAAAGGGAGGGGGTACTTTATTTAATAACTTTTAAAGTTTTTTTCGATTTTCTCAAAAACGGCTCTAACGATTTTGATTAAACTAAGTATTTGATCTATTTATATGCCTGAAATATGACTGTAAAAATTTCATCAAAATTGATCAACCGACGGGGGGACTTTACTTAATAAATTTTGTTTCATTTTCACGTGTTTTTTTTATTTACTCAAAAACGGTTTTAACGATTTTGATCAAACTTGGTATTTGATGTATTTATATGCCAAAGATGTGATAACCAACATTTCATCACAATTGATCAACCGGAGGGGGGACTTTACTTAATAAGTTTTGTATCATTTTCACGTGTTTTTTTTATTTACTCAAAAACGGTTTTAACGATTTTGATTAAACTAAGTATTTGATCTATTTATATGCCTGAAATATGACTGTAAAAATTTCATCAAAATTGATCAACCGACGGGGGGACTTTACTTAATAAATTTTGTTTCATTTTCACGTGTTTTTTTTATTTACTCAAAAACGGTTTTAACGATTTTGATCAAACTTGGTATTTGATGTATTTATATGCCAAAGATGTGATAACCAACATTTCATCACAATTGATCAACCGGAGGGGGGACTTTACTTAATAAGTTTTGTATCATTTTCACGTGTTTTTTTTATTTACTCAAAAACGGTTTTAACGATTTTGATCAAACTTGGTATTTGATGTATTTATATGCCCGAGATATGACTGTAAAAATTTCATCAAAATTGATTTACGGGAGGGGGGACTTTACTTAATAAATTTTGTATCATTTTCACGGTTTTTTTTATTTACTCAAAAACGGCTTTAACGATTAACAAAAATAAGATGTGAATGTAGAAAAATGTGTGACTTTGGGAAATGATATTTAGCAAAACAAGTCAATTTCTAATCTAAGTAAGTTGGTAAGTGAAAGTTGTGTGTTGCGCGCACGCACCAGATTTTTTTTATTTCAAATGATAATTACTCCTTCTTTGCTAAAATTTAAAAACCAATGCACATGAGGACATAATGATTCATTGTAATCAATATATATTATAAAGCAAAGTGTACAATGCGCGTGCCGAAAAGGCTCAAAAACGACTACACGTATTATCAAGAATGTTATGTTGTCATATTGTCCTATTGCCCCTAACGATGAAGAAAGTTTCAGTTTTCATTTTAAGTGTGTAATGTTGAAGGGACAAGGGCTGTAATTTTAAGCCTCTCGCTACATGTAATTAGCCCCTCTAATAAGCCCATGCGAGTTAATGAATGAAAAAATTTAGTTCGACATTTGGAAGCCAGGAGCTAGCTAAGCGCAATTCATAAGGTTATCCTTCATTAGTTCTGTTTGTTATGGTTTTAGCTTCACCTGTTTTCTTTAAATTACACGAGATTATGTATAAATAATTATTTTTTTCTTTTTCTTTTTCAATAAGGTCATTACATCTCTGCAATGAATTGAAATTAAAAATTAACAAAACCAACTGGATTCCTAAGCGAATTAAGTTTTACAGAAGAGGAAAGAATTGGTTGAAACATTGCCTTTAATCAATATACAATATAAGAGTAAATTTACAACAAAAGAAAAATTGCTTATTAGTGTAGTGAGCGAATAAAAACTAACACTGAATAAAATAGATAATATAAATAAAAGATATAACCTAATGGACCAATACCAATATATACCAAAAATTAAGTGGTCATTTAATAGTTCTGTTCTGTTCGTACTAAGCTGAAGTTTCAGGATGGTACAATTTTTGTTTTAATCATGATTAATTTTGGTCTATTTTTCTGTACTATTACATTTTAAAGTTATTGTTTCATTCCACCTATTCCACAACTCCCTGAGCGAAGCCGGGCCCGAAAGCTAGTACATTAAATTTATATAATCAAATCAACTCAACAGCAATTATAGAAATAGAAAAAAAAATCTTCATTAAAACTCGTAGGGATTGAAGGTCACAGTGAAAAAGATGCAATGTTTACTTCCGCTTAGAAAAAAAGTGAAAGTAACAAGTATTCTTCAATTATCGGGTAAATGTGATTATTAACCTTTTAATTCCTTTTCATTCTTTCAATGAAAACAAAAATAAACAATAGGAATACAAGTAATCAGTCTAGTTCGGGGATTTGCTTAAAATGGGTGAGAACACAACTATTCGTGAACGAGAAATAGTGATTAGCAATTCTTAAATGGGCAAAACACAACGAAAAATCGCCTCTACTATCAATAGGAGTTATGCTACCGTTCAAGATATTATCGAAAGTTTTAAAAAACGAAAATAGAATAATAAGAAAAGCTAGTGTGAGTGCAAAACATTTATTTACTGGTAATGATGAACTTTGGATTTTGCGCCAAATAACAAATAATCTAAAATTAGGCACTCAAAATTGACCAAATTAGTTAAAAAACATTTAAATAAAATGGTATGTGCTGAAACCATTCGAAGGGTCCTAAGAAAAAAACAATACAACGGTAGAGTTGCATGGCAAAAACCTTATATCAGTGACAAAAATAAAAAGCTTCGAATCAATTTTGCTGAGGATTGTTTAACAAAAGACATGGATTTATGGAAAATTGTTCTGTATTCAGATGGGTCAAAATTTAATTTGTTTGGCTCTGATGGACGAGGTTTAGTCTAGAGAAAGTCAAATGAAGAGCGCCATGAAAAAAATCTTCGCCCGTCCATCAAACTTGGAGATGGTCATGTCATGGTTTGGGGGTATATTGCTGCCTCAGGGGTAGGAAATCTTCATTTTATTGAAGGAACAATGGATAGACATTTATATTGTCACATCCTGAAAGAAAAATTTTAAAGCAAGTGCAACCGAGCTTGGAATAATAAATAATTTTGCTTTATATAGTGAAAACGATCCCATGCATTCTTCTTATCTTATCTAAGAGAATTGTGTTTATACAATTGCCCCAAAACCATCAAAACACCTCCACAATCATCAGACCTAAACGTCATAGAGATTTCATGGAGTAAATTAGAAACAGCACTGAGGAAACATGAGATATCGAATAGAGAAGATCTCAAAAAGGTTCTTCAAGAAGAATTGGACAAGATAAGCCCAACTTAAACAGAAAAGCTTCTCCAATCCAACCCAATTGTTTGAAAGTGGTAATAAAAAATAAAGGCCTATCTACAAAGTGCTCAAATTCAAAATATTTTTGATTTTTTGAATGTTTTTAATTTTGCATCATTTTCACTGTGATGTGTATATGAAGTGTATATTTTTTCATGAAGTTTTAGTTTAATTTTAGGATTTGATCTCAAATAAACTTCTAAGTATTGTCAATTCTAGTCTAATGTTTGTACTTTATATTTGTAAACAAAAGTTGTTGAAAATAAATTTTGGCTTGGTATAAAATACTTTTTTTCAAAGTAAATTCTTTGCATCATTTTGACTGTGAGCCACTGTAAAGGTGCCTTTACACCTTACGAACTTTACCTTCGAACAGCCTTCACGTCGACTGTTCGGCTGTTCTGGTTACTTCATCTGTTCGCCTGGGTTCGGGGGTAGCGCTAGTGTCACTTTTGATTTGTGTTTTTGTAAGTGACAGGAATTGTTTGTGATACTAGTGTGGTTTGTGATACGTTGTAATTCGTCTCCTATTTTTTTATTTTACAGATAATATAAAATATATTGATAAAGGAGATTTTTTCTTTATCATAAGCTAGCTTGGGGTGCGTCAGCCATATTGGTTCGCTTAACGTCACGTGAAGTATAAATGGCTGTTCGCTTCACGTCGGTACGGCAAGGTTCGAAGGAGAACTTGTTCGAAGGTGATGTTCGTAAGGTGTAAAGGCACCTTAAGTTCAACAGGAGTTTAGCAACCATCATTAAGAGGTTCTAACTAGGCTACCATATCAGGTTAGGAAGGTTTTAGCCGGTTGAAAGTTATTTCAGGTTATTGTTGAGTGGGGGCGTCGACTGTCAAATCCTTGCGGATTAGGATTACAGCAGGCGTATGCAACTAAATCTATCTAGCACTCTACTTCATATTAAGATTTTTTGAAACATCATATTCATTTTATATTTGTATTACAATATAATTGAAAATGTTCTCGCGGAATTGTGAGCTAAAGAGCATAGTAGCTATTATTTTCATTAGCCATTTAACATTTGAAGTTACTCCAGCTTCTCCAGCACATATACATTCCATCCATAAAGAAAGAGTTGAAGATGGATCTTTTGTTCCGAGGGACCACAATCATATTGTTGATGGAGAACATCATTCTGAATTTGACCATGAAGCTATTATTGGTAGGCCTAGGATAAATGGACCATTTAATTTTTTTTTTTTAAATTAAAATAAAAAGTTATATTGTTCTATATAATTACAGGAAGTGTCAAAGAGGCCCAGGAATATGACCACCTTTCTCCTGAGGAGTCAAAGAGGAGGCTCAGAATTTTACTTGGAAAAATGGACTTAAACAAAGATGAACATATTGACCGAAATGAATTAAGGGCTTGGATATTAAGATCCTTTAAGTGGGTGTTATAAACTATCACAGTAAAATTGGTTAGATTAATATTAGCAGACCAGATAATGGAATTATATAGTTGAAAGTAAAATTATGTGCCTTTGAACCAGACTAACTGAACTCACACTATGCCACGTTGTATGTAATTAACTCATTTATAGGTATTTCCTTTTGAATAAACCTTATTTAGTTAGGACAGGACTTTTTTTTTTGGCTTTAAAACTTAAAAAATACAAAAGGTGATTTTGTAACAGACTTTTTGTTATTGAGTTGTTATAGCATAATGTAGCATCAAATTCCACATAAAATGTTGTTATAACTTGAAAAATTGTAATATTTAGACTTTTATTCATCTGGTTTTGAGGTACAGAATTGTTTATATGTTTAAAATTTCTGTTTCACTCATTTTTAATATGAACAAGTGTGCCATCATTTATTCTCACGATTGATTTTTTGTCTATTACCTTTTCATCATTTGACATTGTTTAATTTTTGATATCCTGGAGACAATTAGAATATACTATCATAATAATATATCACAACTAGAAACTTATGAAGTAGGACAATATTTTTACTTTAGAACATTTGTTTAAGGGTCTGGCCACACATGTCCGCACCGCAGCACTAATATAGGTTATGTTCAGAATATTTTTAATTTAACTTACATATTACCTTTAGTTATGCCTAAAGTGGCCTGTGTCTGACATGAGTGGCCTGACCTTAAGGCATAACTAAAGGTAATATGAAAGTTAAATTAAAAATATTCTGAACATACACTATATTAGTGATGCGGTGCGGACATGTGTGGCCAGACCCTAATCCATTGTCTTGACTTATGGAAGATAATAGAATATTATTAGAATTCAATTCATTCAGTTTTATTTAGTGGTATAATCGCTGCTATTAATATGTAACTGAAATCCCAACTGATCATTTTGAGTTATATTTTAAAAATAGTAAATATAATATGGTTATATAATAACAAGAAAAAACAAAAAAAATAATTTGTTTGATATAAATTTATTTATTTGATTCCTATTTACTATGAAATGTTCATTTTTATTGATTTAATTAAATTGTGACAGGAAACATAATTTCCAATATAAATTAATTTGATATGTTTCAGTTGTTTATGTAATTTAGATAGTTGCATGTTGGATTTAACAGAATATTTATTCATAAAATTATTTCAATTAATAAAATTATTAATTGAAAATGAATATGTTTAAATTCTTTATTTTTTATTATGAATTTTCATGATCGAATGTTCGTTTTAAAAAGGGTTACTGGGTTTTAGTGACGTGACCTTCAGCTACTTAGCTTACTTGCCTATTACAAAAGAAAAAAAAAATTTCTTTTTCTTAATTTTGGTTGGAAGATTTTTATATTATAAGTAATGATTAATTAGCAATATACTTCTTTTAGTCACAACAACTGTTTATTTTTTTTATATCATATTATTGTTAACATTGCGGGGCTGTGTCCTCATTCTCAAAACATAAATAATTTCTCAATTGTAAGATTGATAATCTTTTAATAAATGATATAATACTATATCAATCGTGTTTTATGAGTAAACTGAATATTTTTCTTTTTTTCTCCTCTATACGTTTACATGATTTTATCATATCTCATATTTAGCCATTTCTTATTTTTAGGCGTAACGAGAGACAGTTAATTTCTCCATATAAACAAAAACAAAGGTACTTTATAAGAAACAAAAAAACAAACGAAAAAGACCCTTTCCCCCATTTAAGCCCCCTTAGAACATTTTAATAATGATAAAGCTTACCTTATATTAAAAAACACCTAATTTTCATTAAACATGACGATTTTGATGAAAATCGTTAAAGCCGTTTTTGAGATAATCGAAAAAAAAGTTATGAAATAAAGTGCCCCCTCCGTTTGACCAATTTTGATGAAATTTTTACAGTCATATCTCGGGCATATAAATACATCAAATACCAAGTTTGATCAAAATCGTTAAAACCGTTTTTGAGTAAATAAAAAAAACACGTGAAAATGATACAAAACTTATTAAGTAAAGTCCCCCCTCCGGTTGATCAATTGTGATGAAATGTTGGTTATCACATCTTTGGCATATAAATACATCAAATACCAAGTTTGATCAAAATCGTTAAAACCGTTTTTGAGTAAATAAAAAAAACACGTGAAAATGAAACAAAATTTATTAAGTAAAGTCCCCCCGTCGGTTGATCAATTTTGATGAAATTTTTACAGTCATATTTCAGGCATATAAATAGATCAAATACTTAGTTTAATCAAAATCGTTAGAGCCGTTTTTGAGAAAATCGAAAAAAACTTTAAAAGTTATTAAATAAAGTACCCCCTCCCTTTGAGCAAATTTGATGAAATTTTTGCTGTCACATCGCGGGCTTATACATACTCTAAATACCCAATTTCAGGTTCGCACGGTTTATAGTTTTTGAGCTAGTTTGTTCACACACACACACACACACGCACACACACACACACACACACAGACCATTTCGTGGGACTTGGTTATTTGGACTCAGGGGACCCCAAAACGTGTATTTCCGTTGAAAACCGGAAGTCGAAATTTTTCACGATCGCAATACTTCCCCTTACTATATATTTCATATATAGGTAAGTGAAAGTAAAAAAGGTTAAAATCATGGCTCTAAGGGTAGAAGCTAACTAACTATCGGTGATGGCTGTTGGAAAGACCAAAAATAGGGGGATAGGCGCAGTGTTCATTAAAGGTGTACTGCACATGCGTGGGTTCAACATGGTTAATGAGTTGTCAGAATATTTTTGTTTTTTCTCAGGTATATTTTTATTCAATTGTTTTCATATTATTATTTTCCCACATTTTTATTTTTAGGCATAATGTGAGACAGTTAATTTCTCCATATAAACAAAATCAAAGGTAATTTAGAAGAAAACGAAAAAATTTCCTTCGCCATTTAAGCCCTCTCAGAACATTTCTATGATGATAAAACCTCTCTGATATTAGAGAATACTTGATTATCATTAACATGAGGAGTTTAATCAAAATCGTTTATGCCGTTTTTGATTAAATTGCAAAAAACATAAAAATGAGACAAAATCTATTAAATGAAGTGCCCCCTCCATTTAATCAATTATGATGAAATGTTTGCTGTCACATACAAACATCAAATACCCGATTTCAGGTTCGTACGGTTTATAGTTTTTGAGCTAGTCTGTTCACAAACAAACCATTTCATAGGACTTGGTTATTTGGACTCAGGGGACCCCAAAACATGTATTTCTGTTGAAAACTGGAAGTAAAAATTTGTCATGTTGGCAGTACTTTTCATTACTTTATATTTCATATGTAGGCAAATGTAAGTAAAAAATTAAAATTAATGGTAATGTATATCATTAGTTTAAATTAGATTCTTAAGCTGTAATTGCTTATTTTTATTTTAAAGATAATGATCATTGTTATTTTGATAATGCTCCATATTGTAACAATTATAGGATGTTAACAGAAGAGGAATCCGCCGATAGGTTTGAAGATGCTGATCAAAACAGTGATGGGAAAGTTACATGGGAAGAGTATAAAGAAGATACTTATGGGTCAGATGAAGATTTAGAAGGAGAAGGGGACGTGGACACAGTAATTTATTTTAATATATGTATTTATTACTCTGTTAGGAATATATATTTTTTTTATGAGAAGAAAATTATCCATATATATTTTTTTTATTCAGAATGATAAACATAATTGTAAATATGTAGTACTAGCTAACCCGTGCGAAGCATTCGCACAGTAACCTACTTAAATCCAATTTAATTAAAGTATACTCCGTATATTGTTAACTCGCAATTGAGTGAGGCGAAATGAGTGATTTGTATATTTTTCCGGTGTAGCGGTTAAGGAAAGCTTTAAAATGATGCCTCATTCTTCAAATTTTATGAAGTAACAAGGAAGTTTTGGCATACCGACAAAAAAAAAAGGCCTTGAGAAATAATATATGTGATACTGGTGTTTAACCATAAAAATTCTCTGTTTTATTTTAATATACGTTCCTTGTGATTAAAATTATAATACACAGGATTTTTTCTTGTTTGTCAGGTATAATAGGAAGTATCCTAAACTCTACTTATAAACTGAAAAATACAGGAAGTCCTGCATTTTTTAATTACTAATAAAATAATACCATAAGTGGATCATTTGAAATATATTCCTGAATAAATTATCATTAATTTGTGCCAATTTTACAGATGCTGAAACAAGACAAAATAATGTTTGAAGCTGCAGATGTTAATAAAGATGGGTTCTTGGATAAACAGGAATTTGTCTCATTTTCTCACCCTGAAGAAGCTCCTGAAATGCTTCCTCATATTCTACGAAATACTCTAGATGAGAAAGATACCAACCATGATGGTATGATTGATTTCCAAGAATTTGTTGGAGATAAGGGTAAGATATCTTTATATTTTTTCACAATGATCAATCCATTAAAGCAATTATATAGCCTAATATCTCAAGTAACATAAACATTGATTTGTTATTGAGTTATTGATTTTTGATATAATGTACTTTCTTTCTTGTTAAATATATTTCAGATAATGCTCTAGTACCTTGAGTTCAATTTAATAAATATTAACTTTTATGCTGTATATAATTATTACTGAAGTCATGTCTTTTCTAGGTAGAGATCATGACAAAGAATGGTTAATTTCAGAGAAAGATAAGTTTGATAATGATTTTGACAAGGACAAAGATGGAAAATTGAATCCTAATGAAATCTTATCGTGGGTTGTTCCTAGTAATGAGTAAGTCGATTAATTTATTGG
This sequence comes from Aelia acuminata, assembly GCA_911387785.2. Lineage (NCBI taxonomy): Eukaryota > Metazoa > Arthropoda > Insecta > Hemiptera > Pentatomidae > Aelia > Aelia acuminata. The sequence continues at coordinate 74,768,875 of OU426978.1, read as the reverse complement.
CTTTAATGTATTTATTATATTATTGTTTAATTTGACTTCTTTAGTGAAATAGCCCAAGAGGAAGTTACACATCTATTTGCTTCTGCTGATGAAGATCATGACAATTTACTTTCTTTTGAAGAAGTAATTGAAAACCATGATATATTTGTTGGGAGTGAAGTCACAGACTATGGAGAGCATCTTCATAACATTGAGGATTTCAAAGACGAGCTGTAATGTCTTAATGAAGAAAAACACTTTTTTGAAGTGACAGGTATAGAAACCGTGATATTTTATCTTCCTAATTTTGAACCAAAGGGTTGCTACTGTTGCCAACTACTTACCTAATGCATATTAATAACTTTTCAACTGAAATATTACCTGGTTTCTTCATTGCTATATAACCATAGCATAGATCCATGAAAATTTGGGATGAGCGATGGTATATATATTCAGTGAATACAAAGTCATGATATGAATCACTTGTCAAAAATTGCTAACAAATATACATTTTGAGTGAATATAAATTAAAAAATTCAATCAAAGTAATCTATCACGCATTTCTCCCCTCTCTCAGTGCAATATAGCTCGACAACATAAGAAGTTTACCTGAGGGTAGACCTTAAAAAAGCCATGCCTACTTCTGCTTTGGCGCTAAATTTGAATTGTGTCAGGTTATCAATGATGAAAAAAAGTTGGAGAGGACAGACATTGAAATCAATATAAAGATAGTACTATATTTTATGTGATAATTATCAATTGCAATATAAAATTAAACAGATATCCAATGAATGCACTTTTAAATACAGTAGAACCTCCATTATCTGGGGTAATGATGGGTATGGGGGTCCACGGATAATCGAAAACCCCGGATAATCTATGACCTATGACCTATTTTTTTAAAAGATATATATATATTTCTTTTAAAAAAATAGGTCATACTGCCTATACCTATACATTGTTCTATATCATATGAAACAGCATGGAATGCGCTGTTAAACGACACCAATCTCATAGCCCTAGTCAAATTTGGTTAACATCTACATTTATTGTTAATCATAAAAAGCTAGATTTATTGAATTTTATCACTAGTTTTCAATTTTTTTAGTAATGGAGAAATTTTCATCCCACTTTTATATTTTGTTGTATGAATAGATATACTACTACCTATTTTTTTTACAAAATTTTAAAAGATGCCCTTTTTGAGAAAATTGAAATTAAAATTTTAAACTTGGATTTAAGAAAATTTCGTTAGCACCAACCTATAAATTGCTGTGTATCATATGAAATGGCATGAAATTCGCTGTTAAAAGACACCAGTCTCATAGTCCTAGTCAAATTTGGAAAACATCTGCAGTTATTTTTAATCATAAAATGCCAGATTTATGAAATTTTATAACTATTTTTTAATTTTTTTAGTAATGAAGAAATTTCCATCCCACTTTTATATTTTGCGGTATGAATAGATATACAGTAAACTCTCGATTATCCGCTGGCGGATTATCCGCGGTCATTCTAGAATTTTTTATTCTTGCGGTAGATGAGTTAAATGTTACGACGAAAAAAAGTTCATTAAACAAGCAATTTCTATTAATTTACATTTCTACAATCGCGTATACACTTTTTTCCCATGAGGTGAAACATGAACAAGCCTCTAACTGAGACAAATAAAAATTCAGTTTCCCCCACAAAAACAGAAATTGCTTGTGTAATAATTAATTATTTAACTAAGAGGGGTTACCTCACTATTCAAATCATTTTATAATTAGAAAAAAGTTCGTTTACTCATGTGTACCCGCCGTATAAAACCCGAAAAGTGTGTGAGTCACCACTCTCAGAACAGACTGTTTGTTTACTAAAGTGTCCCAGCCAATAAGTGTAATACCTGAAGACTGAAAGAGTCATAAATCTCAGAACTCCCTTCCCATCCCACTTTTTCCTTTTATCATTTCATTTTCTCGTTCAAATCAGTTTTGTCAACCTGGCCTTAGCAGTTACATAGCTTGTTTGAGATTTTATTTGACAATGAGTGATAAAACTTTATAAATTACATAACTATTTATATGTATGTATGTATGTAATATCTATAAATCAACATTTTGCTTTGATTTGAATTGTTTTGTTGACCTTTTGAAAATTTTGCGGATTATCTGTGGAATTGGTTTATCCGCAGTTGCCGTGCCACCCAATACCACGGATAATCGGGATTCTGCTGTAATACTACCTATTTTTCAAAAAAATATAAAATTTTTAAAAAATGCTTTTTTTGAGAAAATTGAAATTAAAATTTTACATTTAGTTTTAAGAAAATTTCTTTTGTTGTATATCATATGAAACGGCATGGAATGCGCTGTTAAAAGACACTAATCTCATATCTCACATCTCTCATCTAGTCAAATTGTTCTAGTAGATACAAGTAGTATACAAATACCAAATTTCAAGAAAATCTGTAATGGTGAGACTCAAGCCTGTGTTGAATTGACTTGGAATAGCCCTACTATCAATTCTTAAATTAATAAAAAAAAATTGTAATAATGAATATTTGATTTTTATTAACTCAAATGAAAAATTGAAATGTAAAATAAAATTAAAAGATTTATTTACTAACATGCTTCAAATTAGAAATTACAAATTTCTCCTCGAACATTCTTTCTACAATTCAATTTGTAGTGCACTGAAGGTACTTAAAGTAGGACATTCCTTCTTCGACATTTAAAAGTCATGGATTTTTCTCCTTATAAAAGATTCTATAAATTAACTAGCAGACCCGGCCACGCGTTGCTGTGGCTCAGTAGTTATATCCTAATATTTTTAAACAAATACAGTAATACCAATATTCATTGATAAAGATGAAAACCTTTCAGCTAATCAAAATCCAACGTGATTGAGAATAGAGCATTACACCATTTATAAGTATTTGGTAAAGAATATAGGAAAGTTAAAGTTTTTATTTTTTACATCTCATACTTCAATGTAGTTACATCTCATACTTCAATGAAGTTTGATTAAAAAGGAGCTGGTTGTGTTTACGACTCACAGAGCTGCCAACACTATTGCCCTTTTTTTATGGATCGGTATAAACTAACTCGAAATGGCTATATTTTTCCACTAATTTTAAAAGGGATGACTGAAGTAAGTTTTGGTAACCTCAGCCATTGATCTATTGATTATTGGCCTAACACTACTTCAACTTGGTATTGTTAGTTTAACAACGGGTTTAATTTTGCTCAGGGTCATGCCAATCTTGGTTAACGCGTCATATATGTCCTTTTGATAGGCGTTTTTCTCAATTTCTTTGAGACCTCGATTTCCCAACCCTTCGGCAAATAAGTGTTCGGTAGGAGGGTGGTGTGTTGAAGCTTTTAATTTAGCAATATATTTGAGTGATAATAAATCTCTTCTTAAAGAGGTTTTTACATAATACAGTTAAGAATTTTTATTTATTCAAGTACTAATTTGTTCAAATGTTTTGGGTTAACCTGTTTTTTTTTTTTTAACACAAACCAAAGATTTGATGGTTTCCACACACGTGAGCAGGCGATACCCATTTCCCACGTGAGTTATGCCATTGCCCAAGGGAAAAACACGGATTTTCAAAGTCCAAGTGGACATTGTTTGCCCTTGGGATTTGTTTATGGTCATGGCAAAAGCCAAACGAATAGGATATTGAAGCCTTTTAAATTTTATTGAAAATTCTGTCGGTTCCAGGGGAATAGGTGGCAACAGGGCGATATCTCCTGTAAACCTTCCAGGCAACATTTTTCCTTCAATAACATTTCCTGTGATCCTTTTAATGACCAACGTGTACCGTTGCACAATTGAGGTGGATTCAAGTTACGAAGAAGAATGATCGGTGAGCCAATCTTCAACTGGAGATTGTATGGGTGTATATCCAGGGAATTAAAAAATTCAGATGGGAAATTTACGGCTTCGTTTACATCTAGAACATTGTCAATTGATTTTGGAAGTTTATTTCATCGAAATAGTTAGTTTCAATATCCGGTTCGTTTACTAATGAATGGCTTACACCTAGGCTTACGCACATTATAGCCAGCTTTCTTTAGGGTTCTTCTAATCGTTTGTCCAGATACCCCAATCTTGTAATTTTCGTACACCATATCTGCTAAATTTAGAGCACTTGTGTGTGGTTCTTCGGCCAAAGTCCTTATGATAGCCCTCTTGTGGTGAGCTTGGAGTATGGGGGGCAGCCAGAGCGGTATCTACTTTCCGTTGTACCCAGTTTTTCATACCGTTTTAGAACATACCATACCGTATTATAGCCCCTGTTGACGATTTGTCCTATTTACCTGTATGAGTTGTATGAGTTTCCTCAAATTTACAATTTGGTCGGGAATCGGTGTTGGAACCTCCATTTTTTATCACACTCTTAACTGTTTGGGCCCAAATTAACACTGGCAAGTTAGGATTAGCCGGAGGATGAATGGGATAATGTGCAAACTGTATACATATCAGTATCTTGGCTAATTCCACTGTGTGCAGACTTTTGACATTTTATGTAATTTTCCTCATAAATTATAAGTTAAATAAATTATATTAAATGTAATTGTTGGTCATTAAAATAGATTAAATTATGTAAAAAATATGTGAGTTTCGTTGCCCATATCTGGCTCATAAGGTATCTTTAGGTAAAATAAAAAAAAAGCTTGAGGGTGTGCAGAGACTTTTGTTAGTAAGTGTAATTACAACTCTGCTGAACAGGAAGTAACAGCCTCTATTCAAAGGAGGAATTACAAATCTTCACTGACATTTTTTAAATTTTACATTTTAGATCTCGGGATAAAAATGATAAAAAAAAAACAAAAAACACTGTATTTAAATAATAATAACAAAACGAATAATGAAAATAAAGAAACTTCTGTTAAATAGATCAACTGAAAATATAATATTAAAGTCTTAATTATGCAGTTCTTAAGCAAATCACAAAGTATCCCACAACACCTAATCAAAACGCACTCTTTTTGTGAGGGAGTTTTTATGACTGGTTACCCGCAGTGTAGCCAGCTTACTAATTTTCACTAATTTTTGGCAACACTGACTCCCCAAGTCAGGTTTCTATTAGGTTACACCTATGACAGTAGGTGCTGTTACAACATTTATAGAGTATTATTTCAAATAATAGCCTAATTTAAATTATTAAAATGTATTTACTTTACTAAAAGTTGATATCAGGGTGGGCCACAGCAAAGCGTTTCAGTGCTTAGCTAGTAATCTAATTTAAGTACAAATAAAAAAGGAAAAGGAAGAAAAAGTACCTACACATTTGAGAATTTATTGTAACCTTTTCTTGATTTATTTATTCTTTAATGAAAATTAACAATAAATACAAATTTGTATTACTATTTGTCTGTGGAAAATAATAATATAGGAACAAATAACTGCACTCACATAACGCAATAAAAAATTATAATAATGATAACCTGTATTACAATAGCATGCTTATAAACAAAAACATTATGAAATCGACATATGAAGCCATGTTAATAAATCGAAACATGACCTACTGTATTTGCAATAATTCGCTATATAAGAATTATTTTAATCACTAATCAAGTTAAAAACTATCCGGTCCGTTAAGTTGGCCAAAACTATATACATTGAGCCAAATTTCATTAAAATCGGTTGAGTAGTTTCTGAGAAATAGAGAGACAAACATTGGGACACGAGATTTTTATATATATAAGGATATTAATATTTTTGCCTTTTCTCTTATTTGTTGGTGTGGTAAATTTAATTTTTCACCCTCCTTCAACATTTTTTGACCTTTTCCTATTTTAATCACATTAAGTTTTTGAAAAGTGCTAATATCACATCTAAAACATTGCAATCGAGACATAGATAGTTGGGCATATGGGAAACAATTTCTCTAGCTTGCCTTCTGATCACTTAAGTTGATTTTCCTGGCACTTTCTTTTTAGGAGTCTCGTAAGTGTATGAAAGTGGTGACATTTCTGCTGTTTAGGTCACAAAAATCGAACTAAAAGACACATTAATAGCAGACATTTTGAAATAAAAACCAAGCATTGACAAAGGTAAGGTAGAACTTATTTAAACAGACATCAACTATTATAGAAACTGGCCACCAAAATGTCGTCACAATCGGCACATGCGATTTCCAGGTAAATTATATATGTTGTCGAGCTATACTTAACCAATGTTTCTTCATTAATTCATTGGCGGATGTAGCTTATGCACACTGTTTTATGAACTTTACAGCAGTATCCTATAATGTCACTCAAGAAATTAATGTTCATAAATTTAAAAAAAGTGTTTTGTATACCATTTTTCTACTGAATGTTTAAAGGCTCTTTATTATTTGACTCTAAAAATCCTTAGTTATATGGTAACATTATACTTTTAAAAAATGATTTTTATTTGCCTTTCATAAAAATATTTGTTGTGCTACTCATTCATATGTTATATGTGTTAAAAATTTTTATTTGATAGTCATTAATTGTAATTATTGAGGTTATTCAAAGAAGTTGGAAATAACCTCCTATGCAACATTGCTTCTAGGCATGGCTGTGAGGCCCTGATCTCAATTTAAAAGAACCATTTTGAAGTATGTTTCTTTGCCTCTGAAGAGTGAGGGTAGAGTTGAAACTGGGATATAATAAACCTTTTTAATTGGAAAGGTCACATAACCTCCCATGCCCAGAAGTAGCAAAGTGATAGCTTTACTGATTTGACTAAATCATGTATTTTATTCTATACTAGTCATCATACATTGTAATGTAAACAATAAAAAAAAAAAAAATTATATTTTTTGCTGAAATGATTTTAGAACAAGCTAAATTATACTTATATTAATATTAGTTTATAGATAAAGTTTCAAAGTAGACCAGTTTTGAAGGCCATTGTTGAAAGTAGGAGCAAATTTTTCCCTTCTAGGGGAGCCATTTTCAAGTTAAAATGTTCTTTTAATCTTGTGATTAAAAATTTTCTTTCTAAATTTTAAATAATGTATCAGTGTACATTTATGAAGCAGTTGGGAATCTGCATCATTATAAGTGGTGTTGACCCACTTTAACATATGTGTAACGCATTAACAGAAAATTTCATTATTAAAAATATGAGTACATTGTGAATAGAACTGATTAAAGTTAAGTTATATCTTCATTATTGTGATTACTGTTAGGATTAATTTAATTATATTGTTCTTTTTTGTTTTACATACATATATTAGTCATGATTTCTTCTTTTGTGTCACTACTTACCACTGATTGTATGAGTAGTCCACTTCCAAAATGGGAGATAAATCCTGATTCTTAAACTCCTTGCAAAATTTGTCATGGATGCAATAAATTACTGAGGTGTCATTCAGCCTTTTTAGTTTGTTGAACATTTTGTTTTGCAGAATGAGTTAGGTTTTTACTGAATGTTCATTATATCCATATTAAAAATAGAACTTAAGAATAAATAATAATAATAATAAGGACTTATCCTATTTTGTAAGTAGACACCTTACTATTTAAGGTGCCATTAAATTTTCAATTATATTACTGCTAATACTTTTATTCGAAATGCAATTGTTTTTTCTACTAAATTAAAATTAAAGCCTTTGTTGGAAGGAGTTAATTCCTTTACCAAACAAAATTACCTTTTATTAATGTATTCATGGTATCTGGTTTCATTTTAGAAAACTAAAAATGTCAAGATCTTAAATTTAAATGAATTTTAGATAAAGTAATGTCTGAGTTTGATTATTTTAAAAAGGAGTTAACTCATTAAATTCTGAAGTGAGTTAAAACTTTCTTCCACCAAAGGCTTCAATTATCAACTGTAAATATATTAGGATAGTTTATATGAACATTAATGTAATAAATATGGATCTAAGCGACTGATTTTTAAAAAAAAATATTTATTGTTTTAGTTTAATTTATGACCACCACCAATCCTAAAGCCTCGATGCACCAGGCTAGTTTACTTTCTGCTGGTTGGCAAGTAGACTAATGGGAAAGTTATTTCTCTACTCAATCTTACAACCAAGGTCTGACAGTTTAATTTAGACACTACCCAAACTTTTTTATCCAGCGGCCAAATAAAGAGCTAGATACTAACCCATGCTGCAAAATGTCACTCGTTGGCAGACAAAAACTAGTTTATTAAGGCTTACTCTAACCTTATGGAATCAATCAGGAAAAGAAAGTACTATAATCCTGCATTTCAAGACAGCTAGGACCCAAGTAATTAAAAAATATTTAAATTTTATTATACTTGTATTTGTATTATAAATTTAGATGCATATTTTTTATTTGTGTAGAACTAATATTTTTTCATGTGATACATATTATTTATTGTTAAAGTTAAAAAAAATGGGGAAAAAAAGGTAATCAATATCCTCAACAATTTTTTTTTTTTCATCAGTGAAAAATAAATCAGCCTCCCTTTTTTTTTCTTTCTTTTATTATGAAAATCATTTAACCAAGATACAAAACATTTTAAAATTTATTTTTCATGATATTTTTGAAACACTAATGACTTATTGTGAATTTTCAAAGTTTACATCTGAACCGTGCATATTCAGCAGTTCAGATGTAAACTTTGAAACTTCACAATAAGTCATTAGTGTTTCAAGAATATCATGAAAAATAAATTTACAACAAATTTTAAAATGTTCAGTTTGTATAATCTTGGTTAAATGATTTTCATAATAAAAGAAAGGAAAAAAAGTAGGGCTGATTTATTTTTCACTGAAACAAAAAGATTTGTTGAGGATATTGATTAACATTTTTCTCCATTTTTTTTTAACTTTAACAAACAATAAATAATGTGTAACAAATGAAAAAATATTAGTTCTATAAATAAAAAATATGCACCTAAATTTATAATACAAATACAAGTGTAATAAAATTTAAATATCTATTAATTATCGGAGTCCTAGCTGTCTTGAAAAAAAAAAAAAAAGATTATAGATTACTTTCTTTTTTAGATTTATTCCATAAGGTTGTTTAAGAATAATAATTAAATTTCATTGCTTAAGGTTCGTGAAAGCTTATATAAACTAGTTTTGTCTGTCAACTAGTGACGTTATGCAGCATGGGTTAGTATCTAGCTTATTTATTTGGCCGCTGGATAAAAAAGTTTGGATACTGTATAAATTAAACTGTCAGACCTTGGTTGTAAAATTTACTAAAGTTTATTGTACCATTTTAATGTTGTGTTTATGATCTATGGAAACAAATTATCACGATTTAGTACAGGTAATATTAGGCTTAAGCCTCGATTACACCAGGTTAGTTTACTATCTGCTTGCAAAGTAGCCCAGTATCGTCATGTTCCCTAGCACTAGCAGGTAGTAAAGGTGAAAGCTTTATACAAGCTAAGCTTGATACAAGTTTATTCGCTGGCTAGTGGGAGTTAGCTAGTGAATTAACTGCGAGAAACACACTGCTTCCCGTTGAGTCTACAAACTTTCAATTTGTTAGTTGGAAAGTGAGCGAGTAGGTTTTGTGTGTCATCATTACCGTCTAACTAGTCTACTTGCCAACTAGCAGAAAGTAAACTAGCGAAGTGCATTGAGTAATAATGAATCGATACCTATGCAAGAAACCTTGAAATAGATATTATACCTCAATATCGATGTTATTAATCGATATCAATATCGACCTCAATATAGTTATTTATTATTAGGCAACATGGTTCTCATAAAAATGGTTAATCCAATAACTATACCAATATGGATAATCCGAAGAGAAACTTATACATGATTAGCTCCTGTCCAATAGAGAGGAGCTTTAAGTGAAGCATCTATGGAAAAGAAATACACGGCAGTCGTGAACGTGTTAATTCCATATAGACAGTAGCATCCGCCGCAGGCCCCACTACCAAGGGGAGCCCTATTTCATGAATTGTAACCCCCTCTCCTGGTTACCCTTGATGGCTGGATGACCCACCCACGGTCCATCTCTTCTCAAAATGGGGCTCCTAGTGTGGTGGACCACTCAAGTACATCTGATTGGCCCCAACTGGTCTAGGTACGCCACTAATTATAGAAACAAAAATCTAATCAAATGGAAGCTAAAAATTACACTTTTTTAATAGGAAATAACTATCGATTACACTATTTTCATACTTTTTTTAATTTAATGGCATTTTAAATTTCTTTAACATAGGAAATAACTAGATCAGTTAACTAATTATTTTTTTTAATAAGTTAACTAGCTTTGCAGGGAGAGCTGATTTACTTTAGCAACATCCCAATAGTAATGGGAAAAGTCAGAAACAACCGTTTCATAGGTAAAAATAAAAATTTATTTTTCTTCCACTTACAAGGTTTTGTATAATCAAAATATAAACCATTGTTCTCTATGGTTTGATGCCATCTGTGGAATTCCTTGATGGTACCACTCTTAGAGTTTTGAATTGAAGAACTCACGAACCCCATTTTCAATTTAAGTTGTTGAATGTTTTTCCACGAAGGAAATGAGCCATTGATCTGAACAGGTGGTAGTCTGATGGTGCTAGGTCTGGACTAAATGGACTATATTCCATCCAAATTTGAGCTAGTTTTTCTTTTGTAAGGCGAGAGGTGTGGGGTCTGGCATTATCTTGTTGGAACAACACTTGCTTCCTGTTGACTAAACCTGGGTACCGTTGACCCAAAACATCGTACATTCTTTGCAGTTATTCTGAATAGAGCTCTGAATTTATAGAATGGCCTCCAGGTATGAACTCATGGTGTATGACTCCTCCGTAGGTCCAAAATACATAGAGCATCATCTTTTTTTCGAACTGCCCTTGCTTGACACAGGGTTGAGCTACCTGACCATGGTCAAACCTCTTGGCATGCATGTTTCATTTTTCCTAACTCTCGCAGGTGTCGAGTCACAGTAGATTGTGAGTGGCCAAGCTGACAACCCACGTGTGCTTTAAGTAGGATCGGCTTCAATAGCAGTGCGCAGAGTGTTCTGTTTGACTACTGTAACATGCCCTGATCCTGATTTCCTTTCAAGGCTCAAATCACCTTCATTAAATTTTTGGAACCACCGTCCTTTCATTCAAAGAGCCTTCATCCTCAAATTCAACCACTAAACGAGTGGCTTCACCAGCCGGAAACTTCCGTTTCCAATAATGAAGCAAAATTACTAGAATTATGTATTTTACTGTCATTGTGAACATAGGAAACATAGTACTGACTTCGGACCTCTGATAGAGGGCATGATGTTTACCAAATGATTCAGACGGGATCAAACATGAACTTCTTATCACAATTCTTAGCTCCCTAATGAAGAGAGGAATTACGATGCAAAGTTCAAAAGCAAAGAAAATAATTGGTATCCATTTCCAACTATATCATTCACAAGACTTTTTACAAGGAAATCAGTCATTTGAAAAATCTGACATGTAAATTTTATTTTTATTTTGGGACTCCTGACTTGATAAAACGTATAATTCAAGAGATCATATTTCTAATTTTAAGTCCTCATGAAGGATATGTAATGGCAGAAATGATTAAAAGTAAAAAAGGGAATCTTAAAGCCCAAAAATAAAACTTGTTATTTAGTTTATCAGTAAATTTGAATATTTGGACATGGATATCAAATGACAAATATTAAATTAAAGTTTAGTGTTATTCTCTATTTATTTCTATCTGTTAATGAATTTTATATATAGCAAAATATTTCTGAATGACACAATAATTAAATACTACGGATAAAGCAAGATGATGTGGTAATGTACTGATTAAGTAATAACCATTGCTTGCAGTCTTTATTTAAAATTATCATTTCATTACATAACTAGAATAAAGTAAAATTTAGCTTATAAAATTATCACATCACATTATTTTATATTACAATGCTGATCGAGATCGCAGAAAAGTCGAAGAAAGATTTCTCTTATACACCATAGGAAAATACTGTACTCGACCAGTGCTCCAACACTGAAATAAAAGATAAAATTATTAAAATCAAATTAACTAAGGTTAAAAATACTACCATTGTATGTTCCCTTTTCAAGACTTAATCTTTGGCAGTTTTATGTAAGGCCTTACAAGTAAACCTCTCGCAAAAATATTTGAAGTCCTACTGTGAAGTAAAAGTGGAATGAGATAGATGAGTTGTTCAGGACTAGCGACAGGAGTTAGGGCTTTCGTCTACTCGGCGTTCAGATATTAGCACATATTCTGTCCCTATCTTCCTGGAGCTTAAGGATGGCGACAGAGGAATCGGCAGGGTCAAAGGAGAGGTAAATCTGGATGTTATCGGCATACATATGATATTTAAAGTGATGGATGGAGGATGGAAGGTCATTGATATAGATAGAAAAATGGGTGTGGGATAAAGAGGAACCCTCAGGTATGCCTTTAGACAATGGCAGAGGCTTTGACGGAGGTTTGTTGGGGATTACAACATATTGGGAGCGACTGGTGAGGAAAGATTGGAATCAGAGAAGGGCATTAGAAGACATCTGGAAGTTTTTAAGTTTGCTGAGAAGGATATTGTGGTCCACTGAGTCAAAGGCTTTGGTGAAGTCGAGGAGAATAAGGATGGTGAGTTATTTTTTGTCTATAGCTGTGTGAAAGTCATGGGAAATTTCAATGAGGGCGGAATGAGTGGAATGATCAGGCCTGAAACCAGACTGAAGATGGTTCAGAAGATATTGTGCTTTGCTCAAGATATTGTGATAGTTGGATTGGGAGTTTTTTTCAATGGGGGTACAAGAGCAGTTTTCCAGGTACTGGGGAAAGTGGCACTTTGCAGGGAAAAGTTGTAGATATGATAAAGGATAGGGAGAAATGAAAGGAAGTGAAGCTTTAATCAATTTGACTGGAATGTTATCTGGTCCGAAATCACTTGTTCGGAATTTACGAATGGATTTGAGCAGGTTGTCAGGGGTAATATGGGAAAAAGGGGTTAAAGGGAGAAGGAACAAGAACCGGCGTTGGTGCTTGGAGAGGATGGGAGGTGTTGGAGACAAAGTGAGAGTTAAGTGCATCGGCTGAAATAGGAATGATTGGTTTTGAGTGTGCTTACCTAAGGACAGTTTACAGGAAATTGTCCATTTTGCTTAGGAGTCAGGATAAGGATTTCTGGAAGTAGTTGGATTGGGTGCTATTTCAGAGGGGCTTGAAGGTGGTATAATCTTCAGGAAGTTGGGTGCTCTTAAATCTTTGTCTAGCTGTGTCTCTTCGTTTCATAGAATTCCTTAACATAGGATGCTTCAACGTCTTGAGGAGCATGACGATCTAGGATGGTATGAAGTTGAGTGGTCAGGGTTTCCACCATGGAGTCAATGGAGTTGGAGGTGTATATGGGGTCCCATTGGATCATCTCAAGCATGAGGTGATAGGGAGTCAAAGTTTCGAAAGGATACAGTTCTAGGGGAAAACAGCAAGATGGGAAAGTTACAGGATAATTGTATGAGGTCTTGGAAAGGCAGAAAAGGAACCGGATGCTGTGATGAGGTGAGGAGTTTTTTAGGTGAATCGATAACATAATGATCAAGCCAAGTGCTGGAGTACTGGGTATGACGGCTCGGGTTGTAAGGGACTATAAATAAATTAAGGGAGTATAGGAGGTTTGAAAGATAGGCTTGGTCAGGAGGATGTATCAGGAGATTGCTGTTGAGGTTTCTGGAGAGACTAATGTTGGAATATGAAGGGATCAAGTTGAAAAACCGCGCCTCCCCACCCTTTGCTCCATCATACTTTACTGTCTATCCATTTCTCCGAATATTTCGGAGAATCAGTATTTCAAACTGTATTCGGAGTCGCTGAATAATTCAAACTTATACCATAACGTACTTTTTCATTTAGGATTTAACACTTCATTTTTAAAAACCACTTCGATCACTTTTTTAATCATAAACCCTAGACATTCCATGAACATGAAAAATGGGAAAAATTCATATTAAATAATGACCAATGTATTGTACATACAATTATAAACTTTAACTTTTTGTAAAGTATGTAAATGTCAGTTCTTCATAAAAGTATAGGCATAATGAAAAGTTATTAGCTTTTATAGGAAAACATGAATAATGAAGTAGATAATAAGGCAGTGATAAACAAAATTTCTGAAAAAATATGATTAAAAAACGTATATTTTGAAAACAAAAGGAGCAAATGTATCTGAAATGAATCAAACATCATAAAATATTTAAGTTTGGTAAGGAACGTATATGCATAATGAATAGTTACATAATTACTTCTATTCGGTATGATATAGGTTAAATATTAATATTTTTCAGCATCTCTGTAATAGTAATATTTCGAAATATGAGAACATTTCGATGAAAAGTAATGTTTGATCGATGGAAGGGTAGGGAGATACGGGATTTTCAAAATCAATAATTTCTGAAGAAAGTACGATTAATCGACATTTATTTGCCAGGAATAAGTGAAGGTGGTTGGGGTTGAGATGACGTCATTGTCTGATACTACTAAAAAAGGCGCGTAATATAATTCTAACCTAGCCATAAATTCGGCCTTTAACGGCTAAGAAGAGAGGTGGTGGGGATGGTAGTTCACATGGTGACCAATAGATAGCAGTGTGCTTATCAGCAGTCAAAGCCAGAAGGAGAATAGGTAAAGTAGTACTGTACTAAGAATATATATCCTTCGTAATAAAAAATTATTCAGAAAATAAATTGCTAAACACTTTTGCTTCAGTTCTTGTGGTGTAGCCTTTTTGGAATCAATCATTTTTATGGCTGCCACATTTTTGCTAAAAGGACGTTCATACAATGAGGTTGTTTTCTGGATGATATCAAGTTTTTTTTTTTGTAGTTTTTATTGATGGATGAACATCAGCAAACATCGAAATTTTAATACCTTTTTTAAATAATGTAATGTCTGTGTGGATAAAGTGTTCTAGGAAAATTTTCATTAATTAGGAAAAACAATACAAAATATTTATGTTAGTTATTAGTGTTATTAGAGATGACTACCTCCAATGTGAAAAAGCTATAAACACAACCTTATAGCTATAGACAGACTTGCAGAATAAATCTCGATTTTAACACCAGGTTCGTTAAGCTTCTATATTAACCTCCATCCATGGCCAGGAAGGAGAACCGAAAAAAAAAGTGGAAGTTGACACTAAGTGTACATAATGATTTTACTGAAGGACCATTGTATCGGAATATAAAAATGCATTGTATAAAAAATTGTAAAAACTGTGTGTCTTCTTGCAGGCAAATCCATGAGCATAACTACAACCAGACATAAATGAAATTTTCAAGGATTCTGGGGGTTGATACCTACCTAAATGGTTCAATATTCATTCTATCAAATGCAGTTTCCTCCAACAGCGAAGACAGGCAATTTTTCCATGATTGAAGATATTAAGGACTACATTTAAGATAAATGGCTCTTGATGATACTATTCTCTAACGACATATAAACCTTGAAATATTAGTAATTTTGTAACTGATAGAAATGATGAGGAAACTATACTTTCTTTTCTTCCTTGCATATTAGGATGTATGGGGATATTCCTGAACCAGGAGGGAGAATGAGAGATCAATGTTCATTTAAAAGCCATCCCCTCGGTAATCAGGACTCGAACTAGAAGTATTCAGTGGTAGTCAAGGGCAACAAGTGTTTTAACATGTTAGCCGGCTCGGCTGCCCTAGCCCACAGCCATATGGACTGTACTTGTCAGATCATCTCATACTACAGCATTATAATACAAAAGGAAAAAAGAAGAATTTTCAGCCCTTTACTTCGACTATTAGATTATTTGTTAACTAGTAAGGTCAGGGGTCACCAGTGGTAAAGTGGTTAGCATGGCAACCTACAATACTAAAGGTCACAGGTTCGCGTCCCGCGGTGGCCCTAGGATTTTTTTAAGGGATTAAAAAATCCTTGGCTTTGCCCTCTCTCGGATAGGACGTAAAATTGAGGTCCCGAGCCTGTACGATGTCAGGTAATCATTAAAGATCCCTATCCTAATTATACCTGGATAGGCAAAATTGAGGACTCCCACAGTAGCATCGTCTGATTAGCCTTAGTGGCATAAAGTGATGTTAAAAAAAACAAATCAAACCAACTAGTAAGGTCAATTTACAATTTAAAAACTTACTAAATATCAACAATTATACAGCAGGGCTAGAACAAAACTATAATGAAGCACAACAATGAAATTTTTAGTTTGGTTCACATTGCCTCCATTATCTCTGTGTAAGACCGGTAATATATTTGATAATAACAATTCATGAAACATTTTAACAACTGGATAAAGCAGGCAAGGGATAACAAAGGAAGGGAAGTGAAGAAAATTAACTCTCCTGAAAAAGCTTTTGAGCTAGACCAGTCTTGTTCTGGACCAGCAATATGAACTTATTAGTAATACTTACAATAGTAAGATTGGCTCCATCAACAAAATCTTTTTGGAAAGAAAAACAAGTGGGTATTTCATTAGATATCCCTTTGATTAGGAATCTGTAAAAATAAAGACATTTAAAAAATGACATTGCTTTATTGTTAAACTTTACTAAATTAAAAAATGTAAAATTTTAAAACAAGTATTGTAAAAATTAAATAATTTAAAACAATTTATTATTTAAAAAATAAATAACACAAAGATTTTTTCCTTAAATCTTAAATCAGATCGAAGAAGTCAGGTTTGTCTGAGGTTTAGTAAAGAATGGTCGATTCCAGTAATTGTTTAATTTAAAATATATCAAAAATAGGGAAAGTAGCAGCTTTAATATGGAGGGATTCACCACGCAGGAACATTCATATAGGCATGTGAACTAAAAGATGATAAATTAACAGAATAAATCATAAGCCATCAAGAAAACATCATCAGAGGTCTCCAAAAAAGACCAAATATAAAGTTTGATGAATTTTAATCTTTTTTGGCATCAAACAGATAGCAATAATTTTTTTTTATAATAATAAGAAAAATGAAATTCTTTTCTTAAAGTAGGAGAAAGTAAATAACTTATATCAATATATTTTTGAGTATTTAAAAATGTAAGAAAAGTTGTGAACTGTCATTTAAAGTATAATTGGCTACTAGTGTAGGAACAAACTCTGATATGACACTATTTCTGTCAACTACTAATTATTAATTATATTTAATTTCTTTATTTATAACATTTAATTATTTTATGAAGATTTATCTTCCAGTTAATGTCTTATCATCCCCCTGAGTGATTATATAATATAAGGCTGTACACCATAATCAGGTCCATTATATTACGTTCAATGTTTAATATTGTAAATAATAATTCATTATATTACATTAATGTTTAAGTATGTCATTCACATACTTCACAGTCACATAACCTATGAGACTCAAAAATTGGTCACACATTGGATCTAATAAAATGGTCCTGAGAATAAGATAAAGCACTGAAATGTTAAGTGTACATGATGTGAAGAAAAATTGAATATCCATTAAATGATTAAAAGTTATAATTAAATAAATATGTTGATTTAGTTAATTGGCAATGGTCTGCAATACTGTCTATGGTAATATAAATATGAATCTTCCATAGATGTAATTATTTCAAATTTATAGGAATGGATTGGCTGAGTGGGCTAATACTTTTGATATACTAGCTAGCTGGCAACCGGAAGATTTTAAGTTTAAAAGGGTACTGCGTGTAATGAATGTCAGGCAAGTATCCCTTAACAACCTGCAGTGGCACCTTAGAGGTTGTCTGGAGTGGGTTCCACATTATACATTATCAATAGCCTCCCGGGCGATGCATTTCAGTTTCTATTTTCTTCTGGTTTGTTTTTGTTAGTAGTTCCTCATTGAAGCTGATTCTTGGCCACCAAATTCCCAAGATGTAC
This sequence comes from Aelia acuminata, assembly GCA_911387785.2. Taxonomy (NCBI): domain Eukaryota; kingdom Metazoa; phylum Arthropoda; class Insecta; order Hemiptera; family Pentatomidae; genus Aelia; species Aelia acuminata. Next base: position 74,751,126 of record OU426978.1, on the reverse strand, counting down.
CTTAGGCATCTATTTCTGAACCTTTGCAAACAGGCTGAGATGAATCGTGTCACTCTCCACATCTCTGAGCCTTTACATCCTAGAAAGGACTTTACGTTGGAATGGAGTATGCGGAACTTTGTATGCAAACTTATTTCCCTGGCATACCATAGAGTGCAGAGTTGGGCGAAAGCACCTTTAGCTTTTTTTATACGACTTTCCACATCGTTGTCAGCTCCTTCATCTTTTGCCACTACACTTCCAAGGTATGGGAAAGCCTCCACTTCTTCTAATATTTGGCCTTGGATTGTTATTGTCTGCTCGTTTCTGGCATTTATTCTCATCATTTTTGTTTTTGTGACATTAATTGCCAGTTCATATCTTTGTGCCGCCTTTCTAGGTCGTGCATCTTTCCTTTGATATCCGAGAATCTATAGGCCATTTCACATATTTCATCCACATACTCGACTCCGTCTAGCCACTTTTTAAGATCCCACTGGAAAAATTCAGAGAGATTCCCTCATGCGTCTCACAGCTCTGGAACTCTCTATACATAACTTGGATGAGTTTCAGAATTCTTTCCGGGATCTGTCACCTTTCCAGAGTTGTCCAAAATCTACCTTTGTCCACGCTGTCAAAAGCCTTCAGGAAGTCAACAAACACCAGATAGAGAGGTTTCTGATACTCTCTAGACTCATGGTATTGAAACAGAATACTACGATTTCATATATTGTTGTAAATATAAAATTCAAAACTAATTATAAACTTACCCAGGTTGGATAGATAAGGTTGTCCCAAGTGAGGTGATATAAACAGCTACAAATTGACCTTTACTAAAAAGAACAGCAAGATGGCGACTTTCACCATCCCAATCCATTTTCATGACCTCTCCTCCTATACTGTAAAACGTTAATTTATTATCAGGGATAAATGCTATATTTTATTTTAGTAACAAAACAAAACAGTGCTGCACAAATACATTGGATTGGTGTACCACATAGCCTACTTATCAATAAATAAATACATATATTACAAAATTACATGTTATTAAGCATGCACATACATTTATATTTTTACTTTTTTTTTTATATCAGATTTTTTTCTGCTTTTTCTTTTTTTGTTGTTTTACCCTTAGTTATGGGGTCACCTGTGGTGTTGTGGTTAGCATGGCAACCTACAAAACTAAAGGTCGCGGGTTCGCGTCCCGTGGTGGCCCTAGGATTTTTTAATGGGAGAAAAAAATCCTTAGCTCCTGTCAAGGATGCCGTCCCTTGGATAGGACGTAAAATGGAGGTCCCGAGCCTGTACGATGTCAGGTACTCGTTAAAGATCCCTATCCTAATTAAACCTGGATAGGCAAAATTTAGGACTCCCACTGTAGCACCGTCCGATTAGCCTTTGTGGCATAAAGTGATGTTAAACAAACAAACAAACAAACCCTTAGTTATTATCTTACCATTCCCATCTCTCTTAAAATAAATGTACCCTTTCAAGGCTTTGCAGTTTTTTTTTTCTTTCTCCATTTTCCTTCTCTTATTCATCCCTAAAAATTGGCTGCACAGAGAAAAATAACTTATAATTGTAGGGTGTATCTTTGTTAGGGGTGCTGTCTTGAGAGGAAAGGGATGAAATGCCTAAAACCAGTTTGCTGGTGTTCAATTAAAAAACCTTAGAAGTTAAAAAAAAAAAAGGATATACTGAAACTACTAACTAAGTTTTTAAAACTAATCTTATATTATCCATCTATAACAGCAGAGGTTGAGTCATAAAAAATGCAAAATAGACTTCAAGAGATGCTTTGTTGTTTGTTTAACATCCCTTTATGCTTCTAAGGCAAATCGGATAATGCTACATTAGGAGTCCTAAATTTTGCCTCTCCAATTATAATTAGGATAGGGATTTTTAATGAGTACTAAACATCGTACAGACACGAACCTGCGACCTTTAGTATTGTAGGTTGCCATGCTAACCACTACACCAAAGGGGACCCCAAAGAGATGTTTTAATTTATAAAAAAAAAAATTTGGTGCGATGCTTGCGACACAACTTTCACTTACGAACTTACTTAGATTAGAAATCGACATGGTTCAATAATATGTAAAGGGCATTCCTCAACTTCACACATTTAAATGCATATATTTTTTGTATATCTCCATTAGTTATAGAGTATTTGTATTGCAACACTTGAAAGTTGTCAGTACTTTTCAATTCATTATTGCTTATTTCTTGTTTTAAGGGACCTAATTTCATCAAGTCGAGTTTTTTTTTTTTTTTTACAGCTTGCTTGTTTTTTATTGTGGGTTGCTTTTTGTAAATATATGGTGAAGGTGAATCGATATAAGGTGTATTTACATCTCCTAGAGTAAAGTTTGTCTCTTATGCCTTTCTGGAAACCGAGAACGATTACTGTTCCTCTAATTCATAAATCTATTATTGAACTAAAGTTTCTAAACTAAAATATAACCAATTAAAGATTATCTTATATCAAATTTTTTTTTAACATCCGCTTTATGCCACGAGGGTGAATTGGGACGGGTCATCTATGGGTAAGCAACCTCTTCTAATCCATGGCAAGCCGCTGAGTCTATTCAGTGAGGTCGTCACCGAACCGAATCGAGCGGGCTTGGGCGGGATTCGAACCCGCACTGCCAGCGTGGGAGTCGGAGACGCTATCCCCTCGGCCACTCCGCCGCCCCTTTTCACACCTTAAATGCTTTAAATAATTTGAGTATCACATATTTACTCTCTGAAGTAAAATAAATTTGTTTATTGTTAAATAAGTTTTTATTTTCATCAGTTTCATACGGGGAATAAAGTTTTGGTAAAACAAATAAATAAAACAATGGCAGTCACATTGTGGGCATATACATACATCAAAAACCCAGTTTGATCAAAATAGATACAACTGTTTTTGAGAAAAACAAACAAAAAAAACCACGTAAAAATGAGACCAAATTTATTAAATCAAGTGCCCCCTCCATTTGATAAATTTTGATGAAATTTTGGCTGTCACATCGCAGGCATATACATACATCAAATAGCCAGTTTGATCAAGTTATAAAAGGGATAGTTTCAGTACAATCGAAAGATCCTTTAAGAATAGTTTTCCAACATTTTTAAGGTTCCATTTTCCAGTACATATCAATATGCATTTAATTCCAGTTTAATCTCAATGGTTATTGTTAAGAAACAATAAAATTACTTAGGTAATAAAATTAACAATTTATTTATTTGGTATTGCAGTTATATATGTTTTTATTTGTATTGTTCTCATAATTATTTAGATAATAGCTTCGGGCATTTGTCTTCAATTTACTATCTGCTATTGTAATAAGCAAATATGCTGACATGATAGAAATGAAAAAAAAAAAAAAAAAAAAAAAAAAATAGGAAACAAACAATTTTTTTTTAAATTTTTTATATTTCCGATTTTTTTTTTTATAACAATATAAATGTATTATGATAATGCTGCTACACTGATTGTAACAGTGAAGTTGCATATGAGAGTGAAGTACTCTCCCATTGTTCAACTTCTTATTCGGCTAAGCCGCCCTTTTGTTTTGTAAAATAAAGTTTAATTACAACTGGTTAAGCTCTTTATTCATTTCATATTACCGGACAGTTATCCTTAATTATTATGAGAGAATTCCAAGTATGAAAGAGGGAAATAGAGTTTCAGCAAAAAGCTGCATACTGTAATGTGGTAGACAGATGAGCTCTTTTGTAAGTTTATAATCATTTTAATTTTGTAATAATAATAATTAAACAAACCTATTAATAAATAATAATAATTTTCTTTATTTACTTACACATCTTCAGTTCCCGGAATCTGAATAATTGCTGTATTAGCAAGAATAGTGGCAGCGGGAGCATCTCCAAAGAGATCTCTATCTCTCTGTAGGCAATAAATATACGGCAGTGCCGAAGTGGCAAAAAGAAGGCAACTTCCATCATGAGACCAAGCAGCAGCCGTTACACAACCACCAGCAGTTGTCCATGTTTCGCAGTCCCATTTTTCAGTGGACCAAAGCCTAGAAACGATTCAATATAAATATATACACTTTTGTGCTTAATATTATTTTGTAATAGTCTAAAGAATATTCTTGTATCTTCCGGTCAGAAGTTCTGGACTACATGGAGAAGGGTATCTAACTGCTTGTTCCATATTTACTAAGTGAGTATATTACTCAAAATTTTACTAGCTAACACAGTATAATATGTAGAATATGGAACTGTATATGAAAGAATATGCAAAATATTTTCAATATCACTATGCATGCATGCCCCTATCAAAGAATAAGTAAAAGACCACTTCTATGGCACTTAGGGGCATGTATTTGGCAGAGTATCAAATTATGATGTTAGAATGGTCATTGGGGATCTAATAGCTAAAATGATAGATGAGAGGAAGTTTTTAAACCAATGATAGGGGTTCTCAGTAAACATGAGCTTTCAAACTGGAATGAGCTATTGATTTTGTAATGACCGTGCTACCACGTTTTTCCTCCAAACGGGGTGAGCAATCTATTACCCAGATAATAGCTCAATCGCGACTAGCAACGCCAGGGTTCTACTGAATAAATACAAATATTTAAATATGAAAATAAATCCAAAATAAAAACAAAACGGGCGCCACACTATTTGTTTATGGAAAATAGTGAAATCCACGAATTATAAAAAAAAATGAATGGAAGAAAAATATATAAACAATTAAATATACACAGAAGGAGGAAAAGAAAAAAAAAGAAGAATGAAAATATTGATATAATTAAATTTAAAAAAAATAATTTAGTGCGATCAAACCAAAGAATCAAAGAAATCAAATTGAGTGAACTAATTGGTGAAAAGAAAATTAATCCATAATTAAAAAGAAAAATAATGATAAAATTAAATTAATTTCGTTAAGGTTTATATATTTATTATTTATGTAATTATTATTATTAATATGAATATTAAAATTAATTTAATTAATATCAATGTCAGGCAACAACACAAACAAAAAAAAAATAATAATTTCTCAATAGAAAAAAGTACCATCAAACACCTGGATTTGAACTATTAACTTTAACAACATAATTCTAGAGCTCTATGCACTAGGCTAACATGACTCATTACTTGAAACCGTGGTAACAGTTCAACTTACCTATTGTCAGTATAATTCTATTATCAGAGTAACTAGGTTTACAGCTGAAATTCTTTTACATTATTTATCTAGATCCTTTTAAAATTTTTTTATTCATTAATAAAAAAAAAATAAAGAGATACACACAAAATCAAACTTAACCAAACAACAAACTAAATTAAGTAAAATTAACCCCTTAATTTTCTAAAATTAACATACATAAAGAAATTAAAGTTTTTAATACATGAATACCAAAAAAAAAAAAAAAAAAAAAAAAAAAAAAAAAAAAATACAGAAAACCAAAAGAAATGTCCTCTCCTCCTTTTACTGATTAATTCAATTAGAAACAAATAAAAAAAAGAGTCGGTACTTCCCAATTCTAGCAGCAGGACTTCCAAGCCTCTCCTCTCCTCCGCCGCTGTTGCCTTCTTTTCCTCAAATCTCCCGATGGACTCGCATTCCTAGCTCCTTCCGGTAATCCACCGTCTGCACTCGCGTTTTGGGTGAATCAGAAGCGAAGGTCCATTCAAATTATCCGGTAAAAACGTGGAAATTTCTTTTAACCAAAACACACCATGTGCTCACGACACTGGCTAAGCTCACTTGTCTTTTTTCTCTCTGCCGGCCACCACTCGGTCGCACACTATAACTCTCATTTCGATTGTTGATTTTTCAAATCAATTATTTTTATTTCAAATAAATAATAAATATTACCTGTCATTAATTATTTATATATATTACAGGAAAATAAGTATTTCTATTATTTCTATTAAATCTACAACATTATTGTATTTAGTCCCCAGCTGCTCTGACTTCTAAACAAGATATAAGTTTTATTTTGGTTTTGTTGCCATGACGAAATTTTAAATTAAATTTAAATGTCTTAACGAAAATTTAACTGTAACAACCGGAGGATTAATAATAAAAAGTACTGGCTTTCCATGCTTAGAAATCCATAAGGAAACATGGATATTTTTAGATGGTCTAATCTAACCTGAAACGAAAAAGATTATGATATGATAGATGGACGGAATAGATCAGACATAAAATATGTACGTAATTATAGAGGAGCCGATTATGACACCAATCATATTCTGGCAGAAGCGAAATACAAATAAATAATGACCATGAGTAGCCGGAAGAGGGATAAGGAGTTTATGAAATGGAAAAACTGAAAAACAAGGAAAAAAGAAAGATATACAGAGGTACCCCTAAAGATAGACTAATGGAAAGAGCAAATGGAGACCTGAGTTTTGATGAAATCTGGAGGAATGTAAAGGACTTGTTACAGGAAACGGCACTAGATATTATAGGCACTAAGGAACTCTAAATATTACAGGAACTAGGGAAAAAATGAAAAGAAAAAGAGCCAGTAAACAGATGCTTCAACAAAGAAGGACGAGCAGCTCAACAGAAAGATATACAGGAAAAGGTTAAAACTGTTTTCTAAAATAAAAAGAGGAATTTTGAGGATGAAAAAATAAGAAAATACTCTGCAGCTAAGCTGAACAGAGTTTTATATCGGAATCAAATTTATGTCATGAATAGTTTATTTTAAAAAGGATATTGAGAAGCTATTTGTCAATAAAACAGAATGCTTGGACACATGTGCTAGATATTTCAATGAAATGCTAAATAGATCTAAAGAGAAAGAAACAGAAAGGATCTGTCTGAAAATTTTGGATACTGTGATGAAGCACAGGAAGAAGAAAGCCCTGAATGAATCGGTACAATGGTCTGTTTGTTGAAAAATACCAGAGAGTATATACAAGGTTGAATTAGGGCTTGCGAAGTGTGGTATGCTAGAACAAGAATTGTGTAGACTACGGAGGGTGAAAGAAGAGATGCAAGATTAATGGACAAGAGCAGTAATATGTACAATTCACAAGAAGGGAAACAGAATAGAAAAAAAGAAAACCTGTGAAAATTAAAGAGGCATAGGTTACTAGGGGAGAGTGTCCTCTCCATAGGTTACTAGGTTATGGCTATATTACTGCGATAAAAATTACCTAAATGGACTGGAACTGTTATCGGAGAATATCATAGTGGTTTCAGGGAAGAAAGACCCATGATCGATTACATCTTCTCATTTTGCCAAATGGTAGAAAAGACTAGCGAATAAATAAAGAAAAACTACTAAGTGTACTTAGTAGACTTTCGAATGCCAAGTAAGTTAATCAGGCTCGTCTGATGAAACTAGAAAATTGCAGAGCAAAACTATAAAATAAGCTCTGAACTGAATATTCTGTTAGAAATGGATGGTGTTAGGGTGACCCTTTTTCACCAATGCTATTTAACTTGGCCTTGGAAATTAAGGCGATAAGAATCAACCCAGGATATGTAGCAGATTGATGCAAAATCTTGCCCACACAGATGATGTGGTACTGTTTGCTTGTGCCAGCCCTGTCCGATGCTTTTCAGGAGTATGAAACTGCAGCAAAGCAAAGAAAACTTGAAGTAAATGATGGAAGAAGTATTAACACAGGGTCTGGGAAAAATATGCTTCCAATTAACAATACAATTATTTTGGAAAACCATTTGACTCATGCCTCTGTTTCAACCTTGTAACCCAAGTAAATGGGAACAATGATGTAACTGTGGACATTAAAACAGAGTAGGCTGATATGCTTAGGATGAAGAGGAAACTAAATGCTCATATTAATTTAACCATCATTTTGGGTAACTACCTATTTTTAAAATTATTTTTCTCTTTAAAAATAAATTATTTTAAATGCTCATAGCTTAGGATGAAGAGGAAACTAAATGTTCATTGCTTAGGATAAAGAGGAAACTCAGAGGACAAAGATTGGAAGAGAGACCAAGCCTGAGATGGGTAGATGTTGAGAAGAAAGACCTCCAAAAGATGAGAAAGCTTAGTACCTGCAGGGGATTATACAAAGTAAAAAGGCTAATGTTTGGGGTGAAGATAGCATCCAGCTCTTGGTAACGTTTCATGGACCAAATCTAAAAGGAATAGAGGGAGTTAGTTGTTTCTTTGACGATATTTTAATACAATAATATAAAAGAAGAAATTGCTAGCCACAGAAGTATCACCTGTAGGTCTCGGGGCTGTAATTTCCCATAGGATGCCGGACGGATCTGAGAAACCAATTGTATGAAATGAAATCCATGTAACAGGTTTTATCACTGCCAAGCTTTCACCCATCATGTTGTGGGCTTCTTCAGGGCCAATACAAGAATGAGAGTGGAGAAGGGGATCACTAACTTATAATCTTCCGCCGGGGGCGAAGTCTGTGTTTCCATTGGCTAGCGACCGAGGAGACGGATTATACAAAGTAAAAAGGCTAATGTTTGGGGTGAAGATAGCATCCAGCTCTTGGTAACGTTTCATGGACCAAATCTAAAAGGAATAGAGGGGGTTAATTGTTTCTTCGACGATATTTTAATCCAAGGGACGACTTATGACGAGATACTAGCGAGACTCCGAAACGTTCTGCAGGTGTTGAGAAAGAACAACCTACACTTATCAAGGAAAAATGCCAGTTTTGTAAAACATTAATGAAATATCTTGGATACAGGATAGATAAAAATGGACTTCATAAAAATGAAGAAAAGATTAAAGCAATAACAAAATGTTTACCTCCTCAAGATATAGACCGATTAAGAGTACTTTTAGGATTAGTAAATTATTATTAGATTGCTGCCAAAATTAGCAACAATGTTAAGGCCTTTAAATTGGTAACTCCAAAAACGTATGCCTTTCCTGTGATCAGGCATACATACAAGGAATGTGAAGAGGCATACAATAATATAAAAGAAGATATTGCTAGCCACAGATGTATCACCTGTATGTCTCGGGGCTGTAATTTCCCACAGGATGCCGGACGGATCTGAGGAACCAATTGCATTTGCATCCAGGTCTTTAGCGAAGACAGAAATGAGATATAGCCAAATAGATAGAGAGGCAACAGCAATTTTCTGGGGCTACACAAATGTTACCAGTACTGTTACAGCAGGAAATTCATATTAATTACAGAACATAAAGCCTTAATGAAAATATTCCATCTTGAAAAATCTTTACCAACCATGGATGCAATGCATTTATACAATTATGCCCAGTTTATATTAGGGTTTAACTACACAATTGTGTAGATTAAGAAAACCAGCGAGAACAATAATGCCGATTTTCGCTCCAGATTTCCTACTGGAGATCCGTGCGATATGAATGCTAAAGATGACTGTACCATTTTTCATCTGCATCAGATAGAACAGTTGCCAGTACTTAAAAAGAAGATTAGAGAAGCAACAAAAAAGAAAATGAATTGGCACCATAGTTGAAAGCATTGGAGTCAGGCAAGGATTTGAATAAATTGGGACAGGAAACATTGCCTATTCGTTAGAGGATGGATGCATTTTTAAAGGCTGCAGAGCATTAATTCACAAAAGTTTACAGCACCGCATACTGAAGGAATTACATGAAGCTTATGTCGGAATGACAAGAATGTAAGCACTAGCACGGAGTAATTGCTACTGGTCAAGAATGGATAAGGACATTGAGAAGATAGAGAGAGCAGAAAATGTGCCTTAATAAAGAACAATCCTCCTAAACAAAAACCAACATCCATGGGAGGAGTCCATGGAACCCTGGCAGAGACTCCTCATAGACTATGCAGGACCCTTTATGGTAGAAGTGGAAGCTTACTCCTCTAAATGGTCAGAAGTATTCCACATGTCGACGGCTACAACTTCCAAGACAATATCCACTCCGAAGAAATTATTAGCGCAATTTGGAGTCCCGGAAGTACTTGAACACTAATGGAACACAGTACACTTCTCTTCAATTTAGGAGCTTTTTATCTAGCTGTGGTATTCAATACAAAACTACTGTGGCTTATCACCCTTCAAGCAATGGCCAAGCTGAATGTTAGGACAGAAACTGAAGCAACCGATATATATTATATTCATATATATGCATTTATTCTTCAGGGTTTGACCATGTAAGAGGTTTTATCACTGCCAAGCTTTCACCCACCTTGCTGTAGGCTTCTTCAGGGCCAATACAAGAATGAGAGTGTAGAAGGAGATCACTAACTTATAATCTTCCGTCGGGGGCAAAGTCTGTGTTCCCATTAGCTAGCGACCGAGGGGGCGTGGTCAGAAGGAGGGGGGATGTCATCAGCTCTCTGAGATATGTTTTGTTGTCTAATGTTGTTTAGTGCAGGGTACCAGTTTTTGCTAAGTCTGTATCCGTCTTCTTTGTTCATATTATTTGGTTGTCTTATAATTTCTATAGCCTCCCTGATGGATCTATGGTGGTAGTTTTCAATCCTAACTATGGCTTTGGTGTCTTTGAAGGCTATAGTGTGTTGTGTACTGTGAAAGTGTTCTGCTATGGCTGATTTGTCTGTCTGTATTTTATTAACTGCGGTAATATGTTCTTTCAGTCGTGTGGTGATGTTTCTTCCTGTCTGTCCTATGTCTTGTTTACCGCATGAGCAAGGGATAATGTAAAGTCCAGGTTTGCTGAGTCCAAGATTGTCCTTTGGATTGGGCAGGATATGTCTAATTTTCCTGTCTGTGGTGAAAATTGTTTTGATGTTGTTTTTTGTAAGGCTATTTTTTCCAAGGTGCCTTTTACGTAGGGGAAGACAATGGGCTTATTTTCTGTTTCATTTTCTTCAGGGTGATGGTTGTTAGTTTTGAATTCTCGTTTAATGAATTCAGAAGTTATGGTTTCGTCTGAGTATCCGTTCTTTTTGAGGGCTGTCCGAAGTTTGGTTTTTTCTTTTGGAATTTTTGTGGGTTCGGTTATGGTCAATGCTCTGTGTATGAGTGTTGCAATGATCCCTCTTTTTTGTGATGGATGGTGGTGAGGGTCTTGGATTAAACGAGAATCCAAAACCAACAACCATCACCCTGAAGAAAGTGAAACAGAAAAGAAGCCCATTGCCGTCATCCCCTACGTAAAAGGCACCTCGGAAAAAATAGCCTTACACACACTTACAAAAAACAACATCAAAACAATTTTCACCATTTTAATCTTTTCTTCAGTTTTATGAAGTCCATTTTTATCTATCCTGTATCCAAGATATTACATTAATGTTTTACAAAACTGGCATTTTTTCTTGATAAGTGTAGGTTGTTCTTTCTCAACACCTGCAGAACGTTTCGGAGTCTCGTTAGTGTCTCGCCATAAGTCGTCCCTTTGATTAAAATATCGTCGAAGAAACAACTAACCCCCTCTATTCCTTTTAGATTTGGTCCATGAAACGTTACCAAGAGCTGGATGCTATGTTCACCCCAAACATTAGCTTTTTTACTTTGTATAATCCGTCCCCTCGGTCACTAGCCAATGTGAACACAGACTTCGCCCCCCGGCGGAAGATTATAAGTTAGTGATCCCCTTCTCCACTCTCATTCTTGTATTGGCCCTGAAGAAGCCCACAACATGATGGGTGAAAGCTTAGCAGTGATAAAACCTGTTACATGGTCAAACCCTGAAGAAGAAATGCATATAATGGATTCAGACCATGGAAGCCTAAAACAACATTTACATTCATATAATTTATTGTTGCAAAATCACATGGATGAAATTAGTAATTCAATTTTTTAAATAAAGTTGTAAACTACATTTATTAAATGGGGTCACCTGTGGTGTAGTGGTTAGCATGGCAACCTACAATACTAAAGGTCACAGGTTCGCGTCCCGTGGTGATCCTAGGATTTTTAAAAGGGAGTAAAAAATCCTTAGCTATGCTGTCCCTCTGATAGAGCGTAAAATGGAGGTCCTGAGCCTGTACGATGTTAGGTACTCGTTAAAGATCCCCATCCTAATTATACCTGGATATGCAAAATTTAGGACTCCCACTGTAGCATCATCCGATTAGCCTTAGTAGCATATAAATGGACATAAACAAACATTTATTAAATTATTCTTAAATATAACACGCACACGCACACATGCACACACACACACACAAATTAATAACCAATCTTTCTTGATATTTGCCAAGTAATATGTCTGATTAGATTTGGTAGTTGAATTTTTATTTATAATTACCTAAATGTTTTTGAAAGTGTCGCAGCCATAAGTTTTGAAAGAGAGGGATTCCAAAGCAAAAAAGAAGCTCCACCAGCACAAGGGACTGCTATTCTCTCTTTAGTGTCCACATGCCATACTACTATACTCTTATCCATACCATTACAACTGACTAAAATATCGCCCTAAAAAATATGAAATGACATTGCTATTACAGATTTTTTTTTTTTATTACTAAAAGTCAAAGAAAAAAGAAATATTTTATCATGATTTAATCAATTAAGATTTATTTTTCTAAAAAAATAAAGAAATAAAATAAAATCAAAATATTAAAAAATTAATTCATAAGGATAAGTTAAGATTAGAGCCTATCAAAATAAAATTGACCATGTTAACGGAAGCCATTAAATATTAAAACAAGAAATTATTAAAATGTGAGTATATCCAGTTACATTCTAACATTTCATTTATTTCTATTTTTACTTAGTGGTGCAAGTTTCGGTCGACACAAAAATTTTACACAAAGAAAATAACACATTTTCGGTTTGCAGCTGGCCATCAATGCAATGTCCCGGCAGATAACCAGTCTCATGTGCGACTGGAAGACTTCCCTTTGGGACGAGCAGCTGCGGAGGACCCACGACGACCACCGCCAGTTTTGGAGGCTCGTCGAACCTTCATAAGCAAGAAGAGGAGCGTGCACCTGACTGTGGGGAACCAGCTACTGACACCTGGGGAACAGGCTGAGCTCCTGGCTGAGAGCTATGCAGCGAGGGATGCTGAGTGGACGATTAGTGCCTCCCCGATGAAAAAAGAAATATTATCGAATCCATATATATATATATTGTAAGACTTATGTGGGTTAACAAAAATTTATTGAACGAAAATATAACAATATCAATGCCAACAAATTAATACAACTCAAATATCCGAGCATGTTACAAAAATTATAACTTTATAGCACACAAATCATATGGCTTGAGCTTCACAGTCAAGACAAACACTAAGACTAATTGGTCCAGTCATTCGCTCCTTATATAATATATATGGATTATATTATATATTATTGTTGTAAAAGGAATGGTCCATACCCCCATAGAATAATACAGGCCTTGAACTAGTTCTCTGAAGTTCCGCTCCAGCCGGTAGTTCATTCCAACAAAAGGTCTGTGATTTCAATTCTTTTTTTTTTTTTTTTTTTATTTATTTATCGATTTAACGTTATACTGCCCCCTCCTTAGAGACATTCCTCCTGGACAAATAGTACAAAAAAGAAAACACAGCGAACATCATTCTTAAATATCACTTTTACCACCCATTCCAACACAGAATTAATATTCTTAAAACACCATAGAAAAGGCATTAAAATTATCAGACCATGTGTAACTTAAAGAAATAAAAAGACAAATCTATAACCTTTTTTTAGAAAATCTATACCCTAAAAAAAATAATTAATAAAATCTGGTATATGGCTCTTGACTCAAATAACATTCAAGAAATAAATACACCGAATAAGGTAGAAAAAAAAATGCGCTGAAGCAATGTAACATTAGTAATAATTTCATCAAACCTAACTTAAATCCAATCCAAAAAAACAATAGACGAATTTTTTGAACATCTAAATGATAAGAATATGAACCCAGCTATTACAGATATAACCAAAGAAACACCACTAATGAAAGAAAACAGTGAACCCTATAATAAATACAGCTCTTTGACATACATAAATAAATTATCCCAAATTATTACAAAAACATTAGTAGAATAGGACTAACAGATAATTTAATATCCTTTAAACCCATTAACGAAATCCCAAATATCTAATCTAAGATGGGCATTTTTAAACAATAGTATAGTTCCCAGTTTTTTCTGTTGTCTCCTGACCTCTCTCTCTCTCTCTCTCTCTCTTAAAACTCTTTTAAAGTTTCTCCACAGCTATTTTCTCCATTCAATGAAGTACTCATTCTTATTGTAAAGGTAATATATATAACAATTTACACTAATTCTGGAACTTAAGACTGTTTCTAAAAACTATAAGATATTTACTTACTTGAGGACTCCATGCAATAGATGTTACATATGAATGACGAAGAACAACAGCGGTGGAAGATGATGGCCTGGCCACAAAAGAATTAGGATCAACATTCCATAGAGCGATGCCATCAGCACAACCAACAGCCAATTCCCCAGAAGTAAGAGGTCTGAGAAGTAATGTGAAAATCTTAAAAATCATCGCAGACACTATTATTATATTGATAGAAGATAAATTAGTTTTTTCTCAATGCTAACCTCCAAGCAATATCAGTGATCCTTCGTTGAGCTTTAGATTTCAGAACAGGTGTGATACGAGTTTGCACAGAAAAAATACTGACTGAATCATCAGTAGTCCCGATTGCTAGTTTGGTGGTGCTAGGATGCCATGACATGCATATCACAGGACCTATTCGAGATTCATCCCCTCTGAAATATCTCTGGATTTAAAACATAATAAATTGCTATCAGATATTAAGATAATGTGATTATTTATCGTGAATTTAAAAAAAGGAGAAAAAAATCCGACCAGAACACAATGTATAACAAGATTTATAATCCCATAGAAATTTTCATTACAATATTGAATTTCCAAAACATGATTTCTAGCTCTTAATCAGTAACCAAAACAATAAAATATAAAATAGTTTGTATAAAAACAAGTATCAGATATAAAAAAGATCCCAGTTCTACTTTAAAATTTTTTGTTTTCTCTAAAAGATTTTTTATACAACTAGGCATTCTAGGCCTTGACTATTAAACATATTTTTATGTTTAATCTATCACTTTCAATTTTGAACAGGGGTAAAAGGATTTGACAAAGAATGCTACATTTACAGAGATCATTCATCAGTCATTTCTTTTAGACAAACGATTTTCAGATTCCAATCCAATTGATATTTTAAGGAATTACATATGCAGAAATAATGCTTTATATATTATAATGAAATATCTTAGGAGTGAATCCCTTCATTTACAACAGTCAGATTTCCACATAAATAAGACATGATGTAAAGATTGAAACAAAAGAATAATAAATAATCAAATAATGAGAAAAAAGTTTACCTCTTCTGAAGGAGAAAAAATTTTATCTTTCATTCGTTTCACAATAGTACAAGCAAAAAGTATGCTACTAGCTAATCTTTGAGAAAGTGAGGGAGGGTGTCCATCTGCCTGGCTTAAAACTTCCAAAACTTTTATAAATCCACATTCATACCTGAGGGAAGATAGGTAAATATTGAGATAATCATATATAGGTAATACTTCTTAGCAACAGAATCATTTTCTAAACCACAACAAACGGTAAAGGCTTATTGAAATTTTATTGTCCTGCTGACATCCATCCTCCAGCGGGTCTCGTTACCATATGGGGAGTGTCCCAGGTGTGGGGGATATGGTGATGATCAGTGGAAATTCCTAGGAAGTACCTCCTGGCTAAGTCCTCTAAGTCCATTGGACTCCCTGACCAACAATGAGAGTGGCCCTCAGGCTTGCTGGAAGGTGTGATGTAGGTTTGAAAGCCCTACTCATGTATTTTTTAGTTCACCCAAACGCCATTCATGAATA
The DNA here is from genome assembly GCA_911387785.2 of Aelia acuminata. Classification (NCBI taxonomy): domain Eukaryota; kingdom Metazoa; phylum Arthropoda; class Insecta; order Hemiptera; family Pentatomidae; genus Aelia; species Aelia acuminata. The sequence goes on along the minus strand of OU426978.1, from coordinate 74,735,428 downwards.
TCCCTAAGGTAAAAAGCTTATTATCCAGAGGTAAACTAGTCCCCATTCAGGTCGGGTGGGGACTGCTTAAGGAGATTCATGGCCCAATTTGAAAAAGTATAGATTTAAGAATAGAGACCTGGTATGTGAGGAGTTTGAATACAGCGGTGGGTTAAAGTCGGTTGCGAATGAGGTTATGGGATATAGTTTAGATATCGCGGCGCTGCAAGAGGTCCGCTGACCAGGAGAGGGTTCGTTAAGGGAAGGTAAGTACACTTTGTGCAACGGAGGGAGCGGAAACTATTGTTAAGGCACCGGATTTCTGATAAGAAATAGGTTAATTTCCGCTATGAGGGACCTACAGGGGCGCTATATTTCAGGGGAAGTAGTTTAAAATCGCATTGATAAACATACACACACCCACCGAAGATAGCGAGGAATTTGATTAAAAATGCGAATTTTATGAAAAACTAGAATCAGTTTATGATAAACTACCACGAAGCTACATCAAAATTATTCTGGTAGATGCAAACACAAAGCTAGGGAGGGAACATGTATATTATTTTACGATTAAGTAGATTATACTACGATTGGTAAAGAGAGTTTACATGAATGTAGCAATGGTAACAATATAATATAAACTTAATAATTAAAGTACTATGTTTAAACATTAAGATATACATAAATATACTTCACCGGACCTCACCGGATACGCAAACCCGTAATCAAATCGATCCTGTCTTGATACAACATAGATGGCAAAATAGTATAATTAATATTAGATCATATCGTGGGGTCAAATGTGGGTTGAATCATGAACTAGTAATCATGAAAATTCGCCAGAGACTTAAAATAAAAAAGAAAAATGAGGTTGGTTTCTATTGTGATAATTTTAATCTGGAAATATTAAAAATTCCAACAATTAGAAAACAATTCGAGCTAAGAGTCAAAAATAGGTTTGAGGCTTTAGAATCTTCAGATGAGGATAATGAAGACAGTGAAAAGTTAGGGGAAGGTATCTGGGATAATATTAAAGAGGTCAGTAGAGCTTGTGAGTAGGGAAGATGGAAAATAAAAGTTGAAGATTGCGTTAAGTTGAAATAGCCATTGGAAAATTAAAATCGAATAAAGCAGTGGAAACAGATGATATTCCTAGTGAACTAATCAAGGCATGCGGAAAAGCTGGGATCTCTAAAATACATCTTTTGGTTAAAAAGGTCTGGGAACAGGAAAAAATATGTGAAGAATGGAACGAATCTATTCTTATTCCGATTCACAAAAAGGTATCAAAGATGGATTGTACTTGACTAGTAGAATCTTTTTTTTTTTTTTTTTTTTCATTCGGTACCTCTACCTGGCCATATGTGGCATACTGGGGTTACTCAAAAGGTGTAACCAACCTAATCTAACCTGGTGGGACGGTTGAGATTTATTCCTTGGGGCCTCCACGAAATAAATACCCTCCCAGGGCGGATTCGAACCGCCACCGTTCGGCTCAAGCGTGCTACAGCGGGTTGCGCTCCAATACACTCGGCTATCCCCAGCCTAGACTAGACTAGTAGAATCACTGAATCAATACAGCGAGGAAATCGTCAGAGATTATCAATGTGGTTTCAGACGGAACCGTTTAACTGTAGACCAAACATTCTGTCTTCGTCAAATATTAGAGAAAAAATTATAAAATAACGGAACAGTACATCAGCTTTTTATCAATTTCAAAAACGCATATGATTCGATTAACTGCCAAAAGTTGTATTATATCCTTGTCAAGCAGGGAATACCAAAAAATTTAGTAAACCTAGTAAAAATGTGTATGACCGAAACATTCAATAAAACAAGAATCGGTAGTTATTTTTCTGAGATGTTCGCTAACACCAGGTTTATTTAATTTAGCACTGGAATATGCCATTAGGGAGGTGACACGTACCGGAAAGGGTTTGAATTTGGGAGGGAATATACCCGTGCTCGGATATGCCGATGATTTCATTTTGCTTTGTGAGGACATGGAAACCATAGAACTATATACAAAAACGTTGATGAAAACTGGTCAAGAACTAGGGCTGGAATTAAATATGGATAAGACAAAATATATGGTTAGTCGTAGAAGTGGTGTCGATTTTGCTGAGATAATTGTAGAAGGGATTACGTTGGAACACGTAGAAAAGCTTAAATATTTAGGGGTGATGGTAAATGGGAAAAAAAAAAATCAATGAGGAAATTAAGGCTAAATTAAAAGCTGGTAATGCTTGCTACTCCTCAGTAGCAAAATTGCTTAGTTTGCGCCTTCTTCCCGAAACTTGAAAATTCGGATTTAAAACTATTGTTCTTCCAATGGTCCTTTACCGATGCGAAACATGGCCACTGACATTAAAGGATGAGCAACGGCTTATGGTTTTTGAAAATAAAGTACTGCATAGAATATTTGGACCGAAGAGGCATGAACTAACTGGAGAATTTAGACGCTAACACAATGCTGAACTGTACCCAGTAAATATAATTGACGAGATAGCAGCGAGACGAATAAAATGAGCGTGTAAAATGTCAAAACTTAGTAGTGAACAAAGTCAGAAAAGATTAAAAAGCGGGCCACCGAATGAGAAATGACTGAGGGGAAGGCCAAGACGGAGGTGGGAGGATTGGATTAAGGCAGATCTTTCGAAGTTAGTATGGATGGTGGTCAGTGGATAGAGGTATGGTGTTGGCCTCAAACCTTCAGGTTCATTAAGCCTTCATTACTATCAATATTCACTAGCCAATTACCATAAATATGTTACCAGCCAAGGGCCGGGATGGCCGAGTGGACAAAGGCGCTTGCAATAGGTAATCAAAGTAAAGCAATGTCGAGCGTGTTTAGTACTTGGATGGGTGACCGCTCCATTCGGGTGACCACCCGCCAATGAACGACACGCAGTCCAAGCCTACAACCACCCCCGGGTATGTGAGGCTCGTCAGCCTACTGGAGGCGACTCACACCGACCAGGCGTAGGAGTGATGTACCTTTCCCGTGTCCCATCTAGAATCGTGGTGTGGTTTTCCAGCAAAGTGAGGTTTGGGCTACCCCCTCCAGGCTGTCTTTGCTTCCGCAAGCAACACAGATGTCAGTAAGAAAACCACACTGCGCGGCCAAAGGTCTCATTAGGACTAATGCGCCAACCGAAAAATAAAATAAAAATAAAAAATGCTACCAGCCATGGGTGTCTTCAGGGTAGGGCTAGGTAGTTTTCAAAATTTCTAGGGTAGCTGCCTCTCCCTTAGAAATTTTATGAAACAAAAACTGCAAATCAAATAAATTCCTATTCATTTACTATATCCATTAAGCATTATATAAACAAATATCTTAACTTTTAAATATTAATAAGTTTTATTTGAAACATTTATGAGCCTTACAAGTTTAATTTTACCAGCCAGCCCCCTAGAAGAAAATTTTACCAGCGTGCCCCCCCCAGAAGAAATCCTGCGGGCACCCTTGCTCATAGCTAACAATAGGCCCCTCACAAGCAAACATGTTGACTCGAGTCACCATTATTGTGAGATAAGGGTTTACACAATTTCAAATATTCACCAATTAAATCAGTGGAGACTAAAGATAAATTTTAAAGGAGGAAGGCCAGTAATAGTCTCATTAATCTTGTATAATAATTTATTTATATATATCAAATTTCCGCCTGTTCAGGCATCATCAGGATAAACTTTGATATGTATAAATAAATTATTATACAAGATTAATGAGACTATTATTGGCATTCATCCTTTAAAAGGTATACACAATATTTATTCTTGCTATAGATGGTATGGGACTCTATCAGTATGAAATAATTCCATCAACTGCTAAATCATCAAGATTCTGTAAAGGCGGAGAATACAATTCACTATTGTTCAAAAAAGCATATTTGACAAGACGTACAAAATGATTGTTTTCCCTGTTTCCAGATAGGGGAGTCTATAAATGGATGTCAAAATACAAAAGTTGCACATTCACTGTTATAAGATAATTGGCAGTTATTAGTGTCACCAATCAGAAAAGGTGAAAACATAAAAACTAACTGGACATAACTGATGCTCACTCAAGTAATCAATGGATTTAATTTCTTAAATAAGCGAATACAAACATAGAGAGACATCTTTTAACTAATATACTTTGAGCTTGTTAGTTTGTGTTAATTTACAGGCATAAATGTGCAATGGTCATCAGCACCATAAAGTGGTAATTGAATTTATTATTTACTTCAAGCTATTATACACTACAAATAATGTTATAGGCATTATTACAGTCAGTGGTCACTATAAAATTAAACAGAGCTGTCAAATATCATTCCCAGATCAAGAAAATGTGAGTAAGAGGAATAAAGAGTTTAATAAGAGCAGCAAATACAAGTTCTATCACTTACTCCTCGCAATACTTTAAAAAAAATTAAAAAAAAAAAAGTTAGTCAAAGTAATAAATTAAACAAAATATAAAATCAGATTGCCAGTCGTATGACAATAAAGAACTCCATGGCTGGAATCCCATGATATGAAAGATTTTTTACAAAAGTAAAAGGCAATATTTCATAAATAAAATATTCTTTTGATCATGGGAGGCAAAATGGTTTATTCGAACCATTTCTAACCCGCTCAGGGCTGATTCTAACAGCTGCCACCAGGCTTAAGACTGCTAAAGCGGTTAGAACTATAGCATGTTCAGCCATTACAACTCTAGACAAATGAGTCAAGACCATGAAGCGTAAAATCTGACATTAGTCCAATTTGATATCCATCAATGCAAGAAAGATATTGAACACCCAAACATAAAAAAAAAAATATGATGAAATATTTAAGAAAGACATAAAAAAACAATTAAAAAATATATTTAACAGCAGCAAAGCCATTCACTCAGCTGATATTGGTATTGTTGGGGGAACTAACTCAGCAAACAGTTCTTAGGCTGAGTTCACATTGAGACACAGAGCAGAGCGCACAATTTTTATGAAATGTGCATTAGTCAGGAACAGCACAAATTGAGAGGCAGGGCAAGACAGCACAGCTCCTTACTTAACACGTTTCACAAAAACTGCGCTGCTCTGAATCTTAATTTGTGCCATACCTTATGGTCCAGTTTGCCAACCGTGACATACATCTTGAGATTACAGCACAAATTCAGAACCAACATTGATTATTAAGTATAAATCAAGGTGTATAGTGATTTAGGAATAAACTCTTCTGGAATAACAAATTAAGATATTTGCCTTAAAAAGTAATAAAAAACCAGCTAATATAAAAAGGTTTATGTATCAAACATGGCATAAATAGAATTCCAAGAATAATTAAATTTATAAAAATGGGAGGTACTAGTTTCCCTATGTTACTTCTGGGCAAACCAACATAGTGCCGTTTAATATGACCCCTATCTCTACTGAAAAGGACCCGTTTAGGGGTTTATCTATCTCTGAAGAACGAGTGTAATGAGTAGGAGTCAAAATCTGGGATCTAATAAAGCTAATCAAAGCCCTTTGTGATTCAAAAGAAAGCAATGAGAGTCTCCACGGCAACATAACCTCCCAAAACAGGTCACACCCGTAAGTAATATAGGGAAAGTGTTAAGGTATGTGACTTGCCAACACAACTTATGCTTACCCCCAACGGATCCTTTACAAGAAAAATCAGGTCTTTATTAGCTTGATGGTTTAGACCTCTGCTGGCTAAGGTCATACAATACACACAAAATATCCCTTGATGGGTCCATCACAGTTAAAGCTTGGACATTAATTAAAGGACTGGTTTACTCCACTTACATTCAGACACACTTTCCATCATTATAATTCCAACTAAAATGTTATGTTAAAAGATCCATCTGCATTATATTCTTGTGCCCATTCACAATTTCAGAGTGACACATATGAAATAGAATCCCTTGAGTTATTTTGGTAACACTACTGCTATTTCACTTCTGGGCATGATGTATTTCGACCATAATATTAGCAAACTAAACCTGTCGTTTTCTATTTAACAGAAGATGATCCCACAGCGCGTCCTTTTCAGATAAAATAAGGGTCAAACTGTATGGCTCCCAGAAGCAACATAAAAGGTAGAACTATTACCAATAAAAAAAAAAATTCAAACAGTCTGATAAGGAAATATAGAAACAAATAGTATATATTTACCAAGCATCTTGAATACGCTGAAGCATTGAATCTGGTGTAGGAAGGAAAACTTTTCCTTCATAAGATTTCCGCAATGATGGCTGTAATACATCTCGTGAAATAACAACATTAGGGTGGTCAGAAACCTAGATATAGAAATTGTAATGAACTGCTATAGTGCAACACCAAGATTGACATTTGAAAAGAAATAAATTAAAAACCTTACAGCTGAAGTATAAACATGGAGATTCAGAAATTCTGGAGAGGAATAGTGTAAATCACCATCTATTTCACATAAAGGAATTTGACCATCAGGGGGCCCAGGAGGGAAATCTGATAACTCGCACACCATGTTAGAGGAAATATTGAAGAAACTACTAGACGAAGAATTAAAATAAATCCAATTTTAATTTCACTTCACTGAACATAATCTGATTGATCATTGAACATAATAACAAGAATAGAAAATTAATTCCTTGAAACACAAGAACAGCAAGTAAGGATGAATTAGAAACCTTTGAGTAAAACCGCCAAGTTACTAATCGATTGTTAAGAGCATAAAGAGATTTACTTCTGGCTTAAGCATAGAATCGAGTATTTAGTGTCATTCATGTTTCTTTATTCGTTTCTGAAAATTCTGTAAACCTAAGGTTAAAAACTAGATAAAATAGAAAACTAAGTCATCTTAAAATAAATTTATTTATGAGATTGATTGGAGCATGAATAAAAATCCTCATTGTGATATTCCCAGTAAGACTAAAATTAGCTGTATGGTTTGAAAATGTACTTGGTGTAGGTTATTACATAGTCTTGTAAGGTTACAAGTGTACCACGTGCTTTGTGAGTCTTGAAGTTTGTTTAAAGCATAGTTGGTAACGGGAATGGCTGGACCTAGAAAGAAGAAGGTACATTAATTTTATTTACTGTAATATTGTTGAAGTAACATTTATAGTAATAGAGTGTTTCTGCCTATAGTATTCCTCAGGAGAAGGAAATCAATATTGGACAAGAGCCACTGCTCTTAGGAAACTTCAATTATCTTTGAAAGATTTTCGCAGACTATGTATTCTGAAAGGTATATATCCAAGAGAGCCCAAAAATAGAAAGAAAGCTCAAAAGGGCGCTACTGGAATAAAAACATTGTACAACAAAAAAGACATTCAATTCTTGATGCATGAGCCTATTATTTGGAAATTCCGAGAAATGAAGGTAAGTACAATTGAACCATTTTTCAACTCCCCTTAATAATTGTGAACCCTGTAATTATTACTTTTTAAATTTTAGTTTGTATTCATTAAGATTTTGATACTCAATTTATTTATTATTTCAACTCTCTAATACCTTTTTTAAAATAGGTTCAAGGAAGAAAGATAGGTCGTGCCAAAGCTATGAAGGAAAATGGCCTTGCTCGAAGACTGATGAACAAGCATGTGATTATCAATCTTGACCATATTGTGAAAGAAAGGTTTGTTAATATTCCTGTTCATTTAAAAAAAATATGTTTTCTTATTGTGTAGGAAAGTAATATAGTATTTGAAATGATAGGTTGAATGATAGTCAGGATTTTCAGTTAAATCTTTTTTATTTTTAAAAATCAATGTTTCGATCCAACTTGTGGATCTTTATCAGGGCTAAAAGAAAACAAATATATGAGTATCTAGGCTAGAAAAGACAATTAAATGAATACTTTACAAAACTGATAGTATAAAAGATGGTAAGCATTATACATGTATATTTAAATAAGTAACTGGTTTGCAAGATAGAATAAAATTTGATATTTACCTTTTGAGTCCAGAGTAATACAAAGACTAAGGGTAAAATAAGGTGAGAGGTAGTGGTAGGGGGTTAGGTTGCTGACTTCAAAGGTTTATTACAGTGAAACCCAACACTTTTGAAGTGAAAGGGTACATAATCATAACAAGCGTATGAAAATAAAATATTAAAACCAATAAAAAAATGATGCTGAATACAAATTGTTATGTCTGGACTCAATAATAAGACAAAAGATGAGATTATACATAAGGTAACAATGTATAGAAATACATAAGGAAGTTATATAATAATAAAGATAATAATAATACAGAAGTACATCGATAATTGCGGATACCTATGAAATCAAAACTAGGATTTCAGGATGCGGAAGATGTTAGAGTAAGTGTATGAAATTATCTCTGTATCTACTTTATGATTTACAGGGTTATTTTTTTCCAGATCGATGAATATAAATTTTTAGAGGAGTCGTTTATCATGGATTGGTACAGTAGCTAATATGGAGGGGTTCTCAAAGTCGAAGGAATGGTTATGGGCAGTAGCATGTTCTGCTAATTTAGACGTTAACGAATTATGCGTGGAAATACTGTATTTATGTTAGTAAATCCGTTTTTTTGTTTCGCCTATACAGCAACGGTTGCAATTAAGCGTGGAGCACTATATACGATAAACTACATTACATTTGTCAAGGAGTGGTACGGGGTCTTTTAGTTTGGTATACAAATTTTTTAATTTGTTGTTATTTTTTTATACTAGGCGTATATGTGGGAAACTGGATGAGGATTTTTTAATTTTGTTGGAGAGAATGGGTTTATATATAGAGTAGATCTGTTTTGGAAAGTAGAGATTAGAGGTAGTGATGAGTTGTTAAAAAGAATTTTGATTTGTTAGCATTATTATTGATCAGTGATTTTATTGAGTGCTTGGGAAAATCATTAGATTTTAATATTTTTTCAGGCGGATTTTGTTGTAAAGTTTTGGATCGGACAAGATCAGGCTACGATGGATAAGGTTTTTTGCGACATTGATTTTTTGGTGATGTGGATGTTGTGAGAAATAGTTTAGGAGTCGGCCGGAATAACTGGGTTTGGTGTACCAATTAGTGGATATGGAACTGTCAGGGTTTCTTGTGATAGAAATGTCTAGGAATGGAAGGGAACAATTGGTTTCCAATTCAAAAGTGAAATGAAGAATATTTTTATATTCTTTCTTTATTCTGAGGAGGTTGTTTACATAATTTTTATTAATTTAATCATTATTGTGGTTAACCACCTTGTTTTTAGACTATTTTAAATAATTTATTTTTGAAGAGAAAAGATTTGGCTCCGCCGGGAATCGAACCCGGGTCTTCCGCGTGACATGCGCGGTATGCTGACTATTGCACCACGGAGGCCGCTTCCAAACGGTGCCAAATCATTGCTCTTCACTGATACCTCTCCCTCGATCTCGCAAGTTTTGCCAGTATTTACGGGAGGTGGACAATTTTTGTCCAATTTTGGCCATCTCTTGACCTTCGTCAATTTTTTAATTATTTTATATTAATTTAATCATTATTGTGATTGACGAAAATTGACGAACGTCAAGAGATGCCCAAAATTGGACAAAAATTGTCCACCTCCCGTAAATACTCGCAAAACTTGAGAGATCGAAGGAGAAGTATCAGTGAAGAGGAACGATTTGGCACCGTTTGGAAGCGGCCTCCGTGGTGCAATGGTTAGCATACCGCGCATGTCATACGGAAGACCCGGGTTCGATTCCCAGCGGAACCAAATCTTTTCTCTTCAAAAATAAATTATTTAAAATACATATTTTTTATTATTATTGTATTACTTTTTTTTTATATTTTTATAAATTGTTACCTTATGTATAATCTCATCTTTTGTCTTATTATTGAGTCCAGACATAACAATTTGTATTCAGCATCATTTTTTTATTGGTTTACCAAACCATGATAAACGACTCCTCTAAAAATTTATATTCATCGATCTGGAAAAAAATAACCCTGTAAATCATAAAGTAGATACAGAGATAATTTCATACACTTACTCTAACATCTTCCGCATCCTGAAATCCTAGTTTTGATTTCATAGGTATCCGCAATTATCGATGTACTTCTGTATTATTATTATCTTTATTATTATATAACTTCCTTATGTATTTCTATACATTGTTACCTTATGTATAATCTCATCTTTTGTCTTATTATTGAGTCCAGACATAACAATTTGTATTCAGCATCATTTTTTTATTGGTTTTAATATTTTATTTTCATACGCTTGTTATGATTATGTACCCTTTCACTTCAAAAGTGTTGGGTTTCCCTGTAATAAACCTTTGAAGTCAGCAAACTAACCCCCTACCACTACCTCTCACCTTATTTTACCCTTAGTCTTTGTATTACTCTGGACTCAAAAGGTAAATATCAAATTTTATTCTATCTTGCAAACCAGTTACTTATTTAAATATACATGTATAATGCTTACCATCTTTTATACTATCAGTTTTGTAAAGTATTCATTTATTTGTCTTTTCTAGCCTAGATACTCATATATTTGTTTTCTTTTAGCCCTGATAAAGATCCACAAGTTGGATCGAAACGTTGGTTTTTAAAAATAAAAAGTTTTAATTGAAAATCCTGACTATCATTCAACCTATCGTAAAGAATTACAGTTGACTATATCTCACTTCTAATATTTGAAATGGTTAATGTTGGGGGTTTCAAAATGCAAAATATTAAGGCTAATGGGAATTATACCGCGTCTTCCCAAAATTTATCAAAGCCAATTTCTTCTCTGATCCTTAATTCCAGTTTTTGATGGTGTCTCATTATTGAAACAGCTAACTTTTTGTATAAAAATTATTTCTATACTCTACTATATACAATTATATATATATATAGGGGGATGTGGGGCACAATGAAACACAAAAGTTTCTTTTACCCATAGCACCCCACCTGAGACATTATATTCAATTTTTTATTTTCTCCCTGTTCCATTAGGATCTACTCTATGTACGAAATGCGTTATTTTAAACATTATTTTATGCATCATCTGTGACCGCGAGCAGCTATTTTCCGAAAAATAAATTTTGTTTCATTGTGCTCCTTGTCTAGGGTACAATGAAACAGCGCAAGGGGTACTTTGAAACAACTGAAAAAAACAACACCATAATTAACGAAGAAACTTCATTCGGCTTATGGTCGGTTTTTCGTTCTCCTGAACGGGATAACCACGAAATTCTTCAGGAGAGAGGAAAGTTTGATTTGGTTGACAGAGAGGAAAGTGTTTTTGGTGTTCCACTCTTGATTTCGCACCATTATATAAGAAAATGCAAAAAAAAAAAAACCTACACTTACACAATGAAAAACACATGGGGCACAATACAACACTCATCGGGCTCCATAAAACATTTCATTGTGACCTGAATGCTCCTGTGTCAAGGAACTCCATATGAGCCATTTTGATGTCTTTCACTTCCTACGATGAACCTGAAGAGGTAGGAAAGGCAAAATCTTAAGAGATCTATGCATAATCAAATGTTGTAAGAGCAGATTGAATAAAATAATTACTCGTACCTAGAGACGAAAATCCGTTCGACGAAAAATTTTAGTTTTAGCACACAAAACCGCACTCCAGCACGTGGAGTCTGCCACGCAATTAGTCGAAAAGGGACAAATAGCTGACTTTTTTTGAAGTCACCTTTGCCGCTCGCTGTCTGAATTTGGTTGCACTAGACCATTTGGTTCGTCCAGTGCACCGACTGTTTCATTGTGCCCCACCCTCCCCTATATATATTTTCAGCCTGTTAATTTTGTTTTGAATTCTTTTCCTTATAAGTATTCTAAAGTTATAGAAAATATAATTATGTTTTATATACCCATGCTGTAAAAATTTAATTGTTCCAATATTAAAACACTGGGTATGTCTTTTTTACTTTCACTTACCTATATATGAAATATATAAGAGTAAGGGATAGTATTGTGATTGTGAAAAATTTTGACTTCTGGTTTTCAACGGAAATACACGTTTTGGGTGTGAACAGACTAGCTCAGAAACTATAAATCGTACAAAACTGAAATTGGGTATTTGGTGTATGTATATGCCTGCAATGTGACAGCGAAAATGTCATCTGAATTGTTCAAACAGAGGAGGCACTTTATTTGATAAATTTTGTATACTTTTTTAACTGAATGTTGCCAAAAAATAAAACATGTCCTTTTAACACTTGAGCAGAAATTCATCTTAACTCCGGTGACACATTCTCTGCAAAAATGTTTTGTTGTGCTGAACCCTCTGTTTCTTCTCTTGTCGATGTTTCTGCAGGAGGGCGAGCTTCATCGTCTGTATCAGATGTGAAATCGGAATCAGAGGACCCTGCTTCCCCATCACTAGCACCCACTAAGATCCCCAAAAGCTCTTTCTCATTATATAATTAATTCAATCGTTTTATAGCATATCGAATTGATTGAACTCATTTTTATTGTAAATATTTTAACATATTCGCTCTATCTTCTTTATTTTTATTTCATATCTCATTTTTTTTATTGTGTCATTACTTGAAAACGAAAATTCATACCTACCTATAGTTTTCCTGGTATATTAAACCTGAAAAAATTGAGTTAGGTGTTTTGAGGAAGATTTAACCACTAAAAGAATTAGACTTTTGTGATATGTATTCAAGATGTGCTAATTCTTTGATTCCGGGAAAGGGCTTTATAAAAACTGTAGGTTCTATCCCAAGCATAAATAACAGCTTATTGCTCTGATTCTAAAATAAATAGTAAGTTATCTTTTAATGAAGATCTTTGTTAAGCATAATTATAAAAATATAGTAATAAGAAAGTTCCTGATATATGTACTTTCAGAAAAACTATTTAGAAGGTATTTAAGAAGAAACTCGATAAAAGTAGAGATATCATTAAAACCGGTATACATTGCTGACATTGTATTTTAGTTGAAAAACTGATGTTCTGTAACCAAATCTACCTCTTTCCTTTTAAACTTGAAGTTAAAAGTAAGATCAACGGACAATTTGATGTGGATTTGATGGATCTAATGAACATATGGATAACTAATTTAATGTACTTAGCTTGTCCCTGTGCCATCTGTTGATGTGAAAGAACTTTCAGTCGATACTAAGCTCTTTTCAGATCGGATATCTGTCCCTTCTCATTTAAAATTTAAAATATCATGTAATAATTTTACGATTTCCATTTCCTTACATATAAATGTATATATTCTAAAATATACTTAATATAGATAATGCTTGTGAAAATGCATATATTTTAATCAATTTGATGATATTTTTTCTTACATATTTAAAGTTTTTTGTTACATATTTATTCAAGTATAGTTACACACATATATGTACATATTTGGCTTTTTATTTTAAACGAAAATCCCTTCCCTATTAATAAAAGTGATTTTCTGGAGCTTTTTTTTTTTTTTTTTTTTTTTTTTTTTTTTATTTACCTTCTTTTCTATCCTATCACATGTAGTCAATAAAATGTTTTAATTCGATTTCTGGGGTTTTCAATTATCTGTGAACCTCTATAACCATAATTAACCTGAACATCGGGTGTTCTACTAAACCAGAAAATTACTGTACCAGTAAACCAGTCTTATTCACACTCCAAATATGTTCGAAATATGTAACAATAATTTCAATTGTTTAGATACCCTACTTATATGGATGCTTTGAGAGATCTGGATGATTGCCTCACTCTATGCACTTTATTTTCAACATTCCCATCAATCAAGCACATACCCCGTGATCAAAGTACTTTGTGTCGACGATTAGTTTTGGAGTTTATGCAAGCTATTATAACTTCAAGGGCTCTTAGAAAAGTGTTTATATCAATCAAAGGCTATTATTTTCAAGCAGAGGTAAAAGGGGTACCAATAACATGGATCATGCCTCATCAGTTCAGTTTTGAGGTACAGTATCTATTTTTTTTTACATATTATTTCGACTAGTACTTTACATATTTTCTCAACCAGCCCTTGGACCTCTCAACACAAGTGCTACTAATGATTGGTTTTGTTTAAAAAATATGTCTGTCGAGGCCGACATAGATTTTTTATTTTGTATATATATTTTAAGTGAAAGTATTTTTCTTTTGTTTGGTCTTTTTATTAAATTGAATGAGTGTAAATTTTATTGTTTAATATGTAAAGCTTTCCGAGGTCATGCATCGTGTGAGCTCGTAACATGTCGGGCCAGTCAGCTGACACCCGAGTGGCATGAGTTCAGTGTGTGTCTCGCCATTTTAGAGGGCAAACCTCATGTTCCAGTAGTACAATTACAATTTTTTTTTTTCTTCGTACCCATGGGTCATGCCCATCGCTACCTGGGGCTGCAATGGCTCTGTTAACAAATCCTCGCCGGCATCAAGTGCTGCGGGTTACACCAGGAAGTTTTAGAGAAGGCTGATCTTCAATAGAACCACAGCTATTCGATGTATTGGTTTATTCGGCGCTTGCTAGCCGTAAGTTACAAAAAACATTTTATTTTACGTTTACCTGGTGCCAGTGGTGTACGATCTTGATAAATGTGGACAAATTCACAATATCACTAAGGACCGGGGAAGGAGTTTGTCTCATTGATATTCATTAATTAATCAGCCTGGTCTAGTGGATAAGGCACTGAACTCTAGTTGTGAACTAGCTGGGTTCAATCCTGAGGTTCTGTATAAACTTTTTTTTTTGTGTATAAATTTGTAAAATATGATTTTTATTTTTTATTAATCAATGGTGGTCCTTCTGCTTATTTGTAAATTTTTGTAATTAATTTTAGAGTTTTTTTTTTTTGCTATAAGAATTTTTTTTAATTTTTATCTGATCAAGGTTTATTATTTTTCTCTCAAAAATGGATTCTGTTTTATATAAATTATTTATATATTTGTAAACATAATTAAATGAAGGTGATACAATATAATTTTGATGTTAAAGGTTTTTCCAAGAATTATTCTTTAACCAATTTTTAATTTATTTTATTTCCTTTCTGTTGCAACCAGCAAACATTTTTTTTTTTTTTTTTTTTATCAGACGGCCAGGCACTCAACCTTTCAATAGCGAAAGGCAGGTCGGCCCTCACAATGTCTGTACAAGAATAATTTGATCTATTGAAAAGATAATTTTTTATTGTTGTTATTTTCTCTCAGAAGTTTAAATTTACAGGATGTTAATATGTTCTATAAAGATCTTGTGTCTCTTCTCTCTTTGTGTCTCTTACATTTTATATTAACAATCATTTTGGAGGGAGGGAAGTTTGTTAAGTTTTTCCTATGTGACTATTTTATTTAAATGATCGGCAGGAATGATGTCCTGGTCTACCATCTGATCCATAAGGATTTTTGAAGAAATATACCTTGTCAATGAATTCGTTTCTTAACCTGTTTGCTGCGGATCAGTCCAAGGCTTGACCTTGAGTGGGTGCTACTGGGTTGCTGCTTAAGCAACCACCCAGTGCTGAGTTCTTTTTGCTAGTTTTTCATCACAAATTCGCCATTTCCGATTTAAAAAAAAAAAAAAATTCCATTCTCATTATATCCGGACTTTAGACCGGTATTGGTAGAGTTTAACTTTTTTTTTTTTTAATAATGTTCTTGTGTGTGATATGTTTTGAAGCACGGCAATAATCACAAAGGTACTTCACACACATCACAGCAATACATCGTTAATTTTCTATTTTTGTGTTTACTATGAACTATACTGTGGGACTTGAACAGGTACAGTGCCCAGGCCAAACCAGGTATAAAAAGGTCTGGCCACTCAGACCTGGCATAGAATGAAAAGGAGATGCCTACGCTGCCTACTGGGTATTCAAATTGATTTAGAGACCGCTAGATGCCGTTTCAGCAGCACAGAAATATGTGCGAGTAGCAGACGTTCAGAATCACAGATCTGTGATAGTAGCACTGGAGGCTCCCTTAAGCGCACAGATCTGTGTTATTAGCACCAGAGGCACACCTGCCCACCGCACATATCTGTGTTAGTAGCAGTTAAAGGGTTAAGGTTTTGAAACATCTTTGTGTAAGACGTCTGGTGACACATTGGTGGTTTGCTATATCACGAAAAAGTAAAAGTATTTATATCAATGGCCTTAAGCGAACACCTCATTAAAAAAAAAAAATTGCTTTATTTGATGAGTAAGCTCATACCTCACAAAACTTACATACTTTTCATAAAATAAAACTGAGTTCTATTTTATTTTGATATATATATAGGTGTTATGTGAAGTGAATTCAAATAAAGCAAAGAAACTGAATTTTTTATTTTATTTTGAGATACAAGGGATGTACTCCAGGTCATCAATATGTTATTTTCTTATATTGATAAATTTTAACTTTTTTCCTTATTTTCATATGTTTATTTTTTAGCCTCAAACAAGAGAAGAAGTTGATTTCCGGATAATGTCTACATTTGTACAATTTTATATTGTGCTTTTGGGATTTGTTAATTTTCGTTTATACAATTCATTAAATCTTTATTATCCTCCCAAAATATCTATTGCTTCAGGTATGATTTTTTTTATTATTAATTTATTATGTTTTTTTTTGTTAATAGTAAGTTATATCTACATTTGTACAGTTTTATATTGTTCTTTTGGGATTTGTTAATTTTTGTTTATACAATTCAATAAATTTTCATTATCCTCCCAAAATATCCATTACCTCTCAGGTATGACTTTTTTTTTTTATTTACTTCTTATTTTTTATTTATTTTTGTTTGTGATAAATTTAAAGTAACTCAAAACTCGAAAATTAGTGGTTGGAAGAATCTAAAACTTTCACAGAATGTTTCTGTTCAGCCATATCTACTTTTTATGTTAATATATCCAATGGAAAAAATATTTTAAAGAATAGAAATTTTTTTTTCCGTTTTTTCTCCATTATTTTTGTGCAAATTATAGTTTTCTTTCTTTACCTTAAAATGAAAATGAATTGACGGAAATAGTACAATTATTAACAGAATTATGGCCTATTTTATTGTTGAACTCATGTTTTTTCTCCCATTTGTCATACGCATAAAGTTATATCCATTAATATCCCCAATGGAAAAAAAAAAATGGGCTGCCTTAAAAAATAAATGTTTCATCCTGTTCTGTAAATAAGTGTAACTATTTATATTTTACAATTTTTATCTTACATAGCCTAAGTGTAATGATGTTTTTGGGTAAAGTTCACCTGAGTACATTTATTTATTTTAAAATTAAATGTTAATATTCATTAAAAGTTAATATTTGAGTAAACCACATCAAAGTGTGGTCAGGTTTAGCTAGTTTATCATGAAGGAAAGCAACTTGTACCTTCTTATATGAGTATTTGAATGACTAATGTGAGATTAACTTCGTTTTAATTAGAGATAGGAGATTGACAAAACCATATTAATTCTCTTAAGTACGGATGGGACATTTGCTGTCATATGGCTAATTTCCTACCTGGAGTACAGAGGACATTTATTATCCATTGACTTCATCTAAAAGTTATTGAGGTATAAAGAAAGGCTACTCCACAGAGAGCTTCCAGCCGTTGTCCCCGCCTATAGTTGTTGTAGCTATAAGCCTGTACTGTCATTTCCATGTCTAGTAATACTTCTTGTTTTCATGCCACTTTTTAACTAGTTTCACATCCCAAATTTTCAATTTATTTTTCACTCATTCACTGATTCACTGGAAGAACCTCAAAAAATGTCTTCTTCTAAATATTCTGAAAGTTCTAAAACTTTGCTCATTGATTCATGCATACCTATTTACATTTAAATTAAGAATTACTGAAATAGTGAAACTACCTCTAAATAATTATGTAAGCTCGCTCTTTCGATGCTAATAACTAAATATATAATAACTAAATATATAATAATTTTTTATGCTCCTGAAAATTTTCTGAATTTGGAGTCCTAACTGAATTAGGATAAATTTGCACTCAAAACTGTAAATTTTGGTGCAAGAATTATGTTGATATTTTTTAAAATTCGAGATATAAAATACAGTTGTGTTTGTTTTTTCTTGGCATATCGGGCTCGTTTGCAGTATTGGCAAATTTATTAAATTTGTCAAAATATTTTTTGACCAGGAAACTAAAAGAAATTTAATCTGGATCTATGAAACTGACCGTGTCCTCCTGTTAACTGTAGCAAACGTATCAAATCAATGTAATGTAGAAGAAGTAGCAAAAACAAATTTAATATTATTCCTTTTTTTTTTCACTAAATAACTGTATTTATTTGCATTTTTAAATTTATCGCCAAATTCATCTCTATATTTCTTATTTAGTGTTAATGTACATAGCCTGAAGACCTAGGGATTCTGTTATTATGCATGTTTTGTTCTTAAGTTTGAGATGGACCAACATGCTGACCATAAAATGAATGTATTAATTAGCTTTTCATTTGAATTAACAGTGATTAAAGATATGAAGTAAATAATAAATCATTTAATTGATAAAAATTAGTTAGCTTTTTAAGAGGATTTTGATGTCGGTGCTGGAAAACTGGTCATCTTTCTTAATCACTCATCAAATTATTATGAATTTATTCATTATTGAATGCTATCACTTATAGCCTATTATTTGATTATTTTATAAAATCTGGTATTTGAAATTTATCTTTGATAAAGACTATATTTATTTTTTTCCTTTTCAGATGAATCAGATGACTTAATTGATAAAGCCGGTCTTGAGTCAGAAAGAATCGCTGCATTGAATATTCCATTATCCAGCACCTCAACAGAACTCAGTACTGAAGAAGAACAAGATCCAGTAGAAAGTTTTAATATGGTAAATGTTAATAGATTTATTCAATTTTCATTTCATCATGTTAGATGATCCTTGTGTCTTTTAATTCAAATATGTGTAATTGAAATTTAAAATTTATTTATTTTTATTTTCCCAGGCTGTAGATGAAAATGATAAAATGGAAAAAGCTTATTTGGAGGCTGAAAAAATTCGTAAATTAAAAAAATTATTCGAAGGATTAAAATTTTTTTTAAATAGAGAGGTTCCAAGAGAACCTTTGGTTTTTATTCTTCGTTCATTTGGGGCTCAGGTGTCTTGGGACAAAACTCTTTTTGTTGGTTCTACTTTTGATGAAACAGATGAGACAATCACTCATCAAATAGTTGACAGGCCAAGTTTATCTAAACAATATATATCCAGGTTGGTAATTATTCTTAATATTCATTTTTTTTTTTTTTTTTTTTATTGAGAAGTAATGGCCAATGCTAATGAAGTTTTCTTTTATGAATAGCAAGCTAGTTACTTTTTCCACCTGTCTTATTTTTTTTTTTAATATATTAAAATATTATTTTAAATTATATTTGCTTTAACTAATTCAAACTATTCCAGGTATTATGTACAACCACAATGGGTATTTGATTCTGTCAATGCTAGAGAACTTTTACCTGTAGAAAAATATTTCATTGGTGCAGTATTACCTCCTCACTTGTCCCCATTTGTTGAAGAAAGAGATCAGTATTATTCACCTCCTGAGGCAGTTGGTCTTGATTCAGTTGGAGAAGGTATAATTATTGAAAGAATGAAATCCTATAGCTAATTGGATAATTATTATTTATTGAAAATGGTATAACTTCAAATAATTTTCATACTTAATATGGTTTTGTAATATTATAAAGTATTGTAACACTTACATGGGTCAGAGTTGGGCAATATGTAGACACGAATACAGATAGTATTTTGTTTTATCTAGATAACTATTATTCATTCAATTATTCGAATACTTTTTGTATTCGATTAATTTAATTTTTTCTTCGAATAGTTTTTATATTCGAATAAGCAATCTTCGAATAGCATTTGCTAGGCCACATGCCCAACTCTGATGTGGGTTAACAATTTTTATTCAAAGAAAAATTACAATTTTCAATGCCACACAAATTATGTGAACACAAATAACTAGATGTTACAAAAATTATAACTTTGTAACACAGAAATAATCATAAGACTTCAGCTTCACAACCAAGACTAACTGTAAAGACTATCGCTCCTTATATATAGTCATAAGGAGAAGAGTTTAGAACCTCGTGGAACAGCATAGATGGTACTCGAGCATCATAATCATAAACACGCGCTATGACAGTTTGTTCCAACTGTTAGTTCATTCAAACCATAAGTATAGAACCATTCTAACCATATGTTCTGTCTTTTGTTTTCGTTTAACCTTGCAGTTTGTTATCATATGCATGGTAATGTTTAAATTTTTAAAATTTGTTACTTTTAGTAAAGCCTTAAATAAGTAAGGCTAGTTCCTGCGCCTTAGCGACTGTTATATATAGTTTGTACGCTGATAGTACAAAAAGTCGTCCAGTGTAGCCTGGTCTCAAATGAAAAGGACCCATTGTGTGTTTGTAATCTCTTTGCAGCTAACGTAGCAAGCAAATATTTGCCTGTCTGGTATAATCTTAAATATATCAAAGGATAAGATGTGTTGTGTGTCATAATTCTGTTGATCTGGACTCCACACTAGGCTAGCTCAGTTGAAAGCTAGTACGGATTAATGCTCCGCCGTGCTCCCCAGTTTAATACACAGCACCAAAGCACTTTACAATACATTTACACTAACATTAAGTCACGTACAGTACACACCCTAGGATCACCTTCCCTAGGTAGCCGCTCCGGATGGGGAGCTGTTCAGGGCGCTCAGAAGAGGCTGCCCCTCCACATGACTCGGCAGACATGGGCCGATGTACCCACTCTTCTTTAATCTATGCAGTATCAACAAAGCTCAAGAAAGATTAGCTGGACTGATTAATGGTAATAAACCCGGAAAACGTCAACTGGACATTGTATCAATTGCTTCTTGAAACATTTTGACATTGTATAGACCTGGTGCGCTCCAATCGCTTCTTAATATTTGTGATGACTACCATAGACATAGCTGCCATTCAAGAAATCAGATGGATTGGACAGGGTAGCTTAAGAAAAGGAAACCACTCTGTATATTATAGCTTTGATGACCACCTACATAATTTTAGAACCGGCTTTATTGTTGGCAAAAGGATGATACAGCAAGTTATTGACTTCAAACCTGTCACCCTAGACTTTGTATGCTTCGGATAAAGGGAAAATTTTATAACAATATTTTGATAAATTTGCATGCACCCACCGAAGTGTCAGAGGATTATGAGAAGAATTCCTTCTACGAAACACAGGAAAAGTGCCTGGATGAATGCCCCAAGTGTGATATGAAGATTGTGCTTGGCGACTACATTTGTGGGATGAAGAGGTTATCTACTAAAGGCACACGAGCTGAGGCTCAGTTCAAGGAAAAGAAAACTGCATGGATGGGATACTGTCAAGACAAATCACCGGATAAATGGTGGTTATATATGATGGCACGAAATAGGTCAAAGGTAGATGTGAGAAGAGCAAAGCTAAAATCATGGATCAAATTCGGATAGAAACTGAACCAAGATCATGCGGATAACATTAAACAATTTTGGAGGAAAATTTAAACTTTAAGAGGACCCAAAAGCAAACCTATAAGAAATGTTAAGAATGAGTGTGGGAATGTCGTCAAAGAAGATAGAGCCATTCTATCTGGCAGCAGTATTATAATAAACAGTTCGGTACGGATGATAACTATCAAGTGAACTCCGAAGGATAATGGAATGAAGATGAGTTTAACAAGGAGATTGAAGAAGAAGAAGTAGAAAGAGCCATCTTGAAAATGAAGAATGGGGAAGCGCCAGGCTGAGATAATATAATGTCAGAGTTTGTGAACTATGATGGCCCTGAGCTAGAGAAGGCATTAAAAGTTCTCTTCCAGAGAGCCTGGGTCGAAAAGAGGATCCCAACTGAGTGGGAATATAATGTCATAATCCCAATACACAAGAAAGGATCCCAGGCCGAATGCTCCAACTATCGACCATATGCCTTTCACCTATAGTTTACAAATATATACTATATACAACTGTCCTAGAAGGAAGATTAAGGCCCCTGGTGGAGCACGTTATTGGGGAAGAGCAAGGTGGGTTTAGACCAGGGTGGCAAACCCAGGACCACATATTCTCCCTAAGAAATGTTATCCAGAAATCTTGGGACCGAGATAAAAGTATGTACTTTGCATTCCTAGACCTTAAAGCGGCATTCAACACCATTCCCAGACATGAAATATGGGAGGCTCTTAGAGCTAAGAATGTGCCAAAGAACTTAGTGGAGGCTATTAAATCCACTTACCAACATCCATAGGGAGTTGTTCGGTTTAACGGGTTGCAACCTGGTCACTTTAACATAATAAAGGGGTGTCAAACAAGGAGATAGGAAAGCCCATTGTTATTCCTAATTTATATTGATGAAGTGCCTGCTATCTGTAAAAGAAGAACAGAAAGGACATTCCTGTGGAGAAAAAACCTTTGTCCAATGGTGATACAGGTTCTACTCAATGCTGATGACGTTGTTCTTATCACTGCTTCAGTTAAGTTACAACAAGCAGAGATTGAATGGTACGAGGAACTTTCCCTAAGGGGGATGGAGATTAATACCAGCAAAAGTAAGGAGGTACAAGGTGCTGCTGAAATGAACCGCCGTCAAGACTAAAAGGGATGGTGTTCGAAATTAGAGAATAAAACAGGAACTCGAGATTGCCCCATTGAAAGAGATTCTGCAAACCCGCCAATTGAAATGCTTCAGCCATGTAGTTAGGATGGAGAACATAGGGACCCACTAAAGACGATGGGCTACCTCCCGGATGGCAGAAGACCTAGAGGACATCCAAGATTGTCTTGAATACACCGATAGACTTTGCAGAGGAAGAGACAAAGATCTCTGACAGTACAGGATTCTGGCAAGGAACAGAGAAGAGTGGAATACCTGGCTATCCCTCCCATACGCTGAAAGGCAGAGGGGAGAAGCAAAAGTTGAGAAGAGAAGAAAAGATTGGAGAAGAAGAAAGAAGATTTTGTTTATAGAGAGAAATAGGGTGTTTCTCATTATGCCAAATAGTAAGAAATGACTAAATATGAAACATGAAAGGATTTAATAAACATTTACAAGAGAAATAAAGAAAAGTATTTCCACAAGATGAAAATTTCATCAATTCTATTAATAAGTGCAGTAACATATATGTATATCTCATTTGAAAGCTGAGATTCTCAGAAAGAATAGTATTTAGTTTATAAGGAATGGTATTCAGTTTATAAAGTTGTAAAATGTATAAAAGCTCAAAAAATTTGGCATACGTTTTATACATATTACTTTTTTTTACACAAAACAATATTAGGTTTGTTCCAACAAGCACTAAGACACTTTGACAACTCTTTTGCTTCCGCTGGCATATAAATTTATAAGTGGACTGTATAACTAAAAAATAATTAGTTAAATAATTTTCTAGCAATCAGCAGACTCCCGAAACTTTAAAATTATTGAAAATTAGTTCGGGACTCACCCGCATGCGACTTCCACTGGCTGCACTCCTTCTACGTCTTTTTCGTAATCTGGATCGTCACTGCTTTGTTGTCCCTAAATTTTCAACAAACCCAATGATTCGGGAGTTCTAGTAATATTTTAAGAACCTATTAAAAAAACTGGTGCTCAACTGAACATTAGTTAGTACAAAGACTGACTGGGAGGAGTTTCTATATGTCATATGGGATTAAACAAAAGCAAAACAATTGATAATCAAAACACATGGCACGACAGATCCTGACCAACCGTATTATTTATAATATTTAAATAAAATTATTCGCGTTGGCGTGATCATCCGCAGTACTTTACTAACAACCAATTATTAACAAGTAGGCCGTAATACACATGAGAAAGAGTTGTCTACATTTATTAAGGGCTTGTTGGAACAAACTTATTTGATGGAAATCGTTTGTTTCCGTAGTACTACTACTCCGTGGCGCTACAGACCGATGTGGTCCTTGGCCTTCTCAAAAAGCCTTCACCAGGTGGCTCTATCTTGTGCAGTCGCTCTCCAGTTGCGGGTGTTCAATAGTTCAAGACGGCATCTTTCCATCTTAGGCGTGGTCTACCAATCCCTCTTGTCCTGTAGAGCTTCCTGTTGAGCAGCTTTCTTGGGATTTCCTCTTCTGGCATTCTGGCTATGTGGCCAGCCCAATGCAGCCTCCCTAGCTTAATGCACCTCATCACAGCCGCCTCCCCATACAGGGCATATTTCTCCCTGTTCGTCCTCCTCCAAATGTCACCGTAGTTATCTGGTCCAAAGATCCGACGAAGGAACTTCCTTTCAAAGATTAATATATCTTTTTCCTCGGTGCTTGACAGGGTCCATGTTTCCGAACGGTATGTGAGTACAAGCCTAATGAGGGTCTTATATAGGAGACATTTCGTACGCCCAGAGATGGCACAGCTTCTAAGGTGTTTAATAAGGCCAAAAAAACAACTGTTTTCCATTATTATTCGCTCTTTAACTTCCACAGGTATTCTGTTTTCACAGCTTACTACAGCTCCCAGATATGTAAGATGGTTCACATTAAGAAAGGTAAACGGAAAAGGGCCCATGACCACCAGCACTCGAACTGCGTTATCTGCTCCAGGTCCCATGGTTGTTTCCTGGTTTACGCTCATTCCATAGTCTCTGCAGCTCCAGCCAACTTTAAAAAGTTTCCTTTGAAACTAAATGAAATTTTCATATTAACTAAATTGAGAAATGAACGCCATTTTGTATTTTGTTTTGCATTGTCAAAGATAAAAATAAAAGCTATTTTATTAGTTTCTTTAATGAGTGAATGCATAGAAAAGCACATAATGCTGAAATTGATAAAGCTGTTTTTTAAAAAATATAGTACAATATAATCCTTAGTAATTATTTTAGTTAAATAATAGATTTCTGAATGAAATATAAGGCGGTTTTTGCTGGAATAATCATTGATTATCATCTTTGTTGATTCTGGAAAGGCATAAGAAACTAAAATTCAAAAACTATGTTCCAATTTTCTACAAACCGTAAATACCCCTTCGATTTCCATTAAAGATATACTTATTTACAACAGCGGTAAAAAAAACAAAAAAACTTGATTATTATTAAAATTAGGATTTTTCCCCATAAAAAATGATATAAAGAAAATGAAATCAAAAATTACTGAAGACTTTCAAGTTTTGCAATAATTATAATACTCTATACCTTATGGAGAGTAGCAAACAAAAATAAGTAAATAAATACGGATAAAGGTATTTTCTGTGAATTTTCTAAAATACGTTTACACATTTATCAAAACAGGTGGGCTACTACTCAGTTTAGGTTGGTTAGTTAAAGTTGAGTGTTCTGCGTATCACACCAGATTTTTATAATTTAAAAGCAAAATATATTATTTCTAATTAAAAACTAAAATGTTCATATTAAATGAACGTTTCAGGATCATTTATATATATATATATATATATATTTTTTTTTTTTTCCACGTATAGTAAGCAATGGCAATAGTCAAGAAAAGAGCAAAGATGAGGTATCTGTTGGCTCATTATCTGATAGTAGTAACTCAGAAGAAGAGGAGAATGATGATGATAAGGATCAAATCTTGAATTCCTCCTCTGAGAATGAGAATGAAATATCCGACAATAAAGGAAGTTCTAATAATTCAAATAAAGATATTAAGAAGAAAATAAAGGCAATGGTAATATATAATTTTATTACTAGTTATTTTAATGTTCAATGAATAATTATGTGATATTTTGTGAATGATGTAATTGTTTCATTATTATTAGTGTCAATCAACTAAAATTATGTTTATATTAATTTAATCATTATTGTGGGTAACCACCTTGTTTTTAAATTATTTTAAGTAATTTATTTTTGAAGAGAAAAGAGGGAGTTGAACCCGGGTCTTCCACGTGACATGCGTGGTATGCTAACCACTGCACCACGAAGATCGCTTCCAAACGGTGCCAAATCCTTCCTCTTCACTAACACCTCTCCCACGATCTCGCAAGTTCTGCGAGTATTTACGGGAGGTGGACAAATTTTGGGCATTTAATTATATGGCAGACAAATTTTATATTAATTTAATTATTGTTGTGGGTAACCACCTTGTTTTTAAATTATTTTAAATAAATTATTTTTGAAGAGAAAAGATTCGATTCCCGTCTCTGGAGTGCTTGAATGTTCAATGTAATTTTAATTAACACTGATAAAATCACTTGGGAGGCTCAGAAAAAGTAAAATGTAGCTATGTTTAAATCTATTGGCTGCAATTTTTTCTTCTTTTTTTTCTGATGAGTATCTTTCACTCATTGAAAAGAGTTGTGCCCAATTAAATGTATTCATAAAATTCATATATCAATTGAACCCATGATGAAAACCCAATTTTTCTCAAGTTTTAGATTTTTATATGTGGAATAATATAGCTAAAATTGTTACATACAGATTTATTTCTTCAATTTTTAATAACAGACTCAACCAAAGACGGAGTTGATTTATAATTCAGGAATTGATTTTAGGATTTCACCATCGATATTTGGTATGACTGTATATTTTAAATAAATGTAATCCAAAATGTAAAAAAAGTATTGATATGATAAATTATTTTTAGTTAAATTTATTTTAAGGTTGGGAAAGAAGGCGCGAGCTAAGCAATTTCGCTACTGAAAAGTAGCAAGCATTGCCGTCTTTAATCTAGCCTTAATTTCCTCATCAATTTCGTTTATAGTTCATATAAATAACTAAGGAGGTGGATGTAATTTATAAAATATATAACTACAAATATGTAGATATAGCAATATATGTATTTTAAATATGTAGTAACTACACATGATACTACACATAACTGATATAGTAACTACACATGTATATTTGTATTGATATATTAACCCTTTTATGACTCCGGACGAAATATCTCGGAAATTGAAGACAATCCCCACCAGCAAATGACGAAATATCTCGCAACCTGTTTCCCACTTATTTAACGCCTCCAGCTTCGCAAGAGATGTCTCCCTCATGCAGTTTCGCTGTAGTTTATCATAGACAGATTCTATAAAATTTACATTTAACTTCATCACCGCTATCTTCAGTTGGTGCGTGTATGTTGATCAATGCGATTTTAAATCACCACCCCTGAAATATAGACACCAATAACCTATCTCCGAAAAATTGAACGTCCCTCAATGCGGAAAGGTTACCTATTTCTCTCCGAAATCCGAGCCTAAACAATAGTTTTCACTATACCGCAAATTGTACATACATACCTTCCCTTTACGAGCCCTGCCTTGGCCAGCGGACCTTTGTAGCACCACAATACTAAACTATACCCCATAACTTCATTCGAAACCGATTTTAACCCACCCGCTGCATTCATATTACTGGGAATTTGTTCATGTTTATTCAAGATCCTTTTGGTGGCCTTCCATAATGAATGATCTCTCGAATCCAAGTTAGAGACATAATTTCTTGTACTGAGATATTGTGAACTGTTCTAATTCCTTTTAGTTATTCTCTTCAAACAATTCTATTTAATTTTGTGCTCTGAATTTCGTAATAAACCACTGCGACAGACCCAGTATTATTCAGATGTAATGATTACACTGGGATTACATGTTAAATGCATTAAGATTGTTTTGATGTTTGATATGGGTGGAAAAATATTGTCTACAAAATTCAAATTATTTCAAACGAAAATGGCTACACCTCCGGATGGTGATAAACTGTCTCTGTGTTTTCTCAATGTTTTATAACCAGGTATATTAAATTTGGTATTAACTGAAAAATGTGTTTTAGAAGCGCATGTTATGTCAATGGAATTTGATTTAAAAAAATTCTGAATTCACTCTTTTGTGAAGAAAGATAGTTAGCGTTCCAGTTTAAAAGTTTTATTTTTTCTTAATTTAGGAGGCATATGATAAGAATAAAATTTAAAATTACCTTTTATAATAGGTTTATAAAAAAGGCAGTAAACACGTATATTGTTATGGGATGGGAAGGTATTATAACAGTACATAGCCTATTGTTTACATTAAGGCCCATTTGTGAAGAAGGAGGTAACGAGGGGAACTTAAATGAGTCATTATTTGTGAAAAATATGGTTTTATGGTATCAATGATAATTTTTGTGATTGTGGTTAGAATGCTTTCACTGTTAACTCCAGTATTATTTTTTTGTCCTGGAACTTGATCTGATGATACAGCTGAGGAATATGTGAATTGTGTAGTTCTTTTGAATAGCCTGCGATTAGATACATTTTCTTCAGTTATATTGTTATTTTGGGTTTCGACAGGTGAGTTCATTTTATTTTTTATAGTTTGGTAATAGGGACAACCTCTTTAGCTAGCTGCATGTGCTTGATTACAATTTACACAGTATGGTTTGACAGTAAATTTTAGGGGGCAGTTTGAAAAATGATGTCTATCTTTACATTTAACACACCTTGGTTCCAATCGACAATAATTTTTTTTATGACCATATTTTTGGCAGTTGGTACACATTGGTATATTATTGTTTCGATGTTTAGGTTCTACTGAGATAACGTCATAAAATAAATTTTTCAATTGAAAAATCTCAATGGCGTTTTCATTATTAACAAGTGACAATAAACAGAGTGGTGTCATTAAACATTAATTTGTTATGACAAAATTAAAAAAAAGTTTATGTATGTCAATGCTTATCTTTAGTGTTGCTCATTAACCTAGTTTATTTATTGCAAGTGTATGTGAGGATGTGGTATTTGGCACTTCATGCTTTCGTTTTTATTTTAGAAGAAAAAGATGGCTGTTTCTCCTGGTAGGCTTGAGAAGCCAGATCCTAACCAAGTCTTTGAAGCTGAAAAACAGGAACGAAAGTTGAGGGAAAGGATGGTTGAAAAGAAGCATCGTGCCTTATATAAGAGTATGATGAGAGGTAGGGCAGAGAGGATAAGAGATAAGAATGTCCTGAAGAGGAAACGGATACTAATTGAAAATTCAAAGAGTGGTATTAAAACCACTTCATAGGTTTTCAAAGAATTTTATGATTTTCTTATGAATGTATAAATGATGTAAAATTTTATATGTATATATTTTCATAGGAGATGAGTAAACATGTACATAAATGTAAAATTGTTTCATTAATAAATTAATTTTTTTATTAAATCATGTAACCTTTTATTAGTTGTATATCAACTGTCTGACTTTTAACTTATTGTGGAATTAAAAACGTATTATATTATGTAATATGAATGTCTTGAAGTAAATAGAAGGCTACACATAGGTTTGACACAGCTATTCAAAGCTTTTCTCGGAGCTACTGGTTCAATTTTTTTTTACTTCAAATACAGAGGTCACTGAAGGATAATTTCATATCAGTATATACCACTTGTCATTTTGTTTCAAAATGATGTCCAACTAGAGGTTTCAACACCTCACAGTTTTTTTCGTTCACTGCTAATCAGAAATTTTATATTTGGCACCATAATCGGAAGGAGAATTCTTAGAATTCATTGGATATAATTATCAGCCATTTTGTTCCACACTCTATTTCTCAGCTCTAAGGAAGATGAAAAAAAAAAAAAAAATTGAAAGGTTTTGGATTCATGTCACTATCATTAAAAACAGTAAGATTATTTATTTGGAAACAATTAACTATCGTTATTGTTTAACCAATAATTTACTTTGTCTTTTAGTTTTGGTCTTTAAACTTTTCTGATCAACATGAATCAATGTTTTGTCTATTTACATTTTTACATTACAAAAAGGTTTTGTGCAAGATCTAGCCAGCCTGTTAAGATGTAGAAAATGTTTATCGAACTCCTTGACTTCAAACTTTAGTATATAATTATCATTTAGAAATGTAACCTTTCCACAGTAATTTTGAATCTGGGAAACGCATCAGCCCTGATGAAGACCTGAAACTAGGTTCAAACACGGACACATCTTATTAGTAATATAGACATCTAATAAATACAATATCACATTTAGGTCTTATGCTTTAAACTGCACTCCATTTCAACTTCATTGCTACTTATTGTCAAATATTTTCCACCATTTCGAAATTTTTTCTCAGAGGTCTGAGTAATTTGTCTTCCACCTATTTATTTTCAAACCTTCATGATTATAATTCAGTTTTTTGGCTTAATTATTAATAAAGTGTGATATAAATTACGTTTTATTTATGAAACATTCCAATAAAATATTTAAAATTTACCCTGTAAAAAAATCAAAAACTGAAAAGTAGGTCATAGTGTCCTAGTGATATACAAGTTACTATTTTATTATAATGGTAATATTTTATTATTGTAATATTTTATTATAATGTAATATTTTTATTATAATGGTAATATTTTATGGACAAACAAGATATTGGAGCATTAATTTTTATTTAAACTAAAATATCATATTATGAACATTGATAGCACACATTTTATAAATTTTTGAACAGCTGCCATTTTTTGTTTTTATTAAAACCTTAGGACAATTAGGTGAAACCACCAACATGAAATTTACAGATAAGATGCAGAAACGTTATATTGCCTTGCTGACATATCAAGTGCTACATTATACACATGAGAAATATCTGGCCTGTCTTCTTGGTTTGGTTGTAGGCACTCATCAATTAGTCTTCGCATCTGTAAAATGTTCAAATTTAGTGTTGTGACCATTATATTAAGACTTAAGTTTGATATCCCTAATCCTTAACTGATTATAATGGTCAAAATTATTTGACTAGAATGAAATTATTACATCATTAGGGGGAAAATGTTTGTGTGTGTGCGTGTGTGTGTGTGTGTGTGTGCGTGTGTGTGTGTGTGTGTGTGTGTGTGATTATAATGGTCAAAATTAATTGACTAGAATGGAAGTTATTACATCATTAGGGGGAAAATATTTTGTGTGTGTGTACTCCTGGTCAAAAGTATCGCAACATCTACATATTCTTAATTTAATTGAAGAATTTGGCCTCTAGGGATTTTGGCCAATTATAAAAACAAATGAGAAGAAGAAAAAAAAGGTTTATTTATTAAATTGGGCCAAAAAAAAAGTATTTTTCACAAAAAAATAAACAAAATCTAAATACCCACTTAAATCAACTTAGAACTATTGAAGTAAATAAACCTTGGATTGTATGCAGAATGTTCTTAATACGCCGCCGTGTTTCCTCGTCTAGCTCTGATTACATGCTTCTAATGAGGTATTGAATGGAAATTTGCTCCCATTCCTCCAGAACTGTTGTTTCCAGGCCTGCCAAAGTCGTGGGTGCAGGATTTCGGGCTTTAACCATACTCTACTAGTGTGTCCCATAGATGCTGTATACAATTTAAATCAAGGGTCATTGCAGTCTTTCTATTTCAGTGTAATCCAGGTATTCTGTGACGCAGCTTGCATTGTGGTGGATAAACAGTGCGTCTGGGCCTATGAAAGCCATGGCATGTTCTTAAATGATTTTCTCCATATCTCCATATACCTGTGGCCAGTCAGAGCCACACTACGCACCACGGCAAGCTCTGTATGAGCTCCCCAAGAGATGCTTCCCCAGAACATTATAGAGCCTCGTACCAAAGGCATACGGGCACTTATGCAGCAATGGCTGAACCATGAACTGAAAAGGCCTTCTCCAGACTCTACCACGACCGATCCATAGATGGAGGACTATGGAGAGAGACTCTTGTTTTGTCGGTGAAGAGTACGCGCTTCCAATCATCCTAGGTCCAATTCACATGTTCTCTTGCAAATATAAATATAAGCTTCGCTATACGATTTGCCTGGTGAGACGCGGGCCTTCTCGAGGTAAGACCAACTTCATAAAGTCTCCTCCCAACAGTTCGCTTTGGTATGCGTAAGTTACGGACCTGAAGGAGTAGATTTCGGAGCTCTGTATTC